>QRFJ01002001.1:51182-353822 GCA_006176705.1 Cocos nucifera | reverse complement strand
AGAGGCAGCCTTGGACGTGGGAAATCTCTATTCAATTGACTTTACTTAGGATTAGGGTTGGGCGCAGGGTCTTATTTATAGACCTCTTGTGATCCAACTCCTCTTCCTCTCAACCAATCACAACCCTTTGTGAAATCAGATCTAAATCTGATTGGTTGAAAAAGAGACCCCTGGATTCCTCCTTAGAGGGCGCCTAAGACCAGTCAAACTGGATTCTTAGTAGAACTCTAATTGGAATCCTAAAGGGAGGTGGAGTCCTTGTCCAACAAGGACTCCTAGGCGCCTCCTACTTGGGCTCACGCCACCCTTGGCGTGCGCCCTTCTCCTTGCCAGGTTCTGGCAGGGGGACAAGCCCCCACCAGCTCTCCAATAGGTGCATGACATGTGGTCAAAAGTCAAAGGGTGAATGGTCAACGTTTGACCAGTCAAAGGTAGACTTTTGACCAAAGTCAAAGAACAAGAAATGGCAGGTGACCAAAAATGGCAGGTAATGTCTTACAAATAAGACAACCTATTCTGACTTGGACAACCTCCAGTCAGACCATATGAAGGCCTCTGATTGAGCACAAACTCCTTTGGCTCAGTCAGGACAACTTATTTATGATAGTAAAAGAAGAACGTTAGGTTCAATCGAGTGCTAGCACGATTTCCTTGAACCTAATTGAATCTCATTCAGATCAATTGAACTAGATCAGTTCAATTGATGATCACCAGATTCAAACCCTTGTTTGTGTGACCCAGTTAGGTTCAGTTCTGTATGGTAATGGGATATGTCATGATCTCTATCATAGACATCATCGAAACTCCTTTCGATGGATCAGAACTCTTCTGATTCGAACAGCTAGAATGATCGATCATCTAAATCATTCTAATTGCTCCCAAAATCCACCAGTGACACCTAGCAGTATATGGTGGCAACCCATCAGAGCTGAATGCGAACCTCTTGGTGCAGCTACCTGTGTGATTCAGTTCTTCTATCTTGAGCCCCGATCAGATTAGGGTTAAGGTGAACTCGTCAAACCCTAGTCTCTGTCATATGATGTAATCATTCGATTCGAGTCCAATGTGAAAATCTAAATAGAAACTCTTTCTATTATTTCACTCTACCATGGCCATGGATTTCTGGACTTGATTCTCATGATCATCATAGGGCTACTCCTCTACCACCGAGGTAGATAGATCCCATCTTGATGCAATCCAGTTCCTACAATGAACATGTCTACAGCCAACATACACCTCAGGGTTCCATATGGCTAGGAGACCGAGTAATGGTGTAGTCAAACTATAACACCCTCAAGGTGAACTGCCGATGCATCTCAGGTCAAAGAACCAGACACACTACTGCAGCATCGAGTCAGTCATTGACGAGAAGGTAGACTCCCTAATGACTACTCGAGGTGGTCACGCTCAGTGCCCTCGTTCTCTAACGAGTACCTGTACTCTCGCTCCGGTGTCTCCACACCGTAGACTCAAGACTCATCTACTAAAGAGAAGCGATCGTACACCAACCTTCCGGATCAATCACCATCCTCGTGATGATCCTATGGTCGGGAGCTGTTTATGAGTTAATAATGATTATTCATGTCTTAAATTTTCAACTCTTGAAAATATGAATTATCATTACCATTAACTCAAAGGATGTATCACAGACACTAAATACACATGTGTGATAGAAAATAACCCATTTCATTAATTATAGTCAAAATTACAATTTTGCCCCTAGAAGTGTATTACAAGTGTCAGCCAATTCTGGCTTCTAGGGCACATATATCTAACAATCTCCCACTTGTCCTAAAGCCAATTGGCTACAAGTCTAAGTCCCATCTTCTCAAGGTGGGCTTCGATCTTCTGCTGGCCCAACGGCTTTGTAAGTGGGTCTGCCACATTATCTGCGGAGTTGACTCTCTTGACCTCAACGTAACCTTTCTCAAGGTAATCGCGGATGAGATGGTATCACCGTTTGCTTGGAACTCTTCCAGCACACAAACAGTCTGCCAGATGTCGACTTTCGATCATCTATATCGGACATGAAGTCCGAGTCTGTGTATCCCTGGAACTTGGAGTTCTCCATTACCAAAGACCAACATCATATCCTTAGTTCTTCTCAAGTACTTAAGGATACATTTCACAGAAGTCCAGTGTTCTTCACCTGGATTTGACTGATATCTGCTTGTGACACTCACAGCATGGGCTATATCAGGTCGTGTACATAGCATGGCATACATGAGGCTCCCTATTGCAGAAGCATAAGGGATCTTGCTCATGCGTTCTATTTCCTCAGGTGTGCTGGGGCACATCTTCTTGGAAAGATGAATACCATGTCTGAAGGGTATTAATCCCCTCTTAGAGTTTTCCATACTAAACCTCTTTAGTACTTCCTCTATGTACATCTTCTGTGAAAGTCCTAGCATCCTATTCGGTCTATCCCTATAGACCTTAATTCCTAGAATAAAGGATGCTTCACCTAGGTCTTTCATGGAGAATTCCTTAGACAACCACATCTTGACTGATGTCAACATGGGAATATCATTCCCAATAAGGAGGATGTCATCCACGTACAATACGAGGAAGACAACAGCGCTCCCACTGACCCTTTTGAAAACACATGGTTCCTCTTCATTTTTGATGAAACCAAACTTTTTGATCACATCATTGAAACGAGTGTTCCAGCTCCGAGATGCTTGCTTAAGTCCATATATGGACCTTTGCAGCTTGCAAACCTTGTGATCAGTATCACTGGATGTGAAACCTAGCGGCTGTTCCATATAGATATCTTCCTCAAGATATCCATTTAGGAATGCCGTTTTCACGTCCATTTGCCATATTTCATAATCGAAATAGGCTGCAACAGCAAGCAATGTGCGGATGGATTTTAGCATAGCTACCGGGGAAAAGGTATCCTGATAGTCAATGCCTTCACGTTGACTATAACCTTTTGCCACCAGTCTAGCCTTGAATGTCTCCACATTCCCATCTGCACCAATCTTTCTCTTGAAGATCCATTTACACCCAATAGGTACTATACCTTCTGGTGGATCTACCAAGGTCCAGACTTGGTTTGAGTGCATCGAGTCAATTCTCTGACTTCATTGCCTCAAGCCATTTCTCGGAGTCGATATCTGATATCGCCTCGTTGTAGGTTTTGGGATCATCACCATGAGCACCATTACCTATGAGGAACATTTCCTCTACATCCTCTGAAATAATACCTAAGTATCTTTCAGGGGGACGGGAAACTCTTCCGATCTACGAGGTGGAGGAGGTAGTGTTCTTATTGGCTCAACCTGATTTGGTTCCACTTGGTCCTTAGCTCTTTCTGCTTGTGAGACTTTCTCATCAAGCTTAATCTGCTTTCCAATGCCACTATCTTGAATAAACTATTTTTCAAGAAATATGGCATGTCGACTCACAATCACATTGTGGTCTTCTGGAATGTAGAAATAGTATCCTAATGACTCTTTAGGATATCCTATGAATCGAGCTCTAAAGGACCTAAACTCTAACTTGTCCGCTTGTTGTCTTTTGACATAAGCCGGACAACCCCAAATTCTGAGATGACTCAGACTTGGTTTCTTACCGTGCCATATCTCATACGGTGTGGTAGGAACGGTTTTAGAGGGAACCCTATTCAGTAAATAGATTGAAGTTAATAATGAATGTCCCCAAAGAAAATCAGGGAGGTCTGTGAAGCTCATCATGGATCGAACCATATCCAATAGAGTCCGATTTCTCCGTTCTGAAACCCCGTTGAGTTGAGGTGTTCCTGGTGGAGTCCATTGAGAGACTATGCCATTTTCCTTAAGATAGTCTAGGAATTCCCGGCTAAGGTATTCACCTCCTCGATCTGATCGAAGAACCTTAATGGGTTTTCCAGTTTGTTTTTCTACTTCATGTCTGAATTCTTTGAACTTTTCAAAAGGCTTCAGACTTATGTCTCATAAGATACACATACCCATACCTAGACAGATCATCGGTAAAGGTAATGAAGTAGACAAAATTGCCTCTAGCCGGCACATCGAATGGGCCGCACACATCAGTATGTACTAGGGCAAGGAGATCTGTGGCCCTCTCCCCATGTCCAACAAAAGGGAGTTTAGTCATTTTGCCTTGAAGACAAGATTCACAAGTTGGATATGACTCAAAAGTCAATGGACTCAATAGCCCATTTTTCTCCAATTTGTTAATCCTATCTTCTGCTATATGACCTAATCTCAGGTGCCATAGATATCTGTCGTTTGGACTATCCCTAGGTCGTTTGGCATTCACGTTTTGCTCGAATAATGAGCATACCTCCAGAAGGACCTTCCTTCTTGTTCTTCAGGGTGGCCAGGTAAGTAGGGCAGTTCCGCTTCCAATGGCCGTCGCTGTTGCAATGGAAACACTTTCCTTTGCCATCGACCTTTTTCTTCGGTTCTGCCTTCTTCTTCTTTGATCCTTCTACCTTTTGCTTTTTCACAGACTTCTTTTTCTTTCCATAAGACTTTCTTTTGGAAGAAGTCCGTTCCATAGCAAGAACTGAGCCTTTAGAACCTTTCATAGAAAGCTCAGCGGTAACCAGCATATTCATCAACTCGGCCAAGGAATTCTGAAGTTTATGCATGTGGTAATTCATGATGAATTGCCCATATGCATCAGTCAAGGATTGCAGAATAATATCGTTCTGCAATCCAAGTCCAACTTCACACCGAGCTTCTCAAGCTCTTCCATGTCCTTGATCATTGTCAGACAGTGATCTTGGACTGACTGCCCATCACGCATCTTAGCCTTAAAAAGTCATTTTCGTGACTTGATATTTGGCTGCGCGACTCTGTTCACCAAACATCTCCTGCAGGTGAGCCAACATTTGGCGAGCAGTCCCGATATCTTCATGTTGGCGCTGGAGCTCATCAGACATCGAGCCCAACATGTAGTATCTGGCCTTATTGTCTTCGTCAATCCATTTTTCCAGAGACGCTCTCTGTTCAGTGGATGGACGAGCTGGTAAGGTGGGAGGGTCCTGGTCCAAAACATGTGTTAACTTCTCTGAACCCAAAACAATTTTGTAGTTCCTGAGCCAATCTTTATAATTGGGTCCAGTCAGTCTATGTGTGTCTAGGATACGTGCCAGTGGGTTGGACGCAGACATTTTCCTGTAGAGAGTCAAAGATTCTAGTTAGATACTGTAATTTTGACTTGACCAATTTGTTTAGGGATTTTATTTTTAAACAAATTAGCTCCCACTATTTTCTCGGATCCCTACACTCCCTCTGTAGAGATGCGAAAATCTCCACGATTGATGATTTCTAGTGGGTGGTGCGGTCTCACCAACTGACTCATCACCTCACCTAACAGTTATTGGTGATGGGTTAGCCAATGAGTGAACAACTCTTGTTCAATGATTCTCTAATCATGGTGCACCCAAACTTGGTCTCTAATTCATGAATCTCACCGTATCCGGAATATTGATCCACTCCTTAGTTAAGTCAGACCCACCATTTGCATAGACTGGGTTCCTAATTGGGTCTCTCACCGTATCCGGAATATTGAGCCCAACTCATCCTCCAGCCCATAGCATCCAATGCCTAATAGACATGGTTGCGTCTTCCCGGTGCAACTGAGCCACTGTATCCAGCCGAGAACAATCAACCCCGGGAAGGGCCCGCACGTCTACAATGGTGGAAGACCTCGGACTTAATCTTTTCTTAGGGAGAATTGATTCAGGTCTCATTAAACTAGACTTGGCTTAGTCATAACAATTATGACTAACCTAGTGGCATGGGTTCAGCTCGGATTATTGACCACCTCAGATCAGAACTGTGTCAACAGATATGGCCAGGTAAGTGAGACCGGTGGAAGGAATATGCCGTTAACTCGCACAAGAATGCATTCAGGTCGAGTAGCTTCCAATTAAAAACCAGTCGGTCGTCTGTGCCAAACTTACCTTAGACACCAAATTGTTGAGTCAGAACCAATTGGGTTAGCCTACAATCCAGACTCTAACCTCTGAGCCTAATTAGGTCTTGCTTGATCGTGACTCGATCTTGACCCAGACTTAATCCTATTAGGCTGGTCAATTTAAGCATTGTTGATCCCATCTAACCAACTCTTGATTCGGTTTGATCAACCGCTTAGACCTAATTGAGCTACCCAAGCCCGAACCCAGTATTATGAATATGTCTTAGATCTGAAATTCTCAATTTTAGACCTAATTAATATTCCATAAACTTAATTCTTAATTAAGTTGGGTTCATAAACAAAATATGCACAATAAATCCTAGGGTTTCAGGATCTAGGGTTTTGCAGAAAGTAAGTTTTGGGTTTCTGATTAAGGACGAACACGCAGCACCCCTACACGTCATAAGAACACCCCATCGAATGGGAAGAGAGGGCCTTTAAACCCTTCTTCGTTCTTATGACCGGACGGCCAAGAGGAACGCCTTAATCAGGAACATGTCAATACTACAAAACAGTTATAGATCTATATCATATATCTCATATACAAATTTAGATCTAATCAAGGCATATTTTGCATACATCTCATGTATCAATCATGCATGTTTTCAGATCTAAATTATCACATAATAATCTAAAAAATTAGATTTAAATTGATCTAATCAAAATAAATTCTAATCTAGACAATTATGTAGAACTATTCTACAACTAGTCTAGTCATGCATCTATCATATCTCATATGATATTTAAAATTAAATAATTTTTATTTGCTGTTTATCAGATGTTATTATAACACTTATAATATCAGAAAATAGTAAATAAGAAGATCTAAAATATGATTTAATCATATTAAATCAAAGACATGCAAAACTATTCTATAGAACTATTCTATTCTAGAACTAGTCATGCATATCTTCATGTTCTTAGATCCAAATCATTTAATTTTAATTTTTCTGATTTCAGATCTGATCACATCTCATGTGACATCTGAAATCACATTATTTTTAATTAAAATAAAATTAAAATCAGATCTAAACAATTTTAGAACCATGGCTCTGATACCAGTTGAAGGGAAATCCTGATTTCCCGGTCCAGGTTCGTCCAGATCTGATTAGATCAAGAGATATATTTCAAAAATTTTCTCTTGATCTCAATCAGATCTTGATATGTTTCAGATCTGATTCTTATTATTTTAATAAATAAAATAAAATAAGATAAATTAAATCAAATTTAATTTACCTGATTTGGGTAATCCTATTACCCTGTAGATGATCCTGATTGCAGCGGAAGGTTCTGGATCTTAGCCACGCAAGCGCCTGGCCTCTACCGGTATCCACTCGGGTTGGATCTGGAGAATCCTCTTCTTCTCTATCACACCTCCAAAAATCAGATCTGGATCTGATCTGGAGGATCTTCAAAACTCTTTTGAAGATCTGCAGTCGTCCTTTTGCAGCAGCGCAGCCTTCTTGCTTTTGATCGCCTTTCCTTGATCTGAATCGCACCAAACTAAGTCCAAAACACTTTTGGACGTGGAGAGCAAGGGGAGAAGAGAGTATGGCATGGAGAAGGAGGGGAGAGGCAGCCTTGGGGACGTGGGAAATCTCTATTGAATTCACTTAGGATTAGGGTTGGGCGCAGGGTCTTATTTATAGACCTCTTGTGATCCAACTCCTCTTCCTCTCAACCAATCACAACCCTTTGTGAAATCAGATCTAAATCTGATTGGTTGGAATAGAGACCCCTGGATTCCTCCTTAGAGGGCGCCTAAGACCAGTCAAACTGGATTCTTAGTAGAACTCTAATTGGAATCCAAAAAGGGAGGTGGAGTCCTTGTCCAACAAGGACTCCTAGGCGCCTCCTACTTGGGCTCACGCCACCCTTGGCGTGCGCCCTTCTCCTTGCCAGGTTCTGGCAGGGGGACAAGGCCCCCACCAGCTCTCCAATAGGTGCATGACATGTGGTCAAAAGTCAAAGGGTCAATGGTCAACGTTTGACCAGTCAAAGGTAGACTTTTGACCAAAGTCAAAGAACAAGAAATGGCAGGTGACCAAAAATGGCAGGTAATGTCTTACAAATAAGACAACCTATTCTGACTTGGACAACCTCCAGTCAGACCATATGAAGGCCTCTGATTGAGCACAAACTCCTTTGGCTCAGTCAGGACAACTTATTTATGATAGTAAAAGAAGAACGTTAGGTTCAATCGAGTGCTAGCACGATTTCCTTGAACCTAATTGAATCTCATTCAGATCAATTGAACTAGATCAGTTCAATTGATGATCACCAGATTCAAACCCTTGTTTGTGTGACCCAGTTAGGTTCAGTTCTGTATGGTAATGGGATATGTCATGATCTCTATCATCGACATCATCGAAACTCCTTTCGATGGATCAGAACTCTTCTGATTCGAACAGCTAGAATGATCGATCATCTAAATCATTCTAATTGCTCCCAAAATCCACCAGTGACACCTAGCAGTATATGGTGGCAACCCATCAGAGCTGAATGCGAACCTCTTGGTGCAGCTACCTGTGTGATTCAGTTCTTCTATCTTGAGCCCCGATCAGATTAGGGTTAAGGTGAACTCGTCAAACCCTAGTCTCTGTCATATGATGTAATCATTCGATTCGAGTCCAATGTGAAAATCTAAATAGAAACTCTTTCTATTATTTCACTCTACCATGGCCATGGATTTCTGGACTTGATTCTCATGATCATCATAGGGCTGCTCCTCTACCACCGAGGTAGATAGATTCCATCTTGATGCAATCCAGTTCCTACAATGAACATGCTATAGCCAACATACACCTCAGGGTTCCATATGGCTAGGAGACCGAGTAATGGTGTAGTCAAACTATAACACCCTCAAGGTGAACTGCCGATGCATCTCAGGTCAAAGAACCAGACACACTACTGCAGCATCGAGTCAGTCATTGACGAGAAGGTAGACTTCCTAATGACTACTCGAGGTGGTCACGCTCAGTGCCCTCGTTCTCTAACGAGTACCTGTACTCTCGCTCCGGTGTCTCCACACCGTAGACTCAAGACTCATCTACTAAAGAGAAGCGATCGTACACCAACCTTCCGGATCAATCACCATCCTCGTGATGATCCTATGGTCGGGAGCTGTTTATGAGTTAATAATGATTATTCATGTCTTAAATTTTCAACTCTTGAAAATATGAATTATCATTACCATTAACTCAAAGGATGTATCACAGACACTAAATACACATGTGTGATAGAAAATAATCCATTTCATTAATTATAGTCAAAATTATAATTTTGCCCCTAGAAGTGTATTACAAGTGTCAGCCAATTCTGGCTTCTAGGGCACATATATCTAACATCATCTTGATCATGTATTGTACATGATCGATGATTAATGCTCCATCTCTTATTCGAGCATTGAAAAGGGCACAACTAGTCTTGTACCTCTATTGAAGGAATCAATCTAGGATTTTAGGATTAGATTTTGAAACTTTTTCAGATCTATGCAGCAAAAGACATGAATTAATCATATTAATTTATAATAAAATATAAAAAGTCCTAGATCTAGGATCCTATTACATGATCTAAGCATGATATTAATCAAAAAATAAAATATATCAAAAGAGAAAATTATTGATCACATCAACATAGATCTACATTAGATCTAAACTAGATATATAATAGGAAGATCGGATCACCCTTACCTTTGAATCTCAAGTTTCTTAACTTGTTGATCTAGGCCTGAGATGGTTGCTCCAAGCTACACATGTTCAGCCTCTATGAGTTGTTCACACGAGCCCTCGATCATAAATTTAAAGTTTGATGTCTGAAAATCAACACAGTATGCTAGTACTATGCTAATCCTTCTTCGACGGTCGATCTGGATCTTCTTTCCATCAAGCTTGGACTCTTCAATTTTCAGAAGTTAAGGAAGATGATTCATGATGCTGAGATATCTCACAAAATCATAAAAGGGATGGAGGAAGATATGTAGAAAATAAAACCTTGAAGAAGACCCTCTTCTTCTTCTTTGTTCTCTCACCAATACTTAGATTTTTCTCTCTACAAAATTCCAACGCCCAAATTATTTGTGCCTAGGTTTTTCATGCCTCAATAGCCCTATCAAGTCTCTAAAATCCATGAAAAAATTAGGTCAAAAAATATTTTATAGATGGAGACATAGAGGAATCCTTGACTAGGTTAAATAGTTAGTCAAGAGATATTCAAATACGACTAGACTTGGGGCGCCCAACTCTTGGGTGCCCCCTCCTTCTTTTCTACCATGGACCAGCAAGTTTTGTTGCATAAAACCTCTCTTAAAACTCATAAAAAAATCACTAAAAAATCAGGGGTTGGGTGACATAAAGAGGGAGGAGTTTTAGTTGCTTAAAATTCTATCTCATAGAATTTAAATCAACTCAAACTCCTTCTTTGCCTTGGTCCACCTTAAATTTTTCATGTGAGAAAGAATGGAGGGACTTGGGGTGCATGTGGAGGTCTAGGATAGAATATTTTTATGAAAAAATTCAAAGAAAAAAATGCATGGGCATTGGGAATTAGGATGGCGTAAGAAAATAGGAGTCTTAGTCTCACTAGGAATCCTAGTTTAACTTGGTCCAACTTGATCCTTGGACCAAATTAAATCAAAATTTAATTAATCCAATTAGATTAGATCTTAGTCTAACTAATAATTAAATTAAATTAAATTAAATTTTAATTTAATTTTTTAATCAAATTAGAAATTGGGTTGATACAAGTCCTAATTGAACTGGGACTAGTTCTTCCTTATAATTAGCTCATCCAATAAATAAATTAAACTTGATTCAATCAAGTTCAAACTAAATCTAATTAAATTATATTTAATTAAACTTAATCTTAGTCTTCTAACTTAATCAAATTAATCAATTAATAATCAAATTGCTAATCAATCCTCCTATAATATTTGCACTAGATCAAACATCAACCGCATTGATTGTTTGACCTATGAATGATTTTTAATCATCAATCAACCATCCGATCAGATTGAGAACTCTTAGTGTGTGATCCCATAGATCCAAACATAAGCTGATAGCATAAAAATAATTTTTTGTACTAATCAAAGTGACCATCTAGTATTGGCACCCGATGATCGGATAGGTCGAATGTGTAGAACAACATCCTTAGAACCCATGTGAATATAGTTTCCATATAATTCATCCTCTTAACCAAAATGCTTGTAGGATACCTTAGAGTTTAACTATCAACCACGATAAGATCATCTACATTGTATTTTAAAATATCAAATCCATCTTATGGATTACTCTAGCTAAGATTTTTGCTATATTGAAATATAGTGATGTATGCTTCTCCAACTCTTGGAGTGGTCAATCCCATCTTGATCACTCACCGACTTCATAAGTACTTAACTATCTCCAAAAATCTTTCATTATTGAATTAAAAATTTAGTTAGTTTAGTACCAAATCATAGTGAGTTGCTTGCAAGCCACTGTGGTGATCTTAGGTCTAAGGGATACTTATACCTATATCCCATCAGAGCAATTCTCGATAGCAAAATGCTCTAGAGTTGGTCATGTTCAGTGACGATGTATCCATATATCTCACTTGTATGCCATACCAGTATCTTCACACTTTTTGGTTAAGGAGACAATCAATCTATATGGCATACAATAACCTTTGCTCAATAAATACTGTCATCCTAGTTAACAGTGTATCATTTGGTTGTGAACTGTTTAAGGACTAATCAATAAATCCTCTCTTTATCAAAATTAAATAGTCCTAAAAACTTCATCATAATAATGGAGTTCATTAGAAGATATAGACTTGGTGATGAAAATGCTAAAATATTTATTTTATTTATTAATAAATTAATTATAATTACATAGTAGCTCAACTTTCAACAAGCTGATAATTGGCTTTGGGACATACTTTCCGATAACTCCCACTTGTCTTAAAACCACTCGGCATAGTATCTAATACCCATCTTTGACTTGTGATCATTGAACTCCTTTATCACCAGGGCTTTATTGAAGGGGTCAGCCAGGTTCTCCTTTCCATCAATCTTTTAAAGGTTGACATCATCTCTATCCATGATCTTCCAGACCAGGTGGTAGTGATGCAGTATAAGCTTTGTCCACTGGTGTGCCTTTGGTTTCTTCACCTGCATAGTGGCTACAATACTGTCACAATAGAGCAGGACCAGACTATCAAGGAAGGGTGATACTTCGAGCTTGGTGATGAACTTCCTCAACCATATAGCTTTCTTTGCAGTATTTGATGCTGCAATGTACTCTACTTCACAAACAAAGTTTGCCACAGTATACTGCTTGAAACTCTTCTAGCAGATGGCTCTACCATTTAGGATAAAGACATAACCCGACATGCTTTTACTATCATCATGGTCAGATTGAAAGCTGGAGTTAGTAAACTCCACAAGTTTTAAATCCCACTCACCATAAATCAACAATTGGTCCTTAGTATTTCTCAAATACTTAAGGATGATTTTCATCACTTTTCAATGGTTTTCTTTTGGATTAGATTAGTATCTACTTACTACTCCTAGTGAGTACACTACATCTAGTCTTGTATATGTCATGATGTATATGATAGATCCTACTATCGAAGCATATGAGACTCTACTCATATACTCTCTCTTTTTAGGAGTTGTTGGACAATCCTTCTTAGAGAGAGAAATTTCATGGTTTATCGAAGGATAGTCCTTTTTGGAATTCTCCATGCTAAACTTTTTTAGCACAGTATCTATGTATGTGGACTGGGATAACCCAAGCATCTTCTTTGATCTATCCCTATAGATCTTCATTCCTAGGATATAGGATGCTTCATCCAAGACCTTCATGGAGAACTGAGATGACAACCAAACTTTTATCTCTTGCAGTGCAGGGATGTCATTTTTTATTAAGAGAATATCATCCATATACAAAATAAGAAATACCACTATCAGACCATTTGCCCACTTGTAAATGTAGGGCTCTTCTCCATTCTTAACGAAGCTATACATTTTGATTACTTTCTCAAAATGCATATTCCAACTCCGAGATGCTTGCTTCAATCCATAAGTGGATCTCTAAAACTTGCACACCTTGGACTCATCTGTGGATGTGAACCCCTCAGGTTGTATCATATATAACTCTTCAGTCAGCTCTTCATTTAGGAAAGCTATCTTCACATCCATTTGTCGGATCTCATAATCTAGATGGACAGCTTTTGCAAGCATGATCCAAATGAATTTGAGCATTGCCACATGGGAGAACGTCTCATCATAGTTAATACCATAATGTTGGCGATATCCCTTGGCAACCAGATGAGCTTTATAGGTCTCTACCTTTCTGTCTGCATCTCTCTTTTTTTTGAAGATTCATTTACATCCAATGGGTTTAACACATTTGGGTGGGTCAACCAATATCCATACATCATTAACCTTAATGGACTCCATTTCAAATTTCATGGCCTCAAGTCATCTCTTGAAATCAAATCTCTACATCGCATCCATATAGCTGATCGAATCCTCATCGTTCTCATCGAGTTCGATGGGATCACCATCTCAGACCAAGAAACTGTAGTATCTATCTGATTGATGTGGTGCTCTACCAGATTGCCTTAATGGTGTAGGTGCATTGGGCTATGGATTTATGTAATCAAATCTAGTTCTGGTTTAGCTACTAGTGTCAGTTTTTCTACCTATTGAACTTCCTCAAGTTCAACCTTAGAGGCAATAGTTTCTTTACTAAGGAACTCCTTTTCTAAAAAGATTGCCTTAAGACTAGTGAACATATTTTATTCTTCAACATGGTAGGAATAGTAATCCTTAATTTTCCTAGGGTATCCTATAAATACACACTTATCAGACTGAGGTCCAAGTTTATCTATATGTAAATGTTAGACATAGGTCGGACAACCGTAAACCCATAGGTGAGAGAGTGTAGGCTTATGTCTAATCCATATATTATACGAAGTCTTTGCGATAGAAGTAAATTGGTAAATATACAACATGCAATCTTAAGAGCATAACCCCAAAATGAAATAGGTAGACTAGCAAAATCCATCATAGGTCGAACCATGTCTAACAAGATTTGATTCCTTCTTTTCGATACACCATTATGCTATGGTATCCCTGGAGGTATCCATTATAAGAGAATCCCATTCTCTCCTAGATATATCAAGAACTCACTAGATAGATATTCACCTCCTCAATCTGATTGAAGAGTTTTAATATTCTTTCCAGTTTATTTTTCTACTTCACTTCAAAATCATTTGAATATTTCAAATGAATCTGACTTATGTTTCATCAGATAGGCATATCCATACCTGGATAGATCATCTATGAAAGTGATGAAGTAGAACTATCCACCTGTAGCACTTGTACTCATAGATCCACATCTATCAGTATGTACTAGATCTAAGAGCTCAGTGGCTCTTTCATCTTTTCTAGTAAAAAGTGACTTGATCATTTTTTCAAGTAGATAGGACTCACAGGTTGGAAGTGATTTACAATCACTGACTTCGAGGATTTTCTTTTGAGTCAACTTGTTTATCCTGTTCTTATTAATATGACCTAGCTTGCAATGCCATAGGTAGATATCAAAGATATTATCTAATCTAGGATGTTTTCTTGAAGTGTACATTACACTCAGAGGCTGTGATAAAATGTAAATACCATTTCTTTGTTATCCTTGTATTAACATACATCATTCATAATGATATTATAATAATCTTCTTTTGTTGATAAATGATAACCATCTTTAGCCAAAAGGCCAACAAAGATTATATTTATCAGAAAAGAAGAACAATAATGATATTCATTTTAAAAAAATGATATTAGAATTAAAACTAAGTTAAACTATTTTCATAGCTAGAACTGGAATAGGCCTTCCATCTCTAACATTCACGAATCGCTCATTATTTTCAAATTTTCTACTAATTTGAAGTCCAAATATGGACTAGACTTCTGGTATCCAATACCCAGGTAGTAGTATCATAAATACAAAAATTACAAGGTGTTATCATATAACATCTTTGATTAGAAATTCTTTGCTTTTTTCTCTTATTCAGCCTGTTGAGGTCATGGGAAGCAAGATACTGAGGACGGTTTCTCTTCCAATGCCCCTGCTCTTTATAGTAGAAGCACTCTGCCTAATCTATGTTAATCTTGGACCTTTTGTTTAAACTAGATATAGAGGCCCCAGCATGAACCACTTCATGCTGCTGAACAACATTCAACTTCCAATATTTATTATCGAAGTTGGGTCCCATAAGTTTACAACTATCTAGCAGTGAATGGAGCAACTATGTTTTGGGTTTAACTACATAAAAGAGAACCAAAAGTCTAATTAGTAAATAATTTATTAATCCTTAAGATTTGAACTTTAATCAAAAGATTCTTTCACTATTTTATTCGAATTGATAGCCTCTACCTCCAATTTGAGAAATTTTTCTAATTTCTTAGTGGATACTAGAATCCACATAGACTGCAGACAAGCCTAATTATGGTTGGTCAACCCATATATATCTAAGGATAGGTTCATAACCAATTATTTTTTAAAATAATTTTTAGTAATTTAATTTTGCCCTGGGTATCTCTTCAATAGGCTAGGGCCTCCATTGAATGTTTCGATTAGGTCCAACCATAACATGACCATACTTGGTCCATCTAACTAATGAATGATTAAGGCCAACTATTATTGGTCAACCTAACCACCATTTAGATAAATGCGGTCAAGATATCATATTATGAATAATAATTTCATTAGCCGATAAGCACAAGGCCTTCAGGTCTCCAATGATTATCAAACTAATGGATCCATTATCATCCACTTAATGGAAGGCTATGATCTAGTTATTATCATAACTATTTTATTTTAGAAATCTAATAATTTTAGAGAATTTAATTGATTTGATTTAAAAATAGATAGAATAAGCCAGTCAATTTTGATCCTTCAACTGACTTCACCAAGTTAGATAAAAAGGAACCTAATTCAAACCAACATTAGGAGCATCTAAATTAGTCACACTGATTTACCTAATTGATATGGGTGAGCCCAAATCACCAAGTGATCTAATCAAAATCTAATTCACCAGGATGGCTAGGTAAGTGAGATTAGTGAAAGAAATATGTCATTAACTTGTCAAAGATCGATTCAGTGTGAGTAGCTCTCAATTAAAAACCACTAGTCAGACTGCCAAACTTATCTTAGACACCATCCAATTCATTAGTTTTAATTTGACTAACCTAGTAATTTTGGGTTCGACCGCATAGCAAGGAATCAAGTCCATCTTGGTTCTCATTAAAGATATGGACCTGACCAACTACAACTATTGTAATCAATCTAGAGAAACCTTGACCTAATCTAAGGAAACTATTGATTAGATTCAATCAATTCTCTAGTTAAGTCCATTCTTTGATCTATCCTTTAGTCAAACCTAATTAATGGACCTAATTCCCACTAACCCATTAACCTAATGTGTTATGATTTGCATCTTAGGATTTTTAATTCACAATCATAGATCCTAATCAATCAATCCTTAATTCTTAATTAAGTTTTGGGCTGAAGGTTAGGGTTCGGCATTTTAAAAATAATTTTTATATTTATAAAAATTTTTTATAATATGGTTTTACTAACCAGCTGTATGTTTGATTCATAATCAATATGCACATATAATAAACATAAAAAAAATATTTTAGATTTAATCTAAACATGCTCATGAAATTGAAACCATTTCAATTCTAATCAATCATAAAATATTTTAGATCAGATCTAACATATTTATGATGAAAAAAGTTAGATTAAAACTTTTTAATTAGATCATAAAATTTCTTAGATCTAATCTAAAATTTTATAATCAGAATTTTAGATCTGCACGCACTAGGACAACCTCTCCACTGTAAGGGATAAACCTTACAGCAGGACAACCTACAGTGCACGCAATCTAAAATTTTATTTTTAGATTTAATTATCAGATTATAAATTAGATCTAATCTAAAAATATAATTTAATTATGCATAAAATTATGTAATAAAATAACCTAGGCTCTAATACCAATTGAAGGAACAGATCTAGGATTTTAGGATTAGATTTTGAAACTTTTTCAGATCTATATAGCGAAAGACATGAATTAATCATATTAATTCATAATAAAATATGAAAAGCCCTAGATCTAGAATCCTGTTATACGATCTTAGCATGATATTAAATCAAAAAATAAAATATATCAAAAAAAAAATTATTGATCACATCAACATAGATCTACACTAGATTTAAACTAGATATGTAACAGGAAGATCAGATCACCCTTACCTTTAAATCTTGAGTTTCTTAACTTACTGATCTGGGCCTGAGATGGTTGCTCCAAGCCACACACACATCTGGCCTCTATGAGTTATCCATACGAGTCCTTGATCGTAGATCTGAAGTCTGATGCCCGAAAATCACCATAGTATACTAGTATTATATTGATCCTTCTTCGACGATCGATCTGGATCTTTTTTTCTTCAAGCTTGGGCTCTCCAACTTTCAATAGTTAAGAAAGATGATTTGTAATGCTGAGACACCTCTCAAAATCACAAAAGTTATGGAGGAAGATATGTAGAAAATAAACCCTAGAAGAAGACCCTCTTCTTCTTCTTTCTTCTCTCACCACCACTTAGGTTTCTCTCTCCAAAAAATTCCAACACCCAAGGTATTTGAGCCCAATTTCTTCATGCCTCAATATCCCTCTCAAGTCTCTAAAATCCATGAAAAAATTAGGTCAAAAAATATTTTATAGATGGAGATATGGAGGAATCCTTGACTAGGTCAAATACCTAGTCAAGAGATATCCAAATAGGGCTAGACTTGGGGCACCCAACTCTTGGGCACCCTCTCCATCTTTTCTATCATGGACCGCTAGGTTTGTTGAACAAAACCTATCTTAAAAGCCATGAAAAAATCACCAAAAAATCAGGGGTGTGGGTGGCATAAAGAGGGAGGAGTTTTAGTTGCTTAATATTCTTTCTAATAGAATTTAAATCAACTCAAACTCCTTCTTTGACTTGGTTTATCTTAAATTTTCTAAGTAAGAAAGAAGGGAGGGACTTGAGGCATGCATGAAGGCCTGGGAGAGAATATTTTCATGAAAAAATGCAAAGAAAAAAATGTGTGATCGTTGGGAATTAGGATGGCACAAGAAAATAGGAGTCCTACTGTCACTAGGACTCCTAGTTTGACTTGGTCCAACTTGATCCTTGGACCAAATTAAATTAGGAGTTAATTAATCTAATTATATTAGATCTTAGTCCAACTAATAACCTAACTGAATAAGATAAAATTATATTTAATTTTAATTTAATTTTCTAATTAAATTAAAAATTGGGTTGATACAAATCCTAATTGAACTAGGACTAGTTCTTCCTTGTAATTGGCTCATCCAATAAACCGATTGGACTTGATCCAATCAAGCCCAAATCAAAGCTAATTAAATTATATTTAATTAAATTTAATCTTAGTCCTCTGGATTAATCAAATTAAGCTAATTAGTAATTGAATTACAAATCGATCCTCCTGCAACACTTGCACTAGGTCAAACATCAATCATATTGATTGTTTGACCTTTGAACGATTCTTAATCATCGATCAACCATCCGATCAGATCGAGAACTTTTATGTATATGATCCCATAGGTCTAAACCTAAGCTGATTGCATGGAAAAAAATTTTGTACCAATCGAAGTGATCATCTAACAATGATATTCAATGGCTGGATAGGTCGAATGTGTAGAACAACATCTTTCGAACCCATGTGGATATAGTTTTTGTATAATTCCTCCTCTTGACCAAAATGCTTATAGGATACCTCAAAGTTTAATTGTCAACCTCGATTAGGTCATCCATATTATATTTCAAAATATCAAATCCATCTTATGGATTACCCTAGTCAAGGTTTTTTCTATATTAAAATACATTGATGCATTCTTCTCCAACTCATGGAGTGGTTAATCCCATCTTGATCACTCATCGACTTCGTAAGTACTTGACTGTACTCAAAAATCTTTCATTACTGAATTAAAAATTTAGTTAGTCCAGTACCAAAGCATAGTGAGTTTCTTGCAAGCCACTATGGTGATCTCAGGTCTAAGGGATACTTATACCTATATCACATCAGAGCAATTCTTGATAGCAAAATGCTCTGGAGTTGGTCACGTCTAGTGATGATGTATCTATACATCTTACTTGTATGCCATACCAGTGTCTCCACACTCCTTTGGTTATGAGAACAAGCAACCTATATGGCATATAATGACCTATACTCGATAAATGCTGTCGTCCTAATTAACAGCGTATCTGATAAGTATCTGAAGAGAATAGATTATTTACCTGAGACCTATAAACCAAAAGTCCTATTTCCTTCAAACTTAGAAGCCAATTCTTACAAAAATCAAGAGGCATATAATGAAAAGCTAATGGAGTTATTTAAGTAAGATCATATTAATTTACCTCCAAAATTAAAATTGCTTGTAGATACCCTTCTAGTATCCATTGAATCAAACTTAACTCCTAATACAAAAACTTAATTCATGAGTATTTTAGAAGAACAAATAGAAGAAATTCTTGAAAAACAAGGGTCTGAGAATAGGGTCACAAATTATGTTCCTAAAATTAACAATGATTATATAAATAAAGGGATAAAAAATTATCTTTTTGAGATTGGCAATCCAAAATCATTGAAATTTGTCAATCCAATATCTGACATAGGATAGTAAGCTGCCTTATGTCTAACTGAAGATGGTAAACTTAGCGCTTGTTGGGAGGCAACTCAATATTTAGTTTTTTTCATCTAATTTATCTTTTTAATTTATTTTTTTAAGATAATTTGAATAAGTTGGAGGGAGAGTCCAAATTTTTAAAGACATATGGTGGACCAAAAATATACTGAATCAGGTATATTCTTTCTTTTTCTTTATTACATCCTTTAATTTTTTCTTCTCCATTAAGGATAATGTCGATTAAGTTAGGGGGGAGAATAATAATTTTTTAAAATTTTTTAATCTTCAAAAAAATTAGTATTTAGTATTAAGATAGCTACTTATGCTTAAGAATTGAATTGAACTAAGCATTTTTAAAAGAAAATTAATGCACAGATCATAGAATTTATGAGATATTGAGGGATCAAGTATTAATAAAACTCAAAAAAAAGTTAAGTCCAGAATATAAAATTTTTTTTCTTTGAGCATTTCTAATTTTTTCTACTAGCATCAAAGAAAAGTCTACTTTTTATGGGCTTATGTAGGATAACTATACGTTTCTTCATATAAAAAAATTTATTAAAATAAAATAATTTTCAAGTACTTCTCACTGAGTAATCGAACCTCTTTACCTAAGCAAGTATTGAGTTTCACATCAAAAGGTGGGAAGGACAAAGAAGCTCATTGTAAAACTAGTCTTAACTCGTAGCCTATTTGATTCAAGCTAGTAAGTCCGAGGGGTATTCTATATGTAGTGCCTTAAAGCCAACTGGTTTGGAAGTCATTGGCCCAAGACTCGCTACATGGATCAAATAGAAAGCTTAAGGGGTTAAGACACTCAATAATGGTATAATGTTAAAAAAAATATTGATTTTTCACCAAGTAATTGGATCCCATTGCCTAAGTAAGCAACGATATTTGCATCAAAATGTAGGTAATGTGAAAATAAAAATCAATAAATGAAGGGCGGAAGTAGCAAAATACTTGCCCATATGAAAGTTTAAACAAACAGAGATAAAGGTAGGATGATTTAGAAAAAATTCAAAATAATTTGATGTTCTTCACTTAATTTTTTTTATTGATAAATTTTAATGCCTCAATGATATGTCTCGCTTATGCTCTATTAAATATCAATGACCAATTTGAAAACTGCTTAGGTAAAATTCGAAACTCTAAAATTAAAAGATATCTAAAATTAAATTTTTTTTTACTCAAGGACGAGCAAAGCTTAAGTTGGAGGGTGTAATAAGTACCATAAAATTATCAATAAAAATATTAATTTATCAATTAATTTATATTTATTTTTAAAAATTAATAATTAATTTATATATATTTTTAAAAAATTAATATTTTTATTAATTAAAAATAATAAAAAAAATAAAATATTATTATCAATAAAAAGAGCTTAATTTTTTTATCATAATGAAATAAGTTTAAAGTAAATCGAAGCTAAAATAAAATAGATATAAATTTAAAAAAAATAAAATAAAATAAAAAAAATGGCTCAACTGACTCTGCAAGCCAAGCCACCAAGCCAAGCCAAACAACAAAAATTAACTCAACCGTAGAAGCTGATCAGCCAATCTATGAAACCAAGCATGGACCGCTAGCTCAGCAGAAAATAGCAAATCACATGCTGCCACGTGATGGACCTAGACCCTTAAGGGTTTATAAAAAATCTATCATGGCTCATGGGGTATTTTCATCATTTCAAGTGGCAAAGACAAGTGCTGATTCGCTGCAGTCTACGGTATACTCGGTCTATGTGGTCCATGAGAATAGTAAGTATGTGATCGTGTGGTTGTGGTTGTTGTCGATCAAGATCAGACGGCAAGGATGTTTTCCTACTCTAATTCGAATGCCATTAGCACCAAAACTTTGATCTGATGGTAGCGCTCACTCCAAACTCAGATCCAATGGTTGACAAAGCTCATGGCGGTGATCAAGATACCCAATGCATAATCAACGATCAGATTTCCTTCTGATTAACGTGATCAGATGGTTAGAACTTAATCCAACCTAATCTGGACTTATACACACTCAATTTTGATGATTTTTGGATCGTTGGATTCCTATTGAATCGCTAGATTTCACCAGACTTCACCAGATTCATCCAGAAGCTATTTTAATCCAAATTTTACTTAAATTCTTGTATAAACATCGATCAAAACTCTTCTTAGTCCCATATTGCCTACAACAAGAGACTTCAATCCTCCAACACCTATAAATAAGACCTCAGGCTTCCAGAATTCATTATCTTCAGTTAAGGTGAAGCTTTGGTATAAAGATAGAGCCAGGCTTTAGTTAATGGCTACTTCGAGGCAACTACTATCGAGAGAAAGAGCTGGACTTCTACACCATCTTTCTAACAATGTCGATCCAAGATCAGAGATCACCCTATTTTAATTTTTAATTTTTTTTAAAATTTTATGTATTTAAATTATAAACTTTTTAATTAACGCAATATTTCTTTTTATGCTCTTTAATTTCATGCTCTTTATTTTTATTATAATTTAATTTGTATACTTTATTTTACTGCAAGTAGATGCTAAGATCTAAATAGTAGATCCTAGTACCAAGTTTATTTTTCTGCACTATTTAAATTTTGCTTTTAAATTTTGACTTCAATTTTATTTTCAAAATCTCTTCCTTTTCTTTTATAAAATCAAAGATTTCAAATCCAAAATACTACCTTCCCTATGGATTCAATCCAACTCACTGCTATCTATGTATTTTTAATTATTTTAAGAAGTCGGATTAAATTAATAAACATGGTGTCTTAACGATAACATCGCGCTCTTATCAGTATCACTTGGTCGTAAACTATTTAAAGACTAATTGATAAATTCTTTCTTTATCGAAACTAAATAGTCTTAAGAACTTCATCACAATAATGGAGTTCATTAGAAGATGAAAACTTTATGATAAAAATATCAAAATATTTATTTTATTCATTAATAAATTAATTATAATTATAAGATAGCTCAATCGTCAATAGACTAGTGATTGACCTTAAGACATATTTTCCAACATTAACGTTGTCAAGCATGTCAAAGGAGTCATTCAACATTTGAAGCATCTTCTATGGCTCGGCATTTTCAAACCTACGACTGAACTCATCATTCATTGCTGCTAGCATTATGCACCGAATGGTGTGCGATCGTTGAGCCACTTATGGTAAGTATCTTGGACCGCCTCTCTAACATTTGGAGCTGGCTTCTCAGGTGTTGAATCAGTCAAAATATACAAGATCTATTCATGCTCTAAGACTATTTTCAACTTTTGATACCAGCTATCGAAGTTGAGTCCCATAAGTTTGTCAGTCCAATAATGACCTGAGTGATAGGGTGGTGGCCATAACTGCACAAAATAGAAAACCAAATCTAATTAGTATATGAATTATTTATCCTAAAGACTTGGAGTTTTGTTTAAGGGTTCTTCCACTATTTTATATGAACTGGTAGTCTCTACCTTCAATTCGAGGAATTACTTTAATTTTTTAGTCGGTACTAGAATCCACACAGACTACACACAAGACCAACTTTGGTTGGTCAATCCATGTATATCTATGGATAGGTTAATAGCTAATTGTTTCTCTAAATAACATTTTGTAATTTTAATTTTATCCTGAAAATCTAATCAGTAGGTTTTGGCCTCCACTGAAAAGGTTTGGTTAGGTCCAACCATTAACATGACTATATTTGGTGCATCTGATCAACAAATGATCAGGTTCAACTTTAGTCGGCCAGTCTGACCATCATTAGAAAGGTACAACTAAATCATCATATTATGAATGATAATTTCATTAGTCAATAAGCATCAGGCCTTTGGGCCTCTAATGATTATTAAACTAATGGATCCATTATCACTCAACTTAATGGAAGGCTATGACCTAGTTATCTCCATAACTATATCATTTTTAAGGATCTAATAATTTTAAAGAATTTGATTAACCCATTTTAAGAAAAAAGAAAGGATTAACCACCCAATTTTGATCTTCCCACTGACTTCACCAAGTCAGATAAAAAAGGATCTAATTCAAGCCAGTATTAGGAGCACCTAATCAATCAGACTAATTTACTTAATTGATATGGATAAGCCCAAATCACCAAGTGATCTAATCAAAATCTAATTCACTAAGATAGCCAGGTAAGTGAGATTAGTGGAAGAGATATGCCATTAACTCATCAAAGATCGAATTAGTGTGAGTAGCTCTCAATTAAAAATTACTAGTCTAGATTGCTAAACTTATCTCAGACACTATCTGGTTCATTAGTTTCAATTTGACCAACCTAGTAATTTTGGATTCGACTGCATAGCCATGAATCAAGTTTATTTGGTCCTAGTTAAAGGTATGGACTTGACCAACTATAACTATTTAATTAAGTCTAAAGAGTCCTTGACCTAATCTAAATCAATATTTAGTTAGATCTGATCAATTACTTTAATTTATTTCATTTTTTAACTAATCTTAGATCTAACCCAATTAATGGACCTAATTCATCTAACCCAATAACCCAAAAGTTTTATGCTAATGACTTAGGATCTTTAATTCATAATTCTTGACCCTAATTCATAATACTTAATTTTAATTAAGTTTCAAGTTGATGGACTGGGGTTCAATATTTTAAAAATATTTTTTAAATTTTGAAATATTCTTTTACAATCTAGTATTTTTTACTAAATGGATCGACTCATTTTAAAAATGGGTCGGTTCATTTCATAAATATGTACTAGTTGTAGGTTTTTTGTACAATACATAAAAATCATGAATCTAAATTTAGATTTAATCTAACACATTAATGATTAAAATAGACTAAACCAATTTTAAAATTTTTTTTGCTATTTATCTTTAGGAATTAGTTCACGGTGGTACACCTATCGCCATAAAAGATCCCTATTGAATGGAAGGAGATGGCCTTTAAACCATATTTATCCCTTATGATTGGATGGCTTGGTGGCTCATTCAAGCTTGATTACTAGGCTACTCGAAAGTATTATATATCTAATATGTAAATATTTTTAAATTTTAAAGCATATAAATCATATTTAATGAACCATGCTCTCATACCACTGAAGGCATATAGTGCAAGATTTCTAGCTCTACTTTTGAAACTTTCAAAAAAATATCATATAGCAAAAATAAAAAATTAATTTAATTAATTTTAGAGCTATTGATCATATCAATAAACCCTACACTAAGGATCTAATGTGATATATGTGCAATTAAAATTTAAAAAAACTAAGTACCAGCAAGTGAGATCAATGGGAGGGATATGCCATTAACTCGTCAAAGACTCATCAGTACAAGTAGCTTCCAATTAACAACCACCAATCTAAATTGCCAAACTTACCTTAGACACTATTCGGTTAATTAGTTTCAATTTAATCCACCTAATAATTCATGCTCAGCTACTAAGCCACAATCAAGATCCATTTGGTAGATATATGGATTTGATCAACTACAACTATTGAGAATTAACCAAGAAAAGAATTGACCTAATTATAATTAACTATTAATTAGATTTAATCAATTACTTTATTGAAAAATATGTCATAAAGCCAATCATCAGTCTATTGAAGGTTATGCTATTCTTAAAAAATATAAATAATTTATCGATGAATAAAAAGTTTATTCTAGCATTTTCATCATAAATTTATATCTTCTAATGAACTCCTGTATTGTGATGACGTCTTTAGGACTATTTAGATTCGATAAAAAAAGGATTTATTGATTAGTCCTTAAAACTATTCGTGACCAAATGATACATTGTTAACCAGGATAACAATATTTATTGAGTGTAGGTCGTTGTGTGCTATATAGGTGTTGGAAATTGTATCCTAAAATCAATCATCTAGATTGCAGATGGTTGAGCTCATTATAAAATTTACTTAAATTTTTAATGAATAAAATTATTATTTTGGCTTTTCATTACTTTTGTGCATCTTTCTTTAAGAAATTTTTCTATGATGAAGTTCTTAGGACTATTTAGACTCGACAAAAAAAAATTTATCGTTTAGTCCTTAAACTTGTTCGTGACCAAATGATACGTTGTTACCAAGGATGATAATATTTATCGAGTATAGATTATTGTGTGCCATATGGGTTGGTTATCCTCTTAACCAAAAAGTATGGTGATATTGGTATGGCATGCAGATGAAGTATAGGAGTACATTTCACCAAAGTGATCCAATCGTGGAGCTCTCTGTTGTCAAGAGTTGCTCCTGAACGATATGGGTATAAATGTCCCCTAGACCTAAGATCACCATGATGACTTGCAAGCAACTCACTGTACTTCAGTATCAAACTGTACTTCAGTATCAAACTATGAAATTTTTAATTTAGTGATGGAATATTACTGGGTGCAGTCAAGTACTTGTTTAGTTGGTGCATGAGTCAAGATGGGATTGATCCCATCTAAGTGTTGGAGTAAATGCATCACTGTATTTCAATTTAGTAAAACCTCGGTCGAGGTTATCCATATGATGGATTTCAAAATTTGAAATACAATGTAGATGATTTTTCAAGATTGATAGTTAAACCTTAGATCATCTTTAAGCATTGAGGTTAAGGGGATGAATTATACGATACCCATATGCCACAAGTTCATGGATGTTGCATTATGACTATTCAATCTATCTAGACATCGGATACCATTGCTAGATGGTCACATCGATTAGTACAGAAATTGGTTCCTATGCTATTGGCTTAGGATTCGAGCCTATGGATTCACATACAATAGGAGTTCCTACCTAATTTGATGACTGATTAAGAATTCTAATGGTTTGGGACTCTATGGTCAAGAGTCCTACTGGACTAGGACTCTGTGATCAGGAGTCCCACTGGACGGGGACCTTCCTTCTCGAATCTCATTAGACTGAAACTCTGATATTATTAGAGGATTAATTAGTAATTAAATTATTGATTAGCTTAATTTGATTAAGCAGTGAGGATTCAATCAACTCTAATTGAATTTGATTTGATTGGGTTTGACTTGATTAGGTTATGAGATGACCTAATCGCTATGGGAGATTGGATCCTGATTTGATCAAGGGTTGGACTAAATTAATTTTTAATTTTATTAAAATTTTATTAGATTGGGTTAAGCCTAATTTGATTCGATTTATTCTAATTGATCGACCACCTTGATTAGTGATGGGGCGCCTCCCTCCTAGGGCTTGAAGGAGGTGCCCTCCCTCTCTAGGGCTTCTTCAAGAACCTAGGGCAACCACACTAGAGAAAAGAGAAAAAGAAGGAGAAGTTGAAGGAAGAAAAGATCTGTATTGACTACACCTCTAAAAATCCTAATACAATCTGTGTATTTATACATAGCCATTAGGCCCGACCAAAAACTTTCCTGGCTAACCCAATATATGAAAGCACTCATTGAGTCCATGTACATATGTCTCACATGATCTCATTCCCTGTATCTAGTTCCGAGCCATACATGAGTTAGCCTCCTTAAGATCTTATTGGACCAGGCCTTAAGATCGCAAACAAAAAACCCCATCCAGTTCTATTCGCCACCATCGAGCCAGCTCTATCAGGTGTTAAGCTGGCTCGACTGCATCTCGCACGAATCCTATCTTCTGTCTGCTTGAGATAGCCCACTCGATTGCATCCTAAGTCAACTCGATCTCAATCTGAGCCGGCTCGACTCTGCATATTCGAGCCAGCCTGCTTGTATGTCAACCCCTTGTCTTGGCTGATTTTTCTCCTGACTTCAGTTCTTTACTCCATCTTGTGTTCCAAGTTTTTGGAGCACCTACCAAGCCACCTCAAGATCCTCATGCCTGAACCTTGAGCTTGTGTAGGGCTACATGCCACCTTCACCTAGGACAACTCTGATCCTAGCCCTAAGACTCACACCCATCATAGTCTTTCGAAGCCAACACCCTGACTTCTTCTGGGGCCTCCCAAGGCTTAGGAGCACCACACCAGATTCTATAATCTCCACCTTGGGGCGTCCAAGCCTTGGCATATCTAGCAATATTCTCCTACATAATCCTACTATCATTGCGCATCCTGACGCCACTTGTGCACACCTTGCCACTGCCATCTCTCTTTAGCTGCTGAGATCCCTTTAAGGCCTTTAGCATGACCGCCTCCACCGTTGAAGACCTTGGCTTGCACCTATGCACCACCCTTGGAGTTGTAGACATCCTTCTACTTGGCAGCTGCATCATTTGTCCTAGACTTTCATGGAGAATCTAGTGTAATCCTATGCCAATGCCCATTGCATACCCTGACACGGTCTCCTTAGAACTTCGCTAGTCTTTCCCACACATGCTGCTCTACTTGGAACTGTGCATCTCTAGCATTGGTGCTAGGATATTGGTTCTCCTACACTCCTTCGCTCTGAACTCATGTCACATCTCCATCAGTGAAGCCACCTCTACCCGATGCTCTACCCAAAACTGAAGTCCCCCTGATGCCGCAGAGATCTTGACTCAGTAATCGAGTCCCTCGAGGCCAACCACTCAATGCTGTACTACTGAGCCTACCACTGCACCTTGAACATAGTCACTGCTCTTTTGGACCCTCCGCACTCCGCGGATCCCTCTGAAATCATCTCGGATACACTGCACCCCGCAAGCTTCTTCGAAATCAAATAGCTCATCCAACTCTTCTAAATCCAGCAATTGAACCCTAGGAAATTCCATTCTAGTCTTCTCCTTTTCTATCCCTATACTAGCCATCACTTCAGTTGCATCTGGAGGAACTACAGCTTAAACCCTATCCTAGGCTCAGACCCACCTATCTCATCTTGAGGCTCCTGAGACTCTCTGGCTCTCCCTATGACCTACTTTCGATCTTTTTGAGATGCCTTTTGGCACTCTCTATAGAGATACCTCCCTCGATTGTTGCACCACTAATTTTTTCTCATCCCCATGCCTCCAAAAAAATACTACTACAGCACTCTAGTGCTTCCTGCCTCATCTCAACACTACCTCCTATAAGTATCTGAATCCTCTCTTTCTATACACAAACCATCCTCCATCTGAATAGCGACTTTCCTTAGTGCTCTTACAAAAGAAATTTGATCTAAGATCAACCACCCAGCACTGACCTACTGGATCTTCATGGATCATCCATCTTCATCACCTCTAAGGCTTCACAAATCCATGCTCTGATCGAACTACTAAATGCATCCCAGACTACTTCTCCCACCTTCTTGCAATCGAAAGGCATATAGTTGCTTCTTCGGCTTTTTTCAACCATTATCCCTTGGGAAACCTCTCTTCATCCATCAAACAGCCCCACACTATCCATCTTCTTAGAGAATCCTATCACCCATCATACACCTCAGTCTCTCCAATCAAGATTGATCAAAAAATCATGCATCCAAACCTTCCATCCTAAAAAAAATCCTTCCCATTAATCCTCTCAGCCTCCACCTTCAACCGTTGCTCTTGGTTGGCTAAACCACACCAAAAAATAAAGGTAGATCTGAGACATACCATGGATACTCATGCAGATTTCTGATTTTATCTTGTATGATTTCTTTTTCACATTCATGCACCATCAGGCTCTGATATCAAATATTGTGGCAATTGATACCACTCTGATACCAATTACAGTGGAAAACCCTAATCTTTATTCATGGACATGAAGATCTGTGACATTCTCTAAGGGTAGCTAATCATCGATCTACCACCTTGATCAGTGATGGGGTGCCTTCCTCCTAGGACTTGAAGGAGGCGCTACCCCTCTCAAGAGCTTCTTCAAGAACCTAGGGCAACCACACTAGAGAGAAGAGAGGTTGAAGGGAGAAAAGATCTGTATTGATTGCACCTCTGAAAATCCTAATACAACCTATGTATTTATACATAGCCACTAGGCCTGACCAAAAACTCTCCTGACTAACCAAATATATGAAAGCACTCACTGAGTCCATGTACATATCTCTCACATGCTCTTATCCCCTGGATCTAGTTCCAATCCATATATGAGTTAGCCCCCTTAAGATCTTATTGGACCAAGCCTTAAGACCCCAAACAAAAAATCCTATCCAGTTTTGTTCGCCATCATCGAGCTGGCTCTATCAAGAGCCGAGCTAGCTCAACTGCATCTCGCCCCTATTCTATCTTCTATCTGTCTGAGACAGTCGGCTCGATTGCACCCCAAGTATCCAAGTCAGCCTACCTATGTGTCAGCCCGTTATCTTGGCTGATTCTTCTCCTGATTTTGGTCCTTTGCTTCATCCTGTATTCTAGATTTTTGGAGCACCTACCAAGCCCCCTTGAGGTCCTCATACCTGAACCTCGAGCTCGTGCAGGGCTATACACCACCTTCACCTAGGATAGCTCCTATCCTAGTCGTAGGACTCATACCCATCCTAATCTTTCGGAGCCAACACCATAACTCCTCCTATAGCCTTCCAAGGCTTGGGAGCACCATACTAGATCCTACAATAGATACTATGATTTTTTGGTTCGGAATGGTGATCCCATCAAACTCGATGAGAACGATAAGGATCCGATCGCTTAGATAGATGCAATACAGAGATCTGATTTTGAGAAGTGGCTTGAGGTCATGAAATCTAAGATGGAGTTCATGAAGATCAATGATGTGTGGATGTTGGTTGATCCATCTAAAGGGATTAAACCCATTAGATGTAAGTGGGTCTTCAAGAAGAAGAGGGGCACAGGCAAAAAGGTGGAGACCTATAAAGCCTATTTGCCAAGGGGTATCATCAATATTATGGTATTGACTATGATGAAATGTTCTTTCCTATAGCAATGCTCAAATCTATTTGGATTATGCTTGCGATAGCTGCTTATTTGGACTATGAGATCTGGCAGATGGATATGAAAATAGCTTTCTTAAATGGAGAGCTTATCGAACAGATGTATATGATACAACCTAAAGGATTCACATCTACAGACAAGTCCAAAATATGCAAGCTTTAGAGATCCATTGATGGATTGAAGTAGGAATCTCGGAGTTGAAACATGCATTTTGATAAGTTGATTAAAATGTATGACTTCATTAAGAATGAAGAAAAGCCCTGCATTTACAATAAGCAAATGATCCGATAGTGGTATTTCTTGTCTTGTACGTAGATGACATTCTCTTAATCGAGAATGTCGTTCCTATACTGCAAGGAATAAACATATGGCTGTCATCTTAGTTCTCCATAAAGAACTTGGGAGAAGCATCATATATCCTAGAGATGAAGATTTATAGGGATAGATCTAATAGGATGCTCAGATTGTCCAGTCCATGTACATAGAAATTATGCTGAAGTAGTTCAGCATGAAGAATTCGAAGAAGGGCTATCTTTCAATAGGCCATGAAATTTCTCTCTCTAAGATGGATTATTCGACAACTCTTGAAGAGAGAGAGCATATGAGTAGAATCTCATATGCTTCAATAATGAGATCTATCATATATGCCATGACATGTACGAGACTAGATGTGGCATACTCACTAGGAGTAGTAAGTAGATACCAATCTGATCTTGAAGAGAATCACTGGAAGATGGTGAAAACCATCTTTAAGTATTTAAAAAGTACTAAGAATCAATGGTTGATTTATGATGAGTCAGATTCGAATCTTGTGGGTTTATAGACTCATGCTTTCAATTTGACCATGATGATAGCAAGAGTGTGTCAAGTTATATCTCTATCTTGAATGGTGGAGCTATCTGCTAGAAGAGTTTCAAGCAACACACTATGATAGACTCAATTTATGGGGTGAAGTACGTCGTAGCATCTGATGCTGCAAAGAAAGCTATGTGGCTGAGGAAGTTCATCATCGAGCTCAATGTAGCACCCTCTCTAATGAAGGAACCAGATCTAGGGTTTTACAGGTAGATTCTGAAACTTTTTCAAGATCATGTAGTAGAAGACTTAAATAAATCATATATTTATTTAAATAAATATGTAAATACCTAGATTTTAGATCTATTACATGATCAAGGTATGATATTAAATCAAAAATTATAATCAAATAAGAAAGTAAAGAGTTGATCAAATCAACCTAGATCTACACTACATCAAATGCAGGTATGAAGTTTATAGATAATATCTATTACCTGAGCAAGTTAGATGTTCTAACTTACTGATTCGGGCTTAAAGATGATGTCACGAGCTGCACACGTGACCAACCTCTAAGAGTCATTCACACAAGCCTACAATCTTTGATCTGAAGTTTGATGCAGGAAATCAGCACAACATGCTAGTACTATGTTGATCCTTCTTCGACGGTCGATCCAATGCTCCCTTCTTCAAAATATGAACTCTCCAAAAAATAAGAAGAAAGATGAGAGTTTACTTATCTAAGACTCTCTCAGAATAACTCAAAATAAAGGAGGAGAGATTGAAAATAAAGTAGCCCTAGAATAAGACCCTCTTATTCTTCTCTTTTCTCTCACCTAGATACTTAGTTTGGTACTTATGGAACCCCCACGCCCAAGGATCTTCTTCCTTTGATTTTTGCACACCACAAATCTCTCCCAAAGCTCTATATTTTATAAAAAAATTAGAATAAAATTCATCCAATAAATAAAGAAAAAGAAGAGTTCAAGTTAGATCAAAATCCTAGATTAGGAATATCCAAACATGGAAAGTTGAGGGGCGCCCAACTCTTGGGCACCTCCTCCATAATTATTGGCATAGATCAGCAAGGGAGGGTGCATGAAAAATAAGATTATTTTTATGGAATAAGAGAAGAATTAATTAAAAGAGGGGGTGGCACTCAAGGGAAGGTGTTTTGGTCAATAAGGATTCTATCTCATAGAATCCTAAGCAAAACAAACTCCTCTTTTGACTTGGTCTTCCAAAAAATTGCCTTATGAGAAAAGGATGAGAGAAAGAGGGTGTGAGAATCCATGGGAGTGGAGAATTTTCATGTAAGAAATAAAACAAAAAGGGCATGGGGCATGAGGATTAAGTGGCACAAGTGATAGGAAGTCCTAGTCACACTAGGACTCATATTTTCACTTGGTCAAATAAGATCTTTTAACCAAATAAAATCAAGAGTAAACCAACCTAATTAAATAAGGTCCTAATTTATTTAAGAACTTAATTAAATTAGATTAAATAATATTTAATTTTGATTTATTTTATAATCAAATTAGAAAATTGGGTTAATCCGAATCCTAGTTAGACTAGGACTAGTTCTTCCTTGCACTTGGCATATCCAATAAACCAATTGAACTTGATCCAATCAAACCCAAACCAAATCTAATTAAATTATATTTAATTAGACTTAATCTCAGCCTATTGGCTTAATCAAATTAAGCTAATTAGTAATTTAATTGCTAATCGATCCTCCGCAACACTTGCACTAGGTTAAACACCAATCGTATTAATTGTTTAAACCTCGAATGATTCTTAATCGTTGATCAACCATTCGATCAAATCATAAGCTCTAATATATGTGACCTCATAGGTCTGAACCTAAGTTAGTAGCATAGGAATAAATTTTTATACCAATTAAAGTGACCATCTAGCAATGATACCGTAGGATCGGATAGGTCGAAGGTGTAGAACACCCTCCTTAGAACCCATGTGGATATAGTTCCATATAATTTATCCCCTAGACCACAATGCTCTTAGGATACCTCAGAGTTCAACTGTCAACTTTGATCAGGTTGTCTACATTGTATTTCAAAATATCAAATCCATCTGATGGATTATCCTGGCCATGGTTTTGCTATATTGAAATACAGTGATACATTCTTCTCCAACTCTTGGAGTGGTCAATTCCATCTTAATCACACTCCGACTTCGCAAGTACTTGACTATGCCCAGAAGCCTTCCATTACTGAATTAGCAATTCAGTTAGTCCGGTACCAAAGCTCAGTGAGTTGCTTGTAAGTCACTGAGGTGATCTCAGGTCTAAGGGATACTTATACCTATATCCGATCGGAGACATTCTCGATAGTAGAATGCTCTGGAGTTGGTCAAGTTCAATGATGATGTACCCATACATCTCACCTATATGCCATACCAGTGTCTCCACACTTCTTGGTTAAGAGGACAACCAACCTATATGGCATATAGGGACCTATGCTTGATAGACATTGTTGTCCTAATTAACAGCCTATCATTTGATCATGAACCCATTTAAGGACTAATCGATAAATCCTCTTTTTATCGAAACTAAACAATCCTAAAGACTTCATCACAATAATGGAGTTTATTAGAAGATGTAAACTTATGATAAAAAAGATGCCAAAATATTTTTATTAATTAATAAATCAATTATAATATAAAATAGCTCAACCATCAATAGGCTGATGATTAGATTTAGGACACAATTTCCAACAACTCCCACTTGTCCTAAACCCACTCGGCACGGCATCTAATATCCATCTTTGACTTATGGTTGTCGAACTCCTTGATTGCTATAGCTTTAGTGAAGGGGTCGTTTAGGTTATCCTTTCCATCAATCTTTTGAAGGTCGACGTCACCACGATCCATGATTTTATGGATCAAATGAAAGGAGCGTAGAATGTGCTTTGTCCACTGGTGTGCTTTCGGTTCCTTTGCTTGAGCTATGGCGCCAGTACTTTCACAGTAGAGTAGGACTGGACCATCAATAGAGGATGCTACTTCGAGCTTGGTGATGAACTTCCTCAGCCACAGCTTTCTTTGCTGCATCTGATGCTGTCATGTACTCTGCTTCGCAAACAAAGTTAGCCACTATATGCTGCTTGAAACTTTTCTAGCAGATGGCTCCACCATTTAGAGTAAAGATATACCCCAACATACTTTTACTATCATCATGGTCAGATTGAAAGCTAGAGTTTGTAAATTCTACAAGCTTCAGATCTGACTCACCATAAACCAACCATTGGTCCTTAGTATTTCTCAAATACTTAAGGATGGTTTTAATAACACCTTTCAGTGATTTTCTCCAAGATCAAACTGGTATCTACTCACTACTCTTAGTAAGTATGCCACGTTTGATCTTGTACATGTCATTGCATACATAATAGATCCCACAGCCGAAGCATATGGGATTCTACTCATACGCTCTCTCTCTTCAGGAGTTGTCGGACAATCCTTCTTAGAGAGAAAAATTTCTTAGCCAATCAAGAGATAGCCCTTTTTGAAATTCTCCATGCTGAACCTCTTTAGCACAGTTTCTATGTACGGGGATTGGGATATACCAAGCATCCTTTTAGATCTATCCCTATAGATCTTCATCCCTAGGATGTAGAATGCTTCACCTAAGTCCTTCATGGAGAACTGTGATGACAACCAGACTTTTATTTCTTATAGTGCGGGGATGTCATTCTCGATTAAGAGAATATCATCCACGTACAAAATAAGGAATACCACTGTTGGATCATTTGCCCATTTGTAAATGCAAGATTCTTCTCCGTTCTTAATGAAGCCATACATTTTGACCACTTTATCAAAATGCATGTTCCAAGTCCGAGATGCCTGCTTCAATCTATAAATGGATCTCTGAAGCTTGCACACCTTGGATTTATCTATGGATGTGAACCCTTTAGGTTGTATCATATACACCTCTTTGGTCAGCTCTCCATTTAGAAAAGCTGTCTTCACATTCATCTGCCAGATCTCATAATCCAGATGGGCAGCAATGGCAAGCATGATCCAAATGGACTTGAGCATTGCCATAAGAAAGAACGTCTCATCATAGTCAATACCATAACATTAACAATACCCCTTAGCAACTAGACGGGCTTTATAGATCTCCACCTTTCCGTCTGCACCCTTCTTCCTTTTGAAGACCCATTTACACCCAATGAGTTTAACCCCTTCAGGTGGGTCAACTAATGTCCATACATCATTGACCTTCATAGAATTCATTTTAGATCTTATGACTTCTAGCTATTTCTCAAAGTCGAATCTCTGCATTGCATCTATATAAGTGATCGAATCCTCATCATTCTCATCAAGTTTGATGAGATCACCATCCTAGACCAAGAATCTATGGTATCTATCCAAATGGAGCGATAATCTATCGGATCACCTTAATGGTGTGGGTTCACTAGACTTCGAATTTGATTTGATCAAATCCAACTTAGGTTCAACATTCTGTGTCGGACTTTCTACCTATTGAACTTCATCAAGTTCAACCTTAGAGGCAATAGTTCCTTCACCAAGAAACTCTTTTTTTAAAAAGATTGCCCTAAGGCTGACGAACACCTCTTGTTCATTAGCATGGTAGAAATAGTATCCTTTGGTCTCTTTTGGGTACCCTATGAATGTACACTTGTCAAACCTAGGTCCAAGTTTGTCTGTAACTAACCATTTGATATAAGCTGGGCACTTTGAAATCCTAAGATGTAAAATTGCTGATTTATGCTCTATCCATATCTCATATGGGATTTTAACTACAAACTTACTTGGAATCCTATTTAATAGATAACAAGCCAATTCGAGTGCATATCCTCAGAAGGATGTCGGCAAGCTGGCAAATCCCATCATGGATCAGACCATGTCTAACAAAGTTCAATTCCTTCTTTCAGACACACCATTATGCTATGGTATTCCAGGAGGAGTCCATTGAGAGAGAATTCTATTCTCTCCTAGATATGTGAGAAACTCGTAGAAAGGTATTCTCCTTCTCGGTTGGACCGAAGAGTTTTAATACTCTTCCTAGTTTGTTTTCTACTTCACTTTGGAATTGTTTGAACATTTCAAAAGAATTTGACTTATATTTTATCAGATAGACATATCCATATCTGGATAGATCATCTATGAAAGTGATGAAGTAGACATATCCACCTTTGACACATGTGCTCATTGGTCCACATACATCAGTATGTACTAGACCTAAGAGCTCATTGGCTCTCTCACCTTTTTCAGAAAAAGGTGACTTGATCATTTTACCAAGAAGATAGGACTCACAGGTTGGAAGTGATTCACAATTATTGACTTCAAGAATTTCCTCTTGAGTCAACCTGTTTATCCTATTCTTATTTATATGACCTAGCCTATAGTGTCATAAGTAGATATTTGATACACTATCTAAGCTAGGGTGCTTGCCAATAGAATAGACTACATTAACAGGTTGTGATAACATATATACATCATTATTCAATTGTTCATAGAAAGTAGTAACACCATTCACAATGATATTACAAACTCATTTCTTTATTGAAATTTCAAAATTGTTCATGGCCAAAAGGTCTACAAAAATGATATTTAAAAAAAAATTAGGATAGAAATGACAATCACTAAGAATAATGGTATGAGATTCAAATACATGTTTCAAAATTTCTAAAGCTAGAACTGGAACTGATCTTCCATCTCCAACATTTAGAAATCTCTCAACTTGCTCGAATCTTCTACTGACCTGCAACCCCTACAACGAATTGCAAATATGATAAGAGCTACCGATATCCAATACCTAGTCAGTAATATCATAAATAAAAAAATTGTAAGGAGTTATCATATAAATACCTTATCCAGCAATAGCTTGCTTCTTTCTCTACCTATTCGGATCCAGGAAGGCAATGTACTAAGGATAGTTCCTCTTTTAGTGCCCTCGCTTCTTGCAAAAGAAGCATTCAGTTTGACTCTTATCGGGCTTGATCTTTCTGGTCTGGCCCTGCACTGATGTCCCAGCCTAAACTTGCACTTTTTTTGTTTTCTTCTTCTTATTCTTCTTTCCTTTCCTAAAGGGCTGAGAACCAAAAGATGAACCTCCCACTAAGTTCATCGACTCTTTATGGAGCTGGTGTTCCTTCTCAAAGTTTTGAAGTAACCCCAATAAGCCATGGTAGTTTACTTCAGACTTTGTCATTCTATAATAAGTAAGGAAAGGGAGATAGGACTTTGGCAACGAGTTCAGTATTGCATCTTCCCAAGTTGTTCATGCAAGGGAAAGCCAAGTTTGCTCAAGCGCTCTATCAGCTCGATTATATACAGTGCATGATCAATGATAGAGGTTCCATCCTACATTCTAGCATTGAAGATGGTGCAACTAGCCTTGTGCCGCTCAACGTCATTGGGTGTACCAAAAGAATCCTCCAACACTTGGAGCATTTTATTTGGCTAAGCTATCTCAAACCTGCGACTAAACTCATCACTCATCGCAGCCAGCATAATGTAGCGCACCATGATTCAGTCACTAAACTACTTCTGATAAGTGTCTTTGACTATTCCACGTGCATTGGCAGCTAGCTCCTTAGGTGCAGGATGCATCAGCACATATAGGATCCATTCATGCTTTAGGACAATCTTTAACTTTCAGTACTAGCTACTAAAGTTGGGTCCCAACAACTTATCATTGTCCAACAATGATCAGAGCGATAGGAAAGTGGCCATGTTTGCACAAAAGAAAACCAAAACTTAATTAGTAATTGATTCATTAAATCTAAAGATTTAGACTTTAATCAAAATATTTCTCCTACTATTTTATTCTAATTGAAAGCCTCTACCTTCAATTCGAGGAATTATCCTAATTTCTTAGTAGATACTAGAATCCACATAGACTGTACACGAGCCCAACTCTGGTTGGCCCATCCATGTACATCTAAGGGTAGGTTCATAATCAATTATTTCTCTAAATAATTTCTAATAACTAAATTTTGCCCCAGGCCCTGATCAGTTGGCTTTGGCCTTCTCAAAAAAGGGTTCAGTTAGGTCCAACCATTAACATGACCATACTTGACCCATCCAACGAATGAATGATCAGGTCCAACTTTGGTTGGCCCACCTGACCACTATTTAAAAAGATGTATCCAAGAGATCATATAATGAATGATAATTCTATCAATCGATAAGCCTTTAGGCCTCCAATGATTATCCAATTGATGGACCCATTATCATCCACTTTAATGGATGGCATGATCCAGTTATCATATAACTATTTCATTTTAGAAACCTAATAATTTTAGAGAATTTAATTTATAGAAGTGAGTAGATCATATTAACTAGCTTATCATGATCCTACCACTAACTTCACCAAGTCAGCTTAAGGGAGACCATTAATATGCTGGTTTAGGAGCACCTAAATTAGTCAAACTGATTTACCTAACTGACATGGGTTAGCTCGAATAGTTAAGCGATTGATCAAAACATAATCTCACCAAGAGGCTAGGTAAGTTTGATCAGTGGAAGGGTCTGTCAAGCTTGCCTTAGATACCATCAGAAATGGCTAGGTAAGCGGGCTGCCAATTAAAAATCACTAGTCTGATTTACCTTAGACACTAACTGATTTAATTAGTTTTAATTAGATCAACCTAACAGTTCATGCTAGACCGCGTAGCCAAGAATCAAGTCCATCTTGGATCTTGTTAAAGACATTGACTTCACCAACTACAACTATTGCAATTAATCTAGAGAATTCTTGACCTAATCTAAGACAACTATTGATTAGATTTAGTCAATTATCTAATTAAATTTATTCTTTAATCTAACCCTAGGTCTAACTCAATTAATGGACCTAATCTCCACTAACCCATTAACCCAATGTGTTATGATTCATGTCATAGGATCTTCAATTTACAATCCTAGAACCTAATCAAACAACTTTTTTAATTCTTAATTAAGTTTTGGGCTGAGGGTTGGAGGTTTGACTTTTTGAAAATAGTTTTCATGTTTGTAAAATATTTTTATAACATGGTTCTATCAACCAAGTTGCATGTTTGATTCATAATTAATATGCAAGTAATATAAACATGAATCTACTTTAGATCTAATCTAAACAGATTCATGTAATTGAAATAGTTTCAATAATAATCAATCATAAATCTTTCTAGATCAAATCTAATATATTTATGAAGATTAAAATTAGATTAAAATATTTTTAATTAGATCATAAAATTTCTTAGATCTAGTTTAAAATTTTATGATCAATATTTTAGATCAGCACATACTAGGACAACCTATTCACTGTAAGGGATAAACCTTATAGCAGGATAACTTTATGGTAGTCCGTGCAATCTAAAATATTTTATTTTAGATCTAAAAATATTTTAAAATATATTAAATTATAAATAAATTAGATCAAATCTAATAAATTTATGATTAGAGTCAGTTCATCATGAACTAGGATAACCTATTCACTCTAAGGGATAAACCTTACAGCAGGACAATGGCAGTTTGTGAGATCTAAATTTTTTTTTCAAAAAAATTAGATTTAATAATTAGTTTATAAATTAGATCTAATCTAAAAAATAATTTAAATATGTACAAAAATTATGTAATAATAACCTTGCTCTGATACCATTTGAAGGAACCAGATCTAGGATTTCATGGGTAGATCTTGAAACTTTTTCTAGATCATGCAGTGAAAGATTTAAATAAATTAAATATTTATTTAAATAAATATATAAATATCTAGATCTCAGATCTATTACATAATTAAGATATGATATTAAATCAAAAATTAAAATCAAATAAGAAAGTAAAGGATTGATCAAATCAACCTAGATCTATACTACATCAAATGCAGGTATGATGTTTATAGATCATATCTATGACCTGAGCAAGTTAGATATTCTAACTTACTAATCTAGGCTTGAGGATGATTTCATGAGCCGCACACACGTCCAGTCTCTAAGAGTCGTCCACACGAGCCTAAAATCTTTGATCTGAAGTCCGATCCAGGAAATCAGCATAGCATGCTAGTACTGTGCTGATCCTTCTTCGATGATCGATTCGATGCTTCCTTCTTCAAAATATGGACTCTCCAAAATATGAGAAGGAAGATGAAATTTTATTGATCTAAGACTCTCTTAGAAAAAACTCAAAAAAAAGAAGGAGAGATTAAAAATAAAACAGCCCTAGAAGAAGACCCTCTTCTTCTTCTCTTTTTTCTCACCTAGACACCAAGTTTGGTGCCTATGGAACCCCCATGCCCAAGGACTCTCTTCCTCTAATTTTTGCACACCCCAAACCTCTCCCAAAGATCTATATTTTATAAAAAAATTAGGATAAAATTCATCCAATAAATAGAGAAAAAGAAGAGTCCAAGTTAGATCAAAATCCTAGACTAGGAATATCCAAACATGGAAAGTTGTTGGGACGCCCAACTCTTGGGCGCCTCCTCCACAATTATTGGCATGGACCAGCAAGGGAGGGTGCACAAAAGAAAATATTATTTTCAAAGAATAAGAGAAGAATTAATTAAAAGAGGGGGCGGCACTCAAGGGAAGGTGTTTTGGTTAACAAGGATTCTATCTCATAGAATCCTAAGCAAAATAAACTCCTCTTTTGACTTGGTCTTCCAATAAATTACCTTATGAGAAAAGGAGGAGAGAAAGAGGGTGTGAGAAGCCATGGGAGTGGAGAATTTTTATGCAAAAAACAAAATAAAAAGGGCATGAGGCATGAGCATTAAGTGATGCAAGTGATAGGGAGTCCTAGTCACACTAGGACTCCTATTTTGACTTGGTCAAATAAGATCTTTTAACCAAATAAAATTAAAATTAAATTAATCTAATTAAATAAGATTCTAATCCATTTAACAACTTAATTAAATTAAATTAAATCAAATTTAATTTTGATTTATTTTTTAATTAAATTAGAAAATTGGGTTAATCCGAATCCTAGCTAGACTAGGACTAGTTCTTCCTTGCACTTGGCTTATCCAATAAACCAATTAGACTTAATCCAATCAAGTCTAAACTAAATTTAATTAAATTATATTTAATTATACTTAATCTTAGTCTATTGGCTTAATCAAATTAAGCCAATTAGCACTCCAATTGCTAATCGATCCTCTTGCAACACTTACACTAGGTTAAACACCAATCGTATTGATTATTTAACCCTAGAAGGATTCTTAATCGTTGATCAACCATCCGATCAGATCATAAGCTCTAATATGTGTGACCTCATAGATTCAAACCTAAGTCGATAGCATAGGAATAAATTTTTGTACCAATCAAAATGACCATCTAGCAAAGATACCCGAGGGCTAGATAGGTCGAATGTGTAGAACACCATCCTTAGAATCTATGCGGATATAGTTTCCATATAATTCATCCCCTTGACCATAATGCTCATAGGATACCTCAGAGTTCAACTATCAACTTTGATTAGGTTGTCCATGTTGTATTTCAAAATATCAAATCCATATGATGGATTATCCTAGCCAAGATTTTGCTATATTGAAATACAATGATACATTCTTCTCCAACTCTTAGAGTAGTCGATTCTATCTTGATCACACTCCGACTTCATAAGTACTTGACTGTGCCCAGAAGTCTTCCATTGCTGAATTAAAAATTTAGTTAATGTGGTACCAAAGTATAGTGAGTTGCTTGCAAGTCATGAGGTAATCTCAGGTTTAAGGGATACTTATATCTATATCCCATTAGAGACATTCTCGACAGCAGAATGCTCTAGAGTTGGTCATGTTCAATGACGATATATCCATACATCTCATCTGTATGCCATACCAGTATCTCCACACTCCTTGGTTAAGAGGACAACCAACCTATATAGCATATAGCGACCTATGCTCGATAGACGCTATTGTCCTAAGTAACAGTCTATCATTTGGTCGTGAACCCATTTAAGGACTAATTGATAAATCCTCTCTTTATCGAAACTAAATAGTCCTAAAGACTTCATCACAATAATGAAGTTCATTAGAAGATGTAAACTTATGATGTAAAAGATGCCAAAATATTTTTTTAATTAATAAATTAATTATAATTATAAAATAGCTCAACCATCAATAGGCTGATGATTGGCTTTAGGACATAATTCTCAATATCTAAATGGTTTGGTCTTGCTCTACTACGACAACATTAGATCCATTGCTCAGATGAAGTAACCAAAGACACACTAGTGGACGAAGCATATATTGTGCTGCTATCACCTGATCAGGAAGATCATGGATCAAGGTGACATCGACTTTAGAAGATCGATGGAAAGGAGAACCTGGCCAACCCCCTCACTGAAACCTTGGTGGTAAAGGAGTTTGGTGACAACAAGCTAAAGATGGGTATTAGATACTTTATCAAGTGGCTTTAGGACAAGTGAGAGTTGTTGGGATTGTGTTCCAAAGCCAATCATCAGTCTATTGATAGTTGTGTTATTCTTGTAAAATATAAATAATTTATCAATGAATAAAATGTTTATTCTAGCATTTTGATCATAAATTTACATCTTCTAATGAACTCCTATGTTGTGATAAAATTTTTAGAACTATCTAGATTCGATAAAGAAAGGATTTATTGAAGTCCTTAAAATTGTTTACAACCAAATGATACATTGTTAACCAAGATGATAACGTTTATCGAGTGTAGGTTGTTGTATACCATATAGATTGATTGTCCTCTTAGCCAAGAAGTATGGAGACACTAGTATGGTATATAGGTGAGATATAAGAGTACATCATTACTAAACATGACCAACTTCGGAGCATTCTACAGTCGAGAATTGCTCTGATGGGATATGGGTATAAGTATCTCTTAGATATGAGATCACCATGGTAGCTTGCAAGCAACTCACTATGCTTTGATGCCAGACTACCTAAATTTTTAATTCAGTTAAGAAAGATTTCTAGGCATAATCAAGTACTTATGAAGTCAATAAGTGATTAAGACAACTCTAAGAGTTTGGAGATAATGCATCGTTGTATTTTAATTTAGCAAAATCTTGGCTAGAAAAATCCATGAGATGGATTTGGTATTTTGAAATATAATATGGATGATCTAATCAGGGTTGACAGTTAAACTCTGAGTCATCCTATGAGCATTTAGGTCAAGAGGATGAATTATATGGAAACCATATCGACATGGGTTCTAAGAATGTTGCTTTACACATTCGACCAATCCGATCATTGGGTACCATTGCTAGATGATTGCATTGATTGGCATAGAAATTTATTCTTCTATTACTAGCTTAGTTTCAAACCTATAGGATCACACACATTAAAGATCTCGATCGATCTGATCGGATGGTTGATCAATGATTAAGAATCATTTTAGAGTCAAACAATCAATATGATGGATGCTTGACCTAGTTCAAGTATTCCAGAAGGATTAATTAGCAATCGAATTGCTAATTAGCTTAATCTGATTGAGCTAAAGGGCTAAGATCAAGAATAATTGAATATAATTTAATTAGATTTAGTTTGAGCTTGATTTGATCAAGTCTAATTAATTTATGAGATAAGCCAATTATAAGAGAGAAAAGTTTCTATTCAATTAGGACTTGTGTGCATCTAATTTCTAATTTGATTAAAAATTAAATCAGATTTAAATTTAATTAAGTTTGATTTAATTAGACTCTTAGTTAGTCTAAGATCACTCTTAATTTGGTTGTACAAATTTTGATTTAATTAGGTTCAAAAAAAGTTTGGACCAAGTCAAAAATTGAGTTCCAATTTGATGGGACTTTCTCTCCTTGCACCACCAAGCCACCCCACACTCCATTTTCTTTGGTTTTTGCATGAAACCACTCATTCCCAGGTACTCCATGCCAATCCCTTCATCCCCTATCTCTTTGGATGGTTTGTGGTTTTGGAACAAGTCAAAACTAGCTAGTAGTTTTGATTCTATATTTGATAGAGTTTGGAGACACCAAAACTCTATCAATTATGGTGCCAATTATACCATATTTTTTTCTAATATTTTCAATCAAAAAGATGGAGTCATTATGCACCATTCTCAGGGAGTCCACACCAAATAATGAGGAGGTGCTCAAGAGTTGGGTGTCCCAATCCTTATCTCGTTTGGACTCTACTATCTAGGTGTTCAACCTAGATAGGGACTCTCTCACATCTCTCTATTTAAAGGGAGTTAGGCCATGAATTTTCTATAGCATTTACACCTGAGAGAGAGGACTTGGGCATGAGAGCCTTGGATGCAAGAGAGATCTAGGTGTGGGATCTTGTAAAGGCACAAATTGTTGTGTCTAGGTGAGAGAAAAAATATAGAGAAGAAGGGTCTTCTCTAAGGTTTGTGTTTTGCATCTTCTTCCACCACTTTTGAGAGAAAAACATGAGAAAGAAGGATTCTTCTAGATCCTCGCTTCTCTTGCTTTGGTCCTTGGAGAATCTAAGTCATTCGAAAAAGGAGATTCGGCACCAACTGTCAAAGAAGGATCGGCACACTGCTAGCACATTATACTGATTTCTTGATTGCTGGACTTCGAATCAAGATTGGAGCTTCATGTGGACTTCTCATAGAGGCCAGACGCATGTGCGGCTCAAAGCGACATCCTCAGTGTAACATTCTAAACTAGTAAAATAATAAATTAAAAGATTTATATTTGTGTATGTGTGGTATAGTAATTTATTTATGGTATATTTGAGCCACTTAATCTCAATTATAAACTACTTTGAATTAAACTTACCTTATCAAAGTTTGTTGAAGCCATTTAAGTATAAATTATGACTATCTATCATTTTGAGTTCTAAAAATTTTTTAAGTCTACAAACTAGTACCAATATGGAGGGCTATATAAAATATATATTTTCTTGAAACTAAAATTAGTGATAATTTATTCTTAGGTGTTAGTGAGTTATAAAATAATGTTTAATGAGTTTTGAGTGTTAGATGTGTGTCCTAGAAGCTAGATTGGCTAAACACTTATAATACACTTTTAGGGATAATTTTATAATTTTGATTATAAATTAATAAAAACTATTTTCTATCATAGTGTGTATTTAAAGTGTCTATGATACATCATTTGAATTAATGATAATGATAATTTATATTTTTAAGAGTTAAAAATTTAAGAGATGAATTTTCATAATTAACTCATAAATTACTTCTGACCATAGGATCATCACAAGGATGATGATCGATCTGGATGGTTAGTGTACGATCATTTTCTTAGGGTAGATGAGTCCTGAGTCTATGGTGCGGAGACACCGGAGTAAGAGTATAGATACTCGTTAGAGAATGAGGGCATTGAGCATGACCGCCTCAAGAAGTCATAAGGGAGTCTACCTTCTCATCGATGACTAGCTCGATGCTGCAATGGTGTGTCTGGTTCTTTGATCTGGGTGCATCGGTAGTTCACCTTGAGGGGGTTATAGTTTGACTATACCATAACTAGGTCTCCTAGTGATTCAGAATTCTGAGATGTATGTCGGCTATAGCATGTTCATTGTAAGAATTGGATTGCACCAATAGGGGATCTATCTACCTCGGTAGATGAGGAGTATCCTATGATGATCATGAGATTGAGTCCATAAGTCCATGACCATGGTAGTGTGAAGATGATAGAAAGAGTTTCTATTAGGATTTCACATCGAACTCAAATTAAATGATTAACTCATATGATGGATATTGGGTTTGACGAGTTCACCTTAACCTTAATCCTATCAGGGCTCAAGATAGAAGAATCTAATCACACAAGTAGCTGCACTGAGAAGTTTGTTTTCAATTCTGATGGCTTGCCACCATATACTACTAGCTATCATTGGTGGATTTTGAAAGCAATTAGAATGATCTTGATGATCGATCATTCTAATTATTTGAATCAAAAAAGTTTTTATCCATCAAAAAGTATTTCGATGATGTTGATGATGGAGATCGTGACATATCTCATTACCATACAGAACTGAATCTAACTGGATCACACAAATAAAGGTTTGGATCTAGATGTGATCAATTGAGCGAACTCAATTTGATTGATTTGGATTAGATCCAATTAGGTTCAAGGAAACCTTGAGTAGGATTCTATGATTAGATCATTACATGCATAGAATTAATTTTAGATTAATTCTACTTCTGCTATTATTAATTTTTGAAAAAGATTCGAAAGGCATGCCTTAACCCCTACTAGGTTTCCTTCATATCTTTCTCGTGGAGAAAAAAATGGCACAAAGAGGGTGAGGTGGCACATGGAAGACTAGGTCAAACTAGTCTCATAATTATTCATCTAATTGAACCAACCCAATCTAAATTGGTTAGGACCAATTAGATCAGATTAAATTCAACTTATTTAGGCTTAATTAGGCTCAGTTAAATCCTAATCAAATCAAGAATTAAATAAGTTCAACCCTTGATCAAATCAGTGATCATACTTCCTCGGCGATTAGATCATCTCACAACCTAATTAGGTCAAATCCAACTAATTCTAATTCAATTGGACTTGATCCAAAATTAACTAATCAATCAAATTAAGTTAATTAGCAATCAAATTACTAATTATATCTCTTATAAATATAGAGTCCAAATTCAATGGGTATCAGGACAATAGAGTCCTATCAAAATGAAATTCTTGATCAAAGAGTCCCAAACTAGTAGAACTCTTGATCCCAATGTCTGAAATGAGTGGAACTTATGATCACAGAGTCCAGACTCTCTATCACAGAGTTTCAAATAAGTAGGACTCAAAGTCCTAGAGTAGTAGGACTTGGTCAAAGAGTCCCAGTCCAGTGGAACTTTTTCCAGACAACCAGGACTTAGAGTCCTAATGCAGTAAGACTCTTGGTCGAAGAGTCCTAGTCCAGTGGGAATCTTGACCATAGAATCCTAGTCCAGTAGGACTCTTCACCAGCCATTAAATTAGATAGGAACCTCTAGTATGTGTGATCCTGCATGTTCAAACCTAAGTCGATAGCACAGAAACCACTTCCTATACTAATCAAAGCGACCATCTAGCAATGGTACCTGACGTTTGGATAGGTCGAATAATCATAATTGTAACATTCAAAATCTACATGAATATGGTTACCGCATAACTCATTTCTTTGACCTCTATGTATAAGGATGACTCAGAGTTAAACTATCAACCTTGAAAGATACATCCAAATCGTGTCTCAAAGCAATTAGCCCCATGACTCCTCACTAAGACTACCCTAGCCAAGGATTTGCTAAATTGAAATACAATTGAACATAGCTCCTGAACTAGAGTGGTCAATCCCATCTTGACTCACACACCGACTTCTCAAGTACTTGACTGTACTCAAAAATCTTCCATCACTGAATTAGAAATTCAGATAGTCTAGCACCAAAGCACAATGAGTTGCTTAGAAGTCACCATGGTGATCTCAGGTTGGAGGGATACTTATATCCATATTCCTATCAGAGCAAATCTTGATAGTAGAAAAGCTCCAAAGTTGGTCATGTTCAAAGCAGATGTATCCCTACATCTTACCTACATGCCATACCAGTATTTACACACTCCTTGGTTAAGAGGACAATCAATCTATATGGCACACAATGACCTACACTTGATAAACGTTGTCATTCTTGGTAACAACATATCATTTGATTATGAATAAGTTTAAAAACTAAATGATAAATTATCCTTTATCGATTCTAAATAGTCCTAAAGACATCACCACAACACAGAAGTTCATTAGAAGATGTGAGATTTTATGATGATAAAATGTTAAAATAAATTTTATTTATTAATAATTCATATACAAGTACAAAAAATAGCACAACCATCAACAAGCTAATGATTGACTTTGGGACACTATTTCCAACACTCCTCTCTCTTCTCCATGTGAAAGGTTGGGCAAAAGTTGAGAAGGAAGATCAATCCTATTTGGTGCAAAGATCAAGAAAGAAGACAAACTGTTCATGAGACGAACGCATGCCCTTCAGAGATAGATTTGAAGGATCAACCAGAAGCCTTCAGATCTAATATTTGGAGATCAAATTCAAAAGAAGAGCATCTCTAGATCTAACCTGAGTGGACTCTAGTAGAGGTCAGGCACTTGCATGGCTAGATCAAGAACCCTGAGTGACAATAGATCATCGACAGGGTAAAAATAGTTTACCCAAACAAGGTATGAAATTAAATATGATTTAATTTTAATTTTAATTTTAATATCTGATCTATTGGATCAGATCCGAGGTGTCTTAAATTTGATTGGGATTTGTTAGAAAATTTTTGAAATATCCCTATAGATCTAGTCAAATCTGAACAATCCTATGGTGAAAAAATGCGAATTTTCCTTTATTGAGACCCTTTAACATATTCATTCTGAAGAAAGAAAGTTTTAAAAGTTTCAGATTTAGAAAAAATTGAACTAGAATCCATGTTTTGATATCTTATTCTTAAGGATTTTAATTTTTCTAATATTTTTATTGCTTTCAAATAAGGGATATTTTCTTATTTATATTGATGTTTTAAAGTTAATGAAGAGTAAAATAAAAAAGGATATTTAATAAGAAGAGTATTAAGCAAGCCACCTAGAATGAGTGACACTTTAAGGATAGCATAAGATAGAATTTTTAGTTAAAACTTAGGGAAAAGGGTCGACACTTGTCCAAGAGGTATCGATCCTATCTCAGAAAAATAGAGAAAAAGTTTTAGGAAGATCTATGCTGGTACACCTTTGAGTTGACCTATTTTGGTGAGGTATCGATACTTTTCTTGAGGGGTCAACCTAGGAGACAACTTGAGGGATGACTTATTTAAGGGGCTAATCTGTGTTGGGGTATCGACCTTTTTCTCTACGGTGTCGACCCCAATCACAAAAATTTTTGGGAGCAAATTTTGACCGAGAGAGTTCTAAGTTGTAATTTTAAAATAATTTTTTAGAGAATGAGTAAACAGCTTGAGGGCAATAACTAATAGTGGGAAATACCTCAGAGCAACACCTATTTAGCTAGGAATTTGGTGGAATCCTTATGGAATGACACCTATCAAAACCCTTTCTAGTTTATGTTTTTTAAACCTTAAAGCCATCGATTTCTTTATTGTTGTTTGATTATCCACATTCTTCAAAGAAGCCAGAAAAGGGAAAAGAGTTAGAGAGGGTTCTATTCTCAACTAGTAATCAAAGAAAAATTAGTTAGAAAGAGGTATTTTGGTGGTGAGTTAGATTAAAGGAGAAAGGTTACTAATTTAGGAAAAAGGAAGCTTATTTTTCTGACAGCTAGATCTTAAGTTATTCAAGGTAAGAATTCTTGTCCCTCAGTTAGGTTTAAAGGTAGAGCTTCAATCCTTATAATTAGATATCAAGGTTTAATTAATCAAAATATGAACTTAAACCTGAATCAAGAATGAATTATTGCTGTCTATTTATTGGAAGTTGTCTAATCAGTCTTAGCAAATAATTAAAGGTTGTTGATTGATTTGGGAGATAGTTATGAGAATGAAAGGTATAGTTGAATTACTGAAAAATTATTAAGCTATGTGAAGTTTAGCTAACCCTAAGCTAAGACAAGTAAAGTAGGATTAAAATAAAGAGTTAAGAGAGCTAAAGAGCAAGAGTAATAGCAAGATAAGTATCATAAAGTTCTTGAATGGTTTAGTATGATATTAATTAGTGTATGTCAATACTATAGAAAAGGAGAAAGTTCTCAAAAGGTGCTTTGATGGAATCAAGTATTAAAGTGGATAGGAGGTGAGTGAATTCCATCTATCAATGATGTTTTTACTGTACTTTGCTAAATAAAAATATTATTTGAAAAGTAAGATATTCTCTTGATACTTTGCAGCTTATATTGATTTCATATATATATGGTTTGAGAACCATCAAAAGAAGGAATAGTTTCTAGATAGCTTTTGTGTATTTCATAACCAAGTATATGTACACATGGTTTTAAAAGCATGACTTCATGATTTTAAACATGTTTCATAGTGATCTCTTGTATGATTTAATCTCTTCAAGGTTGATTTCTATTTATGTGCCATGAGGCTTATTGATGTTTGTGAGCATGGATAGGTTGCTCATAGGAGTGGTAAACCCTTTGAGAGTGTGTTGTTCTTTTGATGATAAGGCAAGCTGCTCATAAGAAACCATATGAGATTGTGCTGTCTCAATAAAAGCAACACTTATGAGAGTGTGTTGTCCTTTTTGGTGATAAGACAAGCTGCTCAAGAAACCATTTGAGAGTGTGTCAGTGTGAAGCTACTCATATGTGATTATGAATGTGGTTTGGTTCCCATATGAGAGTGTGTCAATGTGAGACTACTCATATATGATTGTGAATGTGGTTTCATTTCAATATGAGAGTGTGTTAGTGTGTGACTGCTCATATAAGAATATGATTGTGGTACAGTTGCTTGTAAGAAATCCTATGAAAATATGTTGTGGTGGTATTATAAGTGGTAAGTAAAGGTTTGTACTTTACCAGAATCTTTTTATGTGAAGCTATTAATGCTAGTTTATAAATGTTTGAAAGCTTATTAATAGCATGTTGTGCATAGTATTATGATGGTTATAGCTATCTGTTTGCCATTGTTCAATGAAATTACACTCAATGAGACTTCCCAAGTTTCATCCCTCACTCTTTTTATCTACAGTTATGGAGTAACTTAGCTCAGAGGTTTGGTATCAACTTGTGTATTAGTAGTTACCATATATGAAGAGTAGATCATGTATAGTAGAGATAGAGATAGTTGAAAGTTGTGAGTTATATTATATTCTGTGGTTGTAGTTAAGTTTGAAACTGGCATATGTATATGTTTAAGTATTTTAGGAAGGCATGTGTTAAAAGAATAGTTTAGTGACTAGAATGTATGAATAAATCATAGTTTTGTAAATTTAAAATCTTGAGGTTATTTATGTGATTTGATGAGTTAAATTAAGATATTAGCTTTAGCAGATTAAGCAAGTTTAAAAGATATTGTAGCTTAGCAGCTATAGTACAGAAATTTTCTTAACTTTTAGATAAGGGTGGGGTGTGGCACTGCCATCCATAGTTAGTTAGGGATGGGGTGTTACACTCAACCTCAGATCAGCAAGTGGAGATCTCAGTCTGCAAACAAGTTATTGAGATTTGATCTTAATTGTAGTCTAGATCTGATCTAGATTTTGATTGATGTTAATATGATCAACATCTTGTCTTTTGTATTTTATTTTTAATTTTTAGATTTATATACATGCATGAATCATGTCATTAGTATTAGATGTGTGCCCTTAAAGCCATATTTGCCGATACTTGTAAATACTTTATAAGAATATTTTTATAATTTTAACTTATTATTAATAAAATAAGTTATTTCTTCTATCATATTTGTGTATTAAGTATCTGTGATACATCCATTAGGTTAATGGGTATGATAACACATATTCTCAAGAGTTTAGAATTTGAGACGTGTTGTCATAATTAACTAATAAACTACTCTCGATCATAGAATCATCATGAGGATGGTGATCGATCCAAAAAATTAATGTACGATTGCTTTCCTAGAATAGATGAGTCTTGAATCTACGGTGTGGAGACACTAGAGTGAGAGTATAGGTGCTTGTTGAGAATAAGGGTACTGAGCATAACCACTTCGAGTAATTATAAGAGACTCTGCCTTCTCATCGATGACTAGCTCGATGCTGCAGTCATATATCTAGTTTTTTGACTTGAGGTGCATCGATGTTCACCTTGAGGGTATTATAGTTTGACTATACCATAACTCGGTCCCCTAGTCCTTTAGAACCCTGAGGTATATGTTGGCTATAACATGTTCATTATAGGAATTGGATCACACCAAGATGGTATCTATCGACCTTGGTAGAGTAGTCTTATGATGATTATGAGATTGAGTCCTAAAGCCCATGGCCATGGTAGTGTGAAATAATAGAAAGAAGTTTCTATTAGAGTTTCACATCGGACTCAAATCGAATGATTCGTATGATAGGTGTTGGGTCTAATGAGTTCACCTTGACCTAGATCCTATCGGAGCTCATGATAGAAGAATCCAATCACATAGTTGGCTACACTGAGAGGTTCATATTCAATTCTGATGGATTGCCACCATATACTGCTTGGTATCACTATGTGAGCTCAGAAGTGGCACTCCCAAGTCTTGAAAATATGAGAAGATAGGTCATGGAAAGACGGGAGCGAGCCAGAAGAAGAATCAGTCTCAATAGTAAAGTTTAGAAACTGGGCTAGCTCACTCTAAGATTGAGCCGACTCAATTGGAAATTAGGTCGGCTCAATCTAGGAGTGGATCAGCTAGGTCTCAGAGAAAAATTCAAACAAAAAGCAGTATTTTTGGACTGTTGGCATGGTACACAACTAGGTCGGCTCAATCTGGGACTGAGCCGACCTGGTCGCAGGTTAGCCAGCTTAGTCTGAAACTAGGCTAGCTTAGTTTTCATGGGTTATTATTTTATGTACGTGAGTTATTTGGGTTTGGAAAGTTTTTCTATGAGCTTGGGCTTGATCCTTTGTAAAGTATATATACTGAAAAAAAGTCAAGATTATAAGAGTGCTGAAATATACTAAATAAAAGCTCTTTTCTTCCAAAAATCTCTTCCTCTCTTCTTCTCTATTTCTTGATTTATTTGATCATGCTTCTACAGAGATCTCTAAGAAGTACTTTCTTGATTGCTTGACTAATCACCGGAGGCCATGCTGATCCGTGTGGGAAGAGCGCATATTCTCAACATTTGGTATCAGAGCGATGTTCCATGGAAGGAAGGAAGATACCTAGGATTTACTACATCCAAGATCTGTTGCATCAGATTTTATCCTAAAACTTTTAGTTTGCTTTGTGGTTGTCTCTAGATTGAGGTGGAGATTGTTTACATGGAGGAACGGTGATACGGAAGTTTGGAAAGAGGATTTAGGGCTAGTTAGATCTTCTATGAAGGGTAGTTTTACTGGTGTGTGATCGTGAAGGGTGTTAGGGATCTGTTCTTGAATTGTTTGAAGTCATGGGATCAAGTAGATTCAAGGTGGATTTTGAAAAGTTCAACAATAAGAAAAACTTTATCCTATGGCAGCAAAGAGTAAAGGACTTGCTGGTTCAGCAGAGGATCTATAAGATCTCGACAAAAGAAAAATCGAAAAAGATCAGTGCTGAGGATTGAAAAGAATTGGAGAAAATTGCTTTTAGCACAATTCGAATGTGCTTGGTCGATCAGATTTTGACCAAGGTTTACACAGAAACTATGGCAAAGGGGCTCTAGGAGAGACTGGAGAACACATACATGGGGAAGGATATGACGAACAAGCTATGATTGAAGAAACAACTGTATAGTCTGAGGATGTTCGAAGATGGAGATCTTGTTGTATATATCTAAAGGTTCAATCAGGTGTGTTCTGAGGTGATGAGTATGGATGTGAAGATCGATGAGGAGGATCGGGCATTGCTGCTATTATGTTCTCTCTCAAGTTCATATGATGGTCTCATAACAACTTTAGTTTATGGGAAGGAGATCCTAAACTATGAAGAGATTGTTGGTATGCTCAGATCAAATGAGCAAAGGAAGAAGATCTGCAAGAGAGATCCTAAGTCTAAGATCTTGGCTGTGAACGAAAGACAGAAAAGATCAAAGAAAAAGACAAGTGAAAAATCTAAGAGCAGGTCAAAGTCTCTCAATCAGAGGAAGATGACATTGAAATATTATAAATGTCATCAGTTTGGACACTTAAGGAGAGATTGTCTCCTTTTGAGATGAAAAAAAGAAAAGGCCAGCAAGAAAGATGATACAGCTTCTGTGAGCAGTGGAGAAGACCTAATAGTTGTATCAGATGGATTCATAAAGTATGATACTATGTGGATATTAGATTCAACATGCTCGTACCACTATACTTCTCATCGGAAGTGGTTTGTTACCTACCAAAAGGCCGATGATGGAAGTGTCAACCTCAGAGATGATCATCCATGCAAAGTAGCTAGAATTGGCTCTATCAGGGTGAGGATGTACGATGGGATTATTCATACATTATCAAATATCAGGCATGTACCGGAGTTGAAAAAGAACTTAATTTCTTTGGGCTACTTTGAGGAGTAGGATTATGCTTTTAGTAGCTAGACTGGGAGTGGATGTCTAAAAATTTTCAAGAGAGCTTTGGTGGTGAGGAGAGGTAGAAGATTGAGCAATAATCTTTACAGAATGAAAGACTCAGTGGTAAATGGTAGTGCAGAGGTGCTAGCAACGGCATAGGAGGACCAGATTTTATATCGATTATGGTACTATCGGATGAGTCATATGAGTGACTATGGGCTCATAGAACTAAGCAGAAGAGGTATGATCCCAGCCCTGAAGAAGGAGGGCACAGATCTTTATGAGCCATGTATCTTTGGCAAATAGCATAGGTTGAAGTTTGCCAGAAGTACCAAGCGCAGCGAGGGAGTGCTAGATTTAGTGCACTCAGATGTGTGGGGATCAGCTCCTGTATCAGCTAGAGGTGGGGCAAAATACTTTATTACTTTTATTTATAATTTTTCAAGAAAGGTGTGGGTTTATCTGATTTGAGAAAAATCAAAGGTGTTTGCTCGGTTCAGAGCTTGGAGAGCTGAAGTAGAGAAGGAGTCAGGAAGATAGGTAAAGTATCTAAGGTCGGAAAATGGAGGAGAGTATACTAGCCTGGAGTTTAGAAGGTATTGTGAGGAAAATGGCATCAAATGTCATTATACAGTGAGGATGACTCCCCAGCAGAATGGTGTCGCAAAGAGGATGAACCGGACACTGACCGAGAAGGCATGGAGTTTGAGGCTACAGACATCACTCCTAAAGTTCTTTTAGGATGATACTCTAACTTTTTCTTATTTTCTTGTGAACAGATCTTTTCATTATAAGCTGAATGGAAGCATTCTAGAAAAGGTATAGAGTGGAAAGAAGGTGGAGATTGGCCACCTGAAAGTCTTCAGTTGCATAGCCTATGCACATGTGGAGGCAACCGAGAGGAGCAAATTGGACCCAAAATCTCAAAAGATGACATTCATAGGATATCCGCAAGGAGTCAAGGGGTACCTATTGTAGGACTCTCAAGCACAGAAGTCAGTGATCAGTAGGGATGTTATCTTTGATGAGAAGAGCATCTTGAGGAGATCTAGGATAGGTGGAATTGAAAAAACAAAGATGAACAGTAGTGGCTAGTCAAATAATGATGGCATGCAGGTTACATCCACTTACAAGAGTATTTCTATTGAGGTGGAGCTAGGCTGAAAAGTATTGTCTTAGATTAAAAATCAGCATGGAGGGTCGACAATTCAGACAGATGTGCAGGAGTAGCCATGGACATCAGGCAGAGATGTGCCAGTGGGAGTGGCTTTTCACAAGCTCCAGCATACTATTAGGAGATCGATCAGATATGGCATTGATGAGGTTATCTCCTATGCACTCATCACTGCTAATGGAGATCTAGAGAATTATGCAGAGACCATGGAGAGTGAGGATTATGATTCATGGATGTAGACCATGATGGAGGAGATGGAATCACTTAAGAAGAATCAGACATAGCAACTGATGGATCTTCCAGAGGGTGCTCGACCTATTGACTCAAAGTGGGTGTTCACAAAGAAAGAAGCACCTTCAGAACAAAGTGGAGTCAGATTCAAAGCAAGGCTGGTAGCAAAGGGATACTCACAAAGAGAACGGATTGACAACATAGAAATTTTCTCTCTTGTGGTGCGTCATACATCTATTTGAGTTTTACTATCACTGATGGCACAGCATAACATGGAATTGGAATAGATGGATGTGAAGATGGCCTTCCTTCATGAAACTTTGGAGGAAAGAATCTACATGAAGCAGCTAAATGGTTTCATGGAGATGAGATAGGAAGAAAAGGTGTATTTACTCAGGAAGTCTTTATATGGCTTGAAACAATCCCCTCGTCAGTGGTATCGAAGATTTGATAGCTTTGTCTTGAGCCTGGGTTTCAGCAGATGTAAACATTATTGTTGTGTCTACATCAAGGATGTAGATGAGGAAGATGCCCTGTACTTGTTATTGTATATAGATGATATACTCATAGCTAGTAGAAGCATGGATGCTGTGAAAAGGTCAAAAATGATATTATCATCTAAATTTGAGATGAAAGATTTGGGTCCAGCTGAGAAAATCCTTGAAATGAGATTTGCAGAGATAGGTGCAAAAGAGTGCTCCATTTGTCATAAGAAAAGTATGTCCAAAAGATTCTGGAGAGGTTTGGGATGGAGAAGGCCAAACCTACAGATACGCCATTATCGAGCCATATATCTCTCTCCAAGTTACAGTGCCCTCAGTTAGAAGAGGAGAGAGAGTACATAAAATGAGTCTCTTATGCAAATGCTGTAGGCAGTGTGATGTACACTATGGTGTGCTGTAGATCAGATATAGCACATACTATGAACATGGTTAGTAGATATATGGCTAACCCAGGGAACGAGCACTGAAAAGCATTGAAATAGATATTGAGATATCTGCATGGAATAAGGGATTATAGTTTGGTGTTTGGTGGGTAGTCGGGAGGATCTAGAGAATAATCTGTGAAGATGTATGAAGGTTCAGGTCCTCTGGAAGGATTTGTTGATGCAAATTATGCTGATAATCTTAATACGAGGAGGTCTACTACTTGATATCTCTTCTGCATATATAGTGGACCGGTGTCTTGGAGATCAATCCTTCAGCCAATCATGGCCTTGTCTACCATAGAGGCTGAGTACATTGGGATAACGGAGGCTGCAAAGGAAGTTCTTTGGCTTAGGAGGCTGATTGATGAGTTGGGGGTAGAGCAGAGCAAGATTACACTATTCAATGATAGTCAGAGTGCTCTGTTGTTGACATAGAACCCAGTCTATCTTGCACACACAAAGCATATAGACATGAGGTATCACAGGATCAAAGAGCTGATGGAGGAAGGTGAAGTGGAACTGATGAAGGTCCATACCAAGGAGAATCAGTCTGATGTACTTGTGAAGGCACTCCCCAGAGACAGCTTTCAGAGATGTGTGGCATGGATGGGTCTATTGAGAATAGATGAGTTCATAAGGACTTGGAAGCACCAATGTGGAGAATGTGAGCTCAGAAGTAGCACTCCTAAGTCTTAGAAACATGAGAAGATAGGTCATGAAAAGATGGGAGTGAGTCAGAAGAAGAATTAGTCTCAATAGTAAAGTTTAGAAATTGGGTCGGCTCACTCTGAGACTGAATCAGCTCAATTGGAAACTGGGTTGGCTAGGTCTCAGAGAAAAATCTAGATAGAAAGCAGTATTTTTGGGCTATTGGCATGATACACAACTGGGTTGGCTCAGTCTGGGATTGAGCCGACCCAGTCGTAAGTTAGTCGGCTCAGTCTGAAGCTAGGCCGACTCAATTTTCATGGGTTATTATTTTGTGTACGTGGGTTATTTGGATTTGGAAAGTTTTTCTATGAGCTTGGGCTTGATCCTTTGTAAAGTATATATACTGAGGTCAAGATTATAAGAGTGCTGAAATATACTGAATAAAAGCTCTTTTCTCCTAGAAATCTCTTCCTCTCTTCTTCTCTATTCCTTGATTTATTTTATCATGCTTCCGTAGAGATCTCTAAGAAGTACTTCCTTGATTGCTTGGCTAATCATCGATGGCTATGCCGATTCATGTGGGAAGAGCGCATATTTTCAATACACTGGTGGATTTTGGGACCAATTAGAATTGTCTCGAAGATCAATGATTCTACTTGCTGAATCAGAAAGAGTTTTGAGTCCATCAAAAGAATATTTTGATGATGTCGATGATGGAGATCACGACATATCCCATTATCATATAAAATTGAATCTAACTAGGTCATACAAACAAGGGTTTGGATCTGGATGTCATTAATTGGGCTCACATGGTCTAATTGATTTTAGATTAGATCCAATTAGGTTCAAGAAAATCATGCCAGCACATGATTGGACCTAACTTTCTCCTTCTATGGATTTGTTGATTGGTCTGGACTCAGTCAAATTAGATTTGGCTCATTCAGAAATCCTATATGGATTTATTCTGATCTGACTGGATCTTGTCCTGCTGAGATCAGATCTTGTCCTGGTTAGATCAACCTTTGTCCTAGTCTTAGATGGAAAGGATTAGGACAAACCCCTTTTTGAAATGGTCTTTGCAAGAAAGAAGAGACCAAGTGATGGTTTCTAGTGTAGGATTCCTAGCCCTACTTTCAATTTTTTTTAAAAAAATTATTAAATATAGTGGAAAATATAATTAATCTAATTAATTATAAGCTACTGATCATATCAGAAAATTCTACACTTAGGATCTAAATATGATATACATGCTTTGAATTTAAAAAACTAAATTAACAGCAGTAAACATTTTACTACTGTAGCTACATGTTCAGAATACAATACCTATGCGGGTAGTCGATCTCATTTGATCATTATCGAAGAGGTACACTCATCGCGTTGCAGTCATATAGTGTGTCTGGACTCCGTGGATCATCCACACAAAGCTTCTAAACCCGATCGGCTCCTCTCAAGTGCTAGCTCAACACCGGATCCCTTCGATGGCTGATGTTGACCGAACTCTCTTGATCCTCATCTATGGACTCTTCAGATGCTCTAGATCACTAATAGATGTAGTAGAGAGGTAGAGGAGGTTCTTCCTAAAATTTGGTAGACTCATGACACTCGTAGCTCACACAAATTGCTAGTAGATGTAATAGAGAGGTAGAGGAGATTCTTCCTAAAATTTGGTGGGCTCACGACGCTTGTAGCTTACACAAACCCTTCTCGAATCCTAAGTTAAAATCCTAGGGCAGCACTCAGAAACCCTATGCCTCTCACCTTTTTTGGACTTTTTCTCTCAGGATCTTTTGATTTTTTTCTCATGCACAAAAGGTGATTTAGTTTGAGAAGGACTCTTTTTTGATGCATGCACACCCCACTCTTCAGCCTCTTTTAAATCAGCGACAAAAACCATCATCAGTGTGGAATATGTGTAGGATGGATAAGATAGGTTGGTTTAGCATTTGAAGTCAAATCCCATTTGAATTCAATTTGCAACTAACCTAGCCTTATCCATTAAGAGATTGAAAAGGGAGGGTGTGAGCCTTGTTTGTGCATGGAAAACCTCTTAAGAAACTCTTTCTCATAGAAAAAAATGGGTGCAAAAACATGAGGTAGCACAGGGAAGAGATAACGTTGTTGCCCATTCAAGTTTAAATCCTATTTGAATTTGAAAGAACAACAACCTATCTCTATCCATTTGGAACGTGGGAAAACTAGGCATACACCCTTCTTAGTGTGGAGAAAGTTTATGAGAAACCTTTTATCATGGAAAAATATGGACGCAGGACAAAGGGTGAGGTGGCGAGTAGACTAGTCAAACTAGTCAAAATGAAAACTTATCCAATTGAATCCATTCCAATCAAAATTATTTAGGCCCAATTAGACCAAATTAAACCTAACAAATTTATTCTTATTTAGGCTCAATTAAATCCTAAAAAAATCAAGAATTGATTAAGTCCAACCTTTAATCAAATCAGGGATCAAACCTTCTCGGTGATTAGGTCATCTTATAACCTAATTGGGTCAAACTCAATTGAATCCAATTCAATTGGACTTGAACCAAAAATTAAAACTCAATCAAATTAAGTTAATTAGTGATCAAATCACTAATTAATCCTCTCATAAATATAGAGTCTAAATTCAGTAGGTGTCTGGGCAACGGAGTTCCATCGATATGAACCCTTGATCAAAAAGTCCCAAACCAGTGGGACTCTAGATCCCGATGTCCCAAACAAGTGAAACTCGTGATCACAAAGTCCCAAAATAGTGAGACTCTCGATCACAATATCCCAGATAGGTAGGACTTAATGTCCCATCCTAGTAAGACTCTCGATCGAAGAGTCCCAACTAGTGGGACTCTTGACCATAAAGTTTCAAACGGATGGGACTCTCACCAGTGATTAGATCAGGTAGAAACATCTACTATGTGTAACTCCACAGGTGCAAACCTAAGTTGGTAGCATAAGAACCACTTTCTGTATCAATCAAAGTGATCATCTTACAATAATACTTGATGTCCGGATAGGTCGAATAGTCATAATCACAACATTTAGAACCTATGCAAAAATGATTACCGTATAATTCATCCTTTTGACCTTTGTGTATAGGATGACTAAGAGTTAGACTATCAACTCTGAAAAATACATCCAAATTATATCTTAAAATAATTAGTCCTGTGACTCCTCACAAGGACTACCCTAGCCAAGGTTTTGCTAAATTGAAATACAATTAAACATAGCTCGTGAACCAGAGTGGTCAATCCCATCTTGATTCACACACCAACTCCTCAAGTATTTAACTGTGCCTAGAAACCTTCTGTCACTAAATTAGAAATTTAGGTGGTCTGGCACCAAAGCACAGTGGGTTGCTTGAAAGTCACCATGGTGATCTCAGGTCAGAGGGATACTTATACCCATATTCCATTGGAGCAAATATTGATAGTAGAAAAGCTTCAAAGTTGGTTACGTTCAGTGCAGATGTATCCTTACATCTCATTTGCATGCCATACCAGTATCTCCATACTCCTTGGTTAAGAGAAAAACCAATCCATATGGCACACAATTACCTGCACTCAGTAAATATCGTCATCCTTGGCAACAATGTATTATTTGATTGTGAACAGGATTAAGAACTAAACAACAAATCCTTCTTTGTCGATTCTAAATAGTCCTAAGGACTTCACCACAACATAGGAGTTCATTAGAAAATGAAAGAATTTATGATGAAAAATGCTAAAATAATTTTTATTTATTTATAATTTATATACAAATACAAGAATTAGCACAACCATCAACATGTTGATGATTGGCTTGGGACACTATTCCCAATAATCTTCCACTTAGACTAAAGCTAATTGGTGCAGTATCTAATACCCATCTTCAACTTGAAGTCATCGAACTCCTTCACTACAATAGCTTTAGTGAATGGGTTGGCTAGGTTCTTCTTTCTATTAATCTTCTGAAGGTCGATGTCACCTCGATCCATGATCTTTCGGACAAGGTGATAGCGATGAAGAATATGCTTCTTCTATTGGTGTACCTTTAGTTCCTTCACCTGAGCAATGGCTCCAGAGCTATTGCAGTAGAGCATAACTAGACCATCAACGAAGGGTGCTACTCCGAGCTCGGTGATCAACTTTCTTAGCCATACCGTTTCTTTGGCAGCATCTGATGCAGCAACATACTCCACCTCGCATATTGAGTCGGCCATGGTGTGCTACTTGAAACTCTTCCAGCAGACAGCTCCACCATTAAGGATAAACACATACCCTAACACACTCTTGATGTTATCATGATGAAACTAAAAATTAGAGTCTATAAATCCCATAAGTCTCAAGTCAGACTCACCATAAACAAGCCACTGGTCCTTTGTATTTCTTAAATACTTCGGGATGGTTTTAACAACCATCTAGTAGTTCTCTCCTAGATTTGATTGGTATCTACTCATGACCCTTAGTGAATATGCTACATTTGATTGCATACATGTCATGGCATACATGATAGAGCCCATTATCGAAGCATATAGAATTCTACTCATACGCTCTCTCTCTTGAGGTGTTGTCAGATAATCCCTCTTTAAGAGAAAAATTTCATGGCCTATCGGTAGATAGCCTTTCTTGAAATTCTCCATGCTGAATCATTTCAGCATGGTATCAATGTACGTGGACTGGGATAACCCAAGCAACCTCTTAGATCTATCTCTATAGATTTTCATCCCTAGGATGTAGGAAGCTTCTGTCAGATCCTTCATAGAGAACTATGACGATAGCCAGATCTTTATTTCCTATAATGCAGGAATATCATTTTCGATTAAAAGAATGTCATCCATATACAACACAAAGAATATAACCGCTAGACCATTAGCCCACTTGTATATGCAGGGCTCTTCTCCATTCTTAACGAAGCCATACGTCTTGATCGTTCTATCAAAATTTATGTTCCAACTACGAGATGCCTGCTTCAGTCCATAAATAGGTCTTTGAAGCCTACACACCTTAGACTCATCTATGGATGTTAACCCTTCAGGTTGTATCATATACATCTTTTCATCCAGCTCTCCATTCAGAAAAGCTATTTTCATATCCATCTATCAGATTTCATAGTCCAGATGGATAGCTATCGCAAGCATAATCTGAATGGACTTGAGCATTGCCATAGAAGAAAATATCTCGTTATAGTCTATACCATAACATTGACGATACCCCTTGGTAATTAGATGGTCTTTATAGGTCTCCACCTTCCCCTCTGACCCCCTTTTTCTCTTGAAGATCCACTTACATCCTATGGATTTTACCCCTTTGGATGGATCAACTAATGTCCATACATCATTGACTTTCATGGACTTCATTTTAGATTTCATGATCTCAAGTCATTTCTTAGAGTCGGATCTCTACATTGCATCTATGTAAGTGATCGGATCCTTTTCATTCTTATCGAGTTTGATAGGATCACCATCTCAAACTAAAAAATCGTAGTATCTGTCTGGCTGATGTGGTACTCTACTAGATCATTTTAAGGGTGCAGATTCATTGGGCTCCAATTTGAACTTATCAAATCTGGTTCAGGTTCAGCAACTTGTATCGATTTTTCTACCTACCAAACTTTCTCAAGTTTGACTTTAGAGGCATTAGTCCCTTCACCAAGAAACTTTTTTTCCAAAAAGATTGCCTTAAGGCTGACAAATATCTTTTACTCATCAGCTAGATAGAAGTAATATCCTTTGGTCTTTTTTGGGTATCCTATATAATTACACTTGTTAGACCTAGGTCCAAGCTTGTCCATTATTAAATGTTTGACAAAAGCCGAACACCCCTAAATTCTAAGGTGTGAGAGTACTGGCTTATGCCCTATCCATATCTCATATGGTGCTTTGAAAATAGACTTATTTAAAATCCTATTCAGAATGTAACAAGCCGACTCGAGCATATATCTCCATAAGCAAATCGATAGGCTGATAAACCCCATCATGGATCGAACCATGTTCAACAGGATTTGATTCCTCCTTTCAGATACACCATTATGCTGTGGTGTTCTAGGAGTCCATTGGGAGAGAATCCCATTCTCTCCTAGATATGTTAAAAACTCACTGAAAAGGTACTCACCCCCTCGATCAGATCGAAGAGTTTTAATACTCTTTCTAGTTTGCTTTTCTACCTCATTATAGAATAGTTTGAATATTTCAAATGACTCTAACTTATGCTTCATTAAATAGACATATCCATACCTTGATAGGTCGTCCGTGAAGGTTATGAAGTAGAAATATCCATCTCTAGCACTTGAGCTCATGGGTCCATATACATCTAAATATACTAAACTTAGGAGTTCACTGGCTTGCTCACTTTTCTAGTAAAATATGACTTGGTCATCTTACCAAGAAGATGAAAGAACCAAATTTAGGATTTCAGGGCTAGATCTTGAACTTTTTCAAGATCAGGCAAAGAAAGACTAAAATTAATCAAAATTAATTTTAAATATCAAAGTGTTGACCCCATGATTGATTTTGATGATTGCCAAACTTTGAATGTTTGAGAATTTAACCATGTGTTTCATGAGTGGATGTTGGTCTTTCTAGTTATTTAAATTAAAAAATCATTTCAAGAAAAGATCTATAAAAATTCATCAAGTCAAGATCTTTAAAGAAAAGATGTTCTTAAACTTTCAAAGATTAGAAGAAAGAGGTTCTTTGATCGAAATAAGAAAGATATAAAATGGAATTCAAATAAAAATCAAATCTCCTTGATTGAAAGCAAAAATCTCTCAAAATAGTCTTGGAGCAGTTTTCGAGATGTCTTGAAATTTTTTTGAGAGCTCTCGAGTGGATTGGCATGCCGAAATAAAGTTCTAGCATGATTTCGAGAGATCTTAAGTTGAACTCGAGATGTCTCGGTCTCAGAAAATAGAAACTTAGTTTCTATGCTCTGAGAGTGAGAGGTCTCAAAGGATTCTCGAGAGGTCTCGTGGTTCCAACGAGACATCTCGATTCAAAATTGAAAGGTCTCTAGTTCCAGCAAGACATCTCGATTCAAAATCAAGAGGTTTCGAAATCTGACGAGAGGTCTCATAAAAAATCGAGAGATCTCATTTTTCACAAACAGCCTTCAACGGATTATTTTGCAATGACTATTTTTCAACCCCAATGGCTATTTCAGAGCTTCCAATGACTAGAACTCTCACTCCAACCATCTCTAAAGATATTTAAAGGTGGAGAATCAATTGAAAAGCAAGGAAAATGAATTTAGAGAGAGAATATTTCATTTTCAGTAAGGAACATTGAATTTCCAAAGAAAAAAGAAAAGAGAGAAAAGTTATGCATAGATTTCAGTGAGCATTCAAAGCAAGCTTCTTCAACATCTTCCACATCCTCTCAAGCAAAATTTAAAGAAAAGTCAAGCTTCAATCGAGCACATCATTGGCTTCCTCTTTAGGATTTTATAGAGCTTAAACTCTATTTTTAATATTATGCTAAAACTTTACTTGTATTTTTTATTTCTTTTCAAGTTTCTTTGGAGAAGAAAACTTGAAAATTAGATCCATCCAAGCCTGAAATTAGACATTATAAGTTTTAATTGGTGAGCTCGAAAAATCAATTGGATTGTTAGTGAACTCAAAAAACTAACGGTATTAGGTTTTGGTTGGTGCTCCTATGAAAATCAATTAGATTTGTTTGTGAGCCTGAAAAATAAACACACTGTAATCAAGAATGGATTATAGTGAAAATCCTAAAAAAAGCTTGGAGAGTGGATGTAGGTGCGGATTGCACCGAACCACTATAAATCATGGTGTTTTTGTGTTTATGCTTTTTCATTCTATTCCTTTACATTCTTTGCATGCTTTTAATTCTTACTTCACTTTTATAATTTGGTTTTGCTATATTAATTTTGCTGCTACACTATTGCTCACATTCCATAATCACTAAAGATAGCATAAATTAAAGCACACCTTGTTTAGAAAGTAAATTAGGTTAATTTTTTAAAAAATTTAATTCACCCTCCCTCTTGGTTGTAACCTCTGGGCAACAATTGGTATCAGAGCAGATGCTCTGCTATTGATTATTGATCTAATCATCTAGAGCTAAAGATTTTGGCAATCCAAAATGGAATCCATCTTTAATGAAGGCCATTCTATTGATCATCCCCTACTATTAAATGAATTAAATTATAGTTATTGAAAAGCACGAATGTGCATCTTCATACAAGCACACGATTATAACTTATGAAAGATTATAATCAAGAGCTCACATACCCCCAAAGCATTGAAAGAGCATGACAAGAAAATAGCCCAACTTAATGCTAAGGCCCTGAATATACTTTATTGCTCCTTGGATATTAATGAGTTTAATATAATTTCTTCATGTATTTCAGCAAAATAGATATGGAAGAAATTGGAAACTATTTTTGAGCGAGCAAATCAAGAAGAAACATGAAGCTCCCAAGAAGAAATGAAAGCTCACCCCAACTTATGCCTCATGGCTCATAAGGATGAAAAGAAAAAGAAAAAGAAGAAACAAAAGAAAAAGAAGGCATTGATAAAGAAGAAGCATAGCAAAGAAAAGAAAAATGAGAAAGAGGAAGAAGGTATTACAAATCCTTGCCTCATGGCTCTCAATAATGAGGTAAACATAGAAAATTCCTCTATATTTACACTTGATGAATTGTTTGAAGCCTTCAATGATTTAATGTATGAATTTTAAAAACTAAGGCTCAAAAATAAAGAACTCAAAAAGTCTAATCTTCTTTTAGCTGATGAAAAGAATAAATTATTAAATAAAAAAGAAGATATTTTGAAAAAAATAAATTCTTTGGCTAAAGAAAATGATGTATTATTTAAATCTAAAAAATTTTTAGTTGAAGAAAATATTAAGTTGAAAGAAGAATTCAAAAAATCAAAGCTTTATATTGAAGAAAAAGAAAAACTCCAAAGAAAAAGAAAAACTCCTAAGATCTGAGAAATCTCTTTTGGAAGAAAATGCTAAATTAAGAAAAGAAATTAAAATATTGAAGTCTATGTTTAATAAGTTTACAATCAGATCACAAAAGCTTCAAGCAATATTGAACAATCAAAAAACTATTTTTAATAAAGTTGGAATTGGATATAACTCCTTTAGAAAATAGAAACTTGTTAAAAATATATTTATAAAAGCTTATTCTGAAAATCACTCTATAGTTTATTTTAAATGCAATAAAATTGATCATAAAATTTTTGAATATAATACAAAAAGAATTGGTCATATTTTGATTAAGTAAATATGGGTTCCAAAAGAAATCATAAGCACTAACCTCAATGGATCCAAGATGGCTTAGGTACCAAAATCTAGTAAATGAGTTTGCAGGTACACCAAGGATCCGAAGAAACTAAAGAAGAAAAATTCTTATTGATGTATGCCTTGGGAATGAAATTGGATGGATGATAATGTTTGGTAAAATCTAATTTTTTTTTCACATCATACGATCATTATTTGCTAAATATATTTTGATTATTAATTAGCATAATTATAATGATCATTATTTGCTAAATATACTTTATTTGATTGATTATGATGATTTATCATTGTTTATAATGATCATACACCATGATTTGAAAGTTTGATGTATTGATCGTATATCATATTAATGATTTATTTTAAGCTCATTATTTTATTCTAAATTCAGCATACTTGTTCTATCCTTTGTATCATGCTATATTAATCTTGATTGTTCATAAAACTATTTGGATGCTAAACTTACAAATTGAACAAATTTTGACATTCCACCATAAGATACTTAACTATTAAAATTCTTTAAAAGAATTTGTATGACTTAAGTACTTGAAAATAAGACATTCAATTAATACAAGATCAAGTACTTGAAATGTTAATTTGAATTGTATCTTAGGTTAACCCCTAAGAATTTCAAAACTTCCTAGTTGAATTGAACTCATAGAGCCTTCATCTAGTTTTCCTTTGATTTAATCTTATCCTATTTGATGATCAGAACCCCCAATTGATTAATTTTTGATTTTTCAAATTGATTTGAATATCTTTCTTGATTATTGATTTGATTGCCTTTTCTTATCTTAAAAAAAAAATTTATGAATATTCATACATTATTCTGATTGAATGATTTTGAAAATTGAATTTGAGAAATGATCTTCTTAAATCTTTTGAAGTTGATATCAAGCAAAATATATCAAGAAAGTTATCACTTAGTTTTAGAGCTAAACATTTAAAGAGAACTTCAATTAAAAGAATTGGTATCAAACAAATTGCTATCTGCCATGTATTTGATTGACTTATCTTTGCACAAAAAGAGAAGAATGTCTTTATTTCAAACCTAATTTTGCATAGCTACATTTTGATATGATATTATTTGAAATAAATTTAAAAATACATATGTTTTCTAACACTATTATTGCTTGATATTTTTTAAGAAAAGAAAGAGATGATATTTTGAAGAATAACTTAAAATCTCTTTATGGTGTATCTTGATTGATTTGATAATATCAATTCAAATTGATTTATCTGAATCAATTTATTTTTATCAATTCAAAACTAAATTTATTAGTATCAAGCTGAACTTGTAAATTAATCTTTAAATGGTATTGAACTGTTAAAAAAATTATGATTTGATCTAAATTTGAGTTTAATTGGTATCAAGAAGTTTCTTTCCAAGAAAATTTTCACTCTTAGTGTCATTGGTATCATTCTTGCCTTGCATTTTATTGTATTATTTTTGGACAAAAGAATTGGATATAATATCTCAAATCTATTTTACATTGATATACTCTTAATATAATATCTCTTGAGATAAATTCAAAGAATCTCATACATTTTTTTGAACTTAATCGAGTGAATATTTTATTTGATTAATGCTTATTTTACTCAATTGATGCTTGTACTTTTAAATTATATTTAATTTTAAAATGGCATTATTTGCTAAAGTAAGGGGGAGAAATTATTAAAGAAGAAATGATCAATTATTTGAAAAGAGCTTCGAAATTGAAAATATCTTTCAAATTTAGAAAATCTAAATTTAGTAATTAAGTTCATATTTAAACTGCTTGATTTGAAAGAAAAAGGATGAGAAAAATTAAAAAGTAAATTTATCCAATATTAATTATAAAAAATAAGGAGAATGATATTATCTAGCTTTGATTGAAAATTCTAATTAGCTTATATTAAGGTAAATGAATATTGATTTCATTATAGTTTTGAGCTTTAATATGATGATTTCATTTGATCTATATGCTTTTGATTTGATTATCAAATCATTTTTGAAAATTATTTGGAGTGAAAAGAAGTTTGAGATATATTCTTATTCCAAACAAATTAATTTTGATACATTCTTATAATTTTGAAGCTCGTTGATAAATATAATACTGAACTTTTCATATGCCAAATTTTAAACTTGATTTGCATGATGATTTTTGGCAAATGATTAAAGTTAAATTGAATTTAAAAATATATTCTTACTCTAGGAAATGAATTTTTAAACTAAATTTTGAAACTCATTTGAGAATTCAAATTTAATCTTAAATTTTTTATGTGTAGTGCAAAATTCTTTTGAATAATTGGTATTGAAGTAAATTTTACTCAAAGCAATGAACCTAAAAATGTGACTATCTTTTGCTTTGATTCTATTTATTTTACTTTGCTCGATACATTCTCGATACATACCTTTTTTGAACTTAATTGACTAAAATTTTTTAAGAAAAGAAAAGATTGAATATTAAAGTGTATACTATGCTTAATTGCATGTTTAAATCCTTTGAAAAGCTCTATTCTCCTTAAAGCTTAAAAGTGCATATCTAAAAATTAGATTAAAAAAATATCAAATTCATTTACAAAGGGGGAGAGCCTTTATTATTTGAACTCTAGCTAAGTTTTTGAAGAGAAAGTTATTTTATTTTAAAAGGAGAGATGATTTCTTTGATTTGACTTCATAAATTTAATATATCTCTCAATTTAAAGCTTTGATGTTGATTTTGATGATTTTACTTATTTCTTTTCATGAGCTTTTTGATGTTGTCAAAAAGAGGGAGAAGATTTGTTGAGTATATGCTATGTGAGCATACATTATTTAAATGTGCTTAAGCCTATACATTTCATGATATTGCTTGAAACATTCAAATTTAAGTTAAAAGAGTTTTGGTATTAGCTTTCATGAAGAGTGTATTTATAATTGTGTATATCATTAATTCATAATTTATACTAGTCAATTTATTAAAATATATTAAATTTTATTTTTATGCATATACTCAAAGTTTTTGCCATCATCAAAAAGAAAAAGATTGTTGACCCCATGATTGATTTTGATAATTGCCAAACTTTGAGTGTTTGAGTATTTAATCATATATTTCATGAGTGGATGTAGGTCTTTCTAGGTATTTAAATTGAAGAATCATTTCAAAAAAAGATCTACAAAAATTCATCAAGTCAAGATCTTTAAAGAAAAGATTTTTCTTAAGCTTCCAAAGATCAGAAGAAAGAGAGCACTTTGACCAAAACAAGGAAGACATAAAGTGTAATTCAAATAAAAATCAAATCTCCTTGATTGGAAGCAAAAATTTCTCAAAATAGGCTTAGAATAGTTTTCGAGACATCTCAAAACTTTTTCGAGAGCTCTCGAGTGGACTAGCATGCCCAAATGTAGTTTTGGCATGATTTCGAAAGGTCTCGAGTTGAACTCGAGACGTCTCGATCTCAGGAGACAAAAACTTAGTTTCTATACTTTGAGAGCAAGAGATCTCACAGGATTCTTGAGAGGTCTTGCGGTTCCGACGAGATGTCTTGATTCAAAATCGAGAGGTCTCGAAATCTGGCGAGAGATCTCATGAAAAATTAAGAGGTCTCATTTTGCACGGATAGCCTTCAATGGATTATTTTGCAATGGCTATTTTTCGACCCCAATGGCTATTTCAGAGCTTCCAATGGTTAGAACTCTCACTCCAACCAACTCTGAAGATATTTAAAGGTGGAGAATCAATTAGAAAGCAAAAAAAAAGGATTTAAAGAGAGAATCTTTCATTTTCGATGAGAAATATTGAATATCCAAAGAAAAAAGAAAAAAGAGGAAAGTTGTGCATAGATTTTAGCAAGCATTCAAATCAAGCTTCTCCAACATCTTGCACATCCTCTCAAGCACAATTTGAAGAAATGTCAAGCTTCAATTGAGCACATCATCAGCTTCTTCTTTAGGATTTTATAAAGCTTAAACTCTATTTTTTATATTATGCTAAAACTTTACTTGTATTTTTTATTTCTTTTCAAGTTTCTTTAAGGGAAAGAAACTTGAAGATTAGGCTCATCCAAACCCAGAATTAGACATTGTAGATCTTGGTTAGTGAGCCCGAAAAATGAACAGGATTGTTAGTGAACTCAAAAAACTAACGATGTTAGGTTTTGGTTGGTGCTCCTATAAAAATCAACTAGATTTGTTTGTGAGCATAGAAAACAAACACAATCAAGGATGGATTATAGTAGAAATCTCAAGAAAAGCTTAGAGAGTGGACATAGGTGCAGGTTGCACCGAAGCACTATAAATCATGATGTTTTTGTATTTGTGCTTTTCTCTTCTATTCCTTTATATTCTTTGCATGCTTTTAATTCTTACTTCACTTTTATAATTTGATTTTGCTATCTTAATTCTGCTGCTATACACATTGCTCACATTCCATAATCACTAAAGATAGCATAAATTAAAGCACACCTTGTTTAGAAAGTAAATTTGGTTAAATTTTTTAGAAACCTAATTCCCCCCCCCCCCCTCCTGGGTTGCAACCTCTGGGCAACACAGATAATACCCTAGATCTAGTGTCCTATTACATGATTATGACATAACATTAAATTCAAAATTAAATAGAAGAAAGAAAATAAAATATGTTGATCATATCAACATGCGTCTACACTATATCTAATGCAGGTATGTAGAATAGATCAAATCTATTACCTGTGCAAGTTAGATGTTCTAACTTGTTGATCCAAACTTGAGGATGATGTTGTGAGCCGTACACATGTCCGGCCTCTAGGAGTCATTCACACGAGCCCATGAATCACGATCAAAAGTGCTAATGCAAGAAATCAGTATAGTATGCTAGTACTATATTGATCCTTCTTTGACGATCGATATGGTGCTTCCTTCTTCTAGATTTGGACTCTTCCAAAGATGAAAAAAAGGAGGAGAGATTAATGATCTAAGACACTCTCAAGTAATATCAAAAGGGAAGAAAAGAGAGGAACAAGAAAACCCTAGAAGAACACCCTCTTCTTTTCCTCTATTCTCTCACCTAGATACCTAAATTGGTGTCTATGAAAACCCAATGCCCAAGAATCTTTTCCCTCTTATTTTCATACACCAAAAACCTCTCTTAAAGGTATATGTTTCATAAAAATTTAAGTAAAAAATTATTTTAAATAATAATTTATGGAAGAGCCTTGTCTAGGTCAAATTCCTAGACAAGCAGGTCAATATAAGGCAGATTGTTGGGGCGCCCAATACTTGGGCACCCCCTCATCCCATGCCATGGACCACCTAAGATTGGTGCACAAAATGCCTTCTTTTACCATGAAAAACAAAGAAAGAAAATTAGGTGTGGGTGGCACAAGGGATGGAATCCAAGTTTGTTGTGATTCTATCACATAGAATCCAAACAAACCACAACAACTTACCTTCTTAAGCCAATATCCATAATTTATTCCAAATAAGAGAGAGAGAGAGAGGGAGAGGGGACATGTGTGAAAGGCTGGGGAGAGGGGATTCAGTGCCAAAAATAAAGGAAGAATGGTGTGGGGTCAAGGTGGCACAAGATATAGAATCCTAGTAATATTAGGATTCTTATTTTGGCTTGTTCAAACATGGTTTCTCAAACCAAGTCAAATCAAAATAAATTCAACCCAATTGAATTAGGTCCTAAACTAATTAAGAACTTATTTAAATCATATTAAATCAGATTTAATTCTATTGCCCAAGGATGGCTACCCAAGAGGGAAGGTGAATTGGGTATTTCAAAAACTTTTTGACTAATGTACGGATTTGAATGATTTAAACTAAATGATGTGCACACAATAGGTAATGAAACAAGCTTTGTAATGTGCAGTGAATGAAAGCAATAAAGTAAAGAATACATAATCACAAACACATAAATTTTATGGTGGTTCGGTGCCAAACTCAGCACCTACATCCACTCTCCAAGTATATCCTTTGGAAATTCAACTATAATTCTCAACAAGAATTACAGTCTAATTATTTTTCGAGCTCTCAATCAAATTCAGTTGATTTTTCCTGGCTCACCAACTAAAATCATATATAATTATTTTTTGAACTCACAATCAACCTAGTTGGTTTTTCTCATATCACCAACAAAAATCATACATGATTGTTTTTCGGGCTCACAATCAATCCAATTGGTTTTCCCCAAATCACCAACCAAAATCTCACAAATGATTGTTTTCTCTGAGCTAACAATCAACCCCGATTGATTTTATCCTTGGCTCGCCAATCAAACCAATATAACATCCAACTCAAGGCTTGGACCAACCCAAGTTTCTCAACCCAAGAAACTTGAAATAAAATATAAAATTATAATTTAAAATAAATTTTTTTGAAGTACAAGAGAAGATAATCTAAGTTGCTTTACTTGTAAGGTTGATTTCTTCTCCTTGAATGAATGAGAGATTATGAGGCTCCTTGATTCTCCTTACTTTTGCTCTCACTTGCTTGAGGATGTTTTGTAGTGGAAGGACAAAGGATCACTCAAAAAAATAACTCCTCTCTTCTTTTCAGCTCACTCCTTAGCTTTCTCAAATAATACTTAATATACTCTCCAAAACTTATTTTTAATACTCCAAATATTTTCTTATATATTTTAGAGGATTTTTGCTATTACAAGTCACCAACATGGGCTTCTGGAAGTGATCTAGCCATTGGAGAAGAGAAAATAGTCATTGAGAAGCTCTTGGGATGAAAAGCTGCAGTTTTGAAAACTAGCCATTACAGGCACTAGGCCAGCTCAGTTTCAGACTGGGTTGACTCAGTCCCACTAGGATGGCTCAGTTTATAGCTGAGTTGGCTCAGTCCCCTGCATTCTAAAATTTACAGTTTCTGTGCTTTCTATCTTCTATTTTCACTGAGACTAGGCTGGCTCAGTTTTGGACTGGGTCAGCTCATTATATGTGCCAAGTGTGCCAAAAGTTGTTTATTAGCTTTTCTTCTCCAATTTAATTTGTAGGCTAGGGTTTTCTTCTTAACTTGATTTAATCTTCATTAAGATGTTGGGAAAGACTTGAAAAATGATGAGCACTTGAAATTTCGGAACTACACATTCTCATAAACATAGTTAGACTTTATAACTTATGCTCAAAACTCTTTGTCATCATCAAAATCAATCTTTGGATCAACAATGTCTCCCTTCTTGATGATGACAAATTTTTGAGTATATGCAAATAATATGTAGTGAGTTTCTAAAAGATTACATATTTATAAAGTATAAAACTACTAAACAATGAGAACATACTTCATTCTAGTTAAGCTCAAGTATATACTCAATAATAACTCTCTCCTTTTTTGACAACATCAAAAAGAACAACTCAAAAAGGAGGTAATTAATAAAATCAACAGAGTAAATTCTTCTTTAATAGTCCAAAATTATTAAGCTCCCCCTTAATATTATAATCAATTGAGTTCAATTTTTATTCAAAGTTTGCTTTCCCTTACTATATGCCAAGGTTTCTTCCATACTTGTAGTTACAATTGACTTTGACTTGCTTGCACATTCTTTATTTAATTCTTGCTTAAATAATACTTGTTGCCCAATTTAGTAGGGTGCCATAATTTAGATTTAATTATATTTGTAATTCTCATTTTATACTCATTCTTCTCTCCCTTTTTGTCATTATAAGTATTTATTATAAGTCAAGATACCTATTGAGTTTTAAAATATTTCTTTAAGAAGTTCAGCTTATCAAACATATATATATATTAATGTTTCAAATTATTCTTAAACTCTAATAATGAAAGTCCATAAATTAGTTATATTCAATATATGTTCAATCATAATCAATTATAGTATTCAATTATAATAGTCAATCAAAATAAGATAGAACATTGAATCATTTAACATGCAATTGGTGGTATGATAATTAATCAAATGAGATCAAATCATTTTCTTAAGTGTTTTCATCTCCTTTTGCAAAAATATAATATGAATTTTATATTCAAATTTAGATCAAGAAACATATTCAATGTAAGCACCAATACATCATCAAAATCAATCATACTAAAAGTATTTTAAACAAGTAAATACAATATAAACCATGTAGATAGATCATTAAAATTAATAGAATCGATCAAGTAAGCATTGATGGTATAATGTGAGAAAAGTTTAGATTATACCGAGCACCATCACTAATCTACTTTCATCTCCAAGGTATCCATCCAAAATAGTTTTTCTCTTTTAATTTCATTGAATCCTTAGAATACCTGCAAAAATTATTTGCTAATTTTTGGTACTCAAGTCATCTTGGGTCCATGGAGGTTAGAGCACATGGTTCCTTTTGGAACCCAAATTTATTTAATTAAAGTTTGACCAATTCTTTTGGTATTGCATTCTAAAATTTTGTGACCAACTTTATTACATTTGAAACATGTAATTAAATAATTTTCAAATGAAGCTTTGCTAAACATGTTATTCATAAATTTTTATTTTCTTAAAGGATTATATCCAATTGATTTTTATTAAAAAATAGCCTTTTGATTAAAAATAGCCTTTTGATTGATTAAAATAAATTAAAGCTTTTGAGGTCCAATTGTAAACTTGTTAAGCATAGGCTTTAATGTTTCAATCTCTTTTCTTAATTTCATATTTTCTTCTAAAAGGGATTTGTTTTCTTTCAGCAAGTTTTCTTTTTCTTCAATATAAGGTTTTGATTTTTCAAACTCCATTTTCAATTTTATATTTTCTTCAACCAAAGATTTTTCAGATTTAAGAAGTATTTCTTTAGCCAAAGAGTTCATTTCTTTTAAAAGACCTTTTTCTCTTAAAAAATTACTCTTTTTATCAACTAAAAGAAGATTTGATTTCTTTAATTCTTTGTTCTTCAATCCTATCTTTTTGTATTCATTCATTAAGTCATGAAAGGCTTCTTGAAGCTCATCAAATGTAAATTCAAAAGAATTATGAATGTTTACCTCATCATTTTAAGCTATCAAGCATATATTTGTCTCTTCTTCACTTGAGGATAACTCTTCTTCTAAATTTGAGATCTCACTACTTCTCCAATTTGCCAATATAGCTTTCCTTCTTAGTTTTCTTGAGCTCTTTTTCAATGGGAGATAGTCATTTCTATATTCTCTAAATTGATTCTTTTCTTTCTTTTCTCTTCTTGGTTCAAAATTTTTCTTCTTTCTCATCAATCTCATGAACATTTTTGTGATCATCGCCATTTCTTCGTCATCTTTCGAGTCCTCGGTAGAGCCACTTGAACTTTCTTCAATGGCCAATGACTTGAATGCAAGGATTATCTTTTCATCTTTTCCTCCTCCATGCTTTGGTTCATAATGAGCTCATATGTCATAAGTGATCCGATTAATTCTTCCAAAGCAAGCTTGCTAAGATCCTTGGCTTTTTGAATTGCCAAGAACTCATTATTAGAATAGTCTTTTCCAAGACTCTTTAACTCATTTATAATTTCAGTAAATCTTGTAAACATATCACTTATTATCTCATGAGGTTCCATTTTAAATAACTCATACTTATGAATCAACATATTTATTTTAGATTCTTTGACTTGACTTGTACCCTCACGAGTCACTTCAAGTCTTTTTCAAATCTCTTTTGTAGATAAACATGCTGATATTCTATTAAATTCATTATAATCTAATACACAATATAAGATATTTATAGCTTTAACATTTAATTGAGCTTGCTTCTTATATTGCTCATTTCAATCCTTTTCAGATTTAGGCACACACGTATTATTGATAATCATTATAGGTGTGTGAGGACCATTGAGTATGACATTTCACATGTAATAATCTTGTGCTTGAATAAAAATTCTCATTCTAGTTTTTCAATAAGTATAGTTAGTGCTATTGAAAAATGGAGGTCTAATGGTTGAGTGTCCCTCACTCAACAAAGAACCAAATGGATCAGTCATAAAATCTTTAGCTCTTTGATCGATAGGTCAACAACTAATATTAGAGCACCTGCTCTAATACCACTTATTGCCCAAGGATGGCTACCCAAGAGGGGGGGTGAATTGGGTATTTCAAAAATTTTTTAACCAATGTGCAGATTTGAATGATTTAAACTAAGTGATGTGCACACAATAGGTAATGAAACAAGCTTTGTAATGTGCAATGAATGAAAGCAATAAAGTAAAGAATATATAATCATAAATATATAAATTTTATAGTAGTTTGGTGTCAAACTCAGTACCTACGTCCACTCCCCAAGTATACCCCTTGGGAATTCAACTATAATTCTCAACAAGAATTACAATCCGATTATTTTTTGGGCTCATAATCAAACTTAGTTAGTTTTTCCTAGCTCACCAACCAAAATCGTATATGATTATTTTTTTGGCTCATAATCAATCCAGTTGATTTTCTCTGGATCACCAACCAAAATCGCACATGATTATTTTTTAGGCTCACAATCAACCCAATTGGTTTTCCCCAAATCACCAATCAAAACCTCACAAGTGATTATTTTCTCCAGGCTAACAATCAATCCCGATTGGTTTTACCCTTGGCTCACCAATCAAATCAATACAACGTCTAACTCAAGGCTTGGACCAACCCAAGTTTCTCACCCCAAAAAACTTGAAACAAAATACAAAATTATAATTTAAAACAAACTCTTTTGAAGCACAAGGGAAGACAATCTAAGTTACTTTGCTTGTAAGGTTGATTTCTTCTTCTTAAATGAATGAGAGATAGTGAGGCTTTTTGATTCTCTTCACTCTTTCTCTCACTTTCTTGAGGATATTTTGTAGTGGAAGGATAAAGGATCACTTAAAAAAATAACTCTTTCTCTCTTCTTTTCAGCTCACTCCTTAGCTTTCTCAAATAATACTCAATATACTCTCCAAAACTTATTTTTAATGCTCCAAATATTTTTTTATATATTTCAGAGGTTTTTCACTATTACAAGTCACCAACATGGGCTTCTAAAAGTGATCTAGCCATTGGAGAAGAGAAAATAGCTGTTGAGAAGCTCTTGGAATGAAAAAACTATAGTTTTGAAAACTAGCCATTACAGACACTAGGCTGGCTCAATTTCAGACTAAGTCAGCTCAGTCCCACTAGGTTGGCTCAGTTTATAGCTGGGATGGCGCAGTCTCCTGCATTTTGAAATTTATACTTTTTATGCTTTCTATCTTCTATTTTCACTGAGACTAGATCAGCTCAGTATGCGTACCAAGCATGCCAAAAGTTGTTTATCAACTTTTCTTCTCCAATTTGATTTATAGGCTAGGCTTGCCTTCTTAACTTGATTTAATCTTCATTAAGATGTTGGAAAAGACTTGAAAAATGATGAGCACTTGAAATTTCTGAACTACATATTCTCATAAACATAGTTAGACTTTATAATTTATACTCAAAACTCTTTATCATCATCAAAATCAATCTTTGGGTCAATAAATTCTAATTCAATTTTCTTATCAAATTAGAAAATTAGGTTGACCCACGTTCTAGTTAAACTAGGACTAGTTCTTTCTTGCACTTGGCTTATCTAATAAACCAATTGAACTTGATCCAATCAAGCCCAAACTAAATCTAATTAAATTATATTTAATTAAACTTAATCTTAGCCCTTTGGTTTAATCAAATTAAGATAATTAGCAATCAAACTGCTAATAATCCTTCTGCAATACTTGCACTAGGTTAAACATCAATCGTATTGATTGTTTAACCCTAGAATGATTCTTAATCATTGATCAACCATCCGATCAGATCATGAACTCTAATGTGTGTGACCTCATAGGTCCAAACCTAAGTCAGTAGCATAGAAATAAATTTTTATACCAATCGAAGTGACCATCTAGTAATAGTATCCGATGGCTAGATAGGTCGAATGTGTAGAACAACATCCTTAGAACCCATGTGGATATAGTTTCCATATAATTCATTCTCTTAACCAAAACACTCGTAGGACACCTCAGAGTTCAACTATCAACTCTGATCAGGTTGTTCACATTATATTTCAAAATATTCAATCCATCTGATGGATTACTCTGGCCATGGTTTTGCTATTTTGAAACATAGTGATACATTGTTCTCTAACTCTTGGAGTGGTCAATCCTATCTTGATCATACACCGACTTTGCAAATACTTGACTATGCCCAGAAGCCTTTTGTTACTAAATTAAAAATTCAATTAGTCCAGTACCAAAGCATAGTGAGTTGCTTGCAAGTCAATGTGGTGATCTCAAGTCTAAGGAACACTTATACCTATAGGCATCCTTCTGCTTGGTAGTCGCATCATTTATTCTAGACTTTTGATGGAGAATCTGCAGCAATTCTTTGCTAATGCTTGCTACATATGCTGATACGGTGTCCTTAGAACTTCGCCTATCCTTTCGCACATGCTGCTCCATCTGAAATTATGCATCTCTAATGTTGGTGCTAGGATATTGATCCTCCTGCACTCCTCCGCTCTGAACTCGTGTCAGAATTCTCTCCACTTGTGAAGCCTCCTCTACCCAATGCTCCATCTAAAATCGAAGTCCCTCTGATGCCATAAAAGTTGACTCTATAATCGAGTCCCTCAAGGCCAACTACTCAACACTGCACTACTGAGCTTGCTGCTGCACCTCGAACACAATCGCTGCTCCTTCGGACCCTCTGCACTCCACGGACCTATTTGAAACTATCTCGGATACACTGCAACCTATAGGCTCCTCCAAAATCACTAAGAGCTCATCGGACTCTCCACTTTCAATGACTGAAATGATGAAATCTGACTTTTCTCCTCCTTTGCACTTCTTCCAAAGTGAACATTCTCGCTTAAAGTGCCCTACTTCACCACACTTGAAGCACTTCTTGGACCCTTTGCTACACCTTCGCTGACCCTTCTTCTTCCCTTGCCTGGGCCTCTCTGACACCATGAGACCCTCCTAAAAGATCTCTCTTCATCATCCATTCCTACTGCTCATTGGATCTTAGCACTGATACGATCTCTTCATACACCAGTGTCTCCTTACCATATAGCAGTATGGTTACCAACGGATCGAAGCTATCGTGTAGCGAATATAGCAGTAATAAACTCTTATCCTCCTCTTCGAGCTCTATCCTAATGTTGAGCAAGTGGCTCATCCGATCGAAATGCTGAATATGTCCTGCAACATCCTCGCCATCTTGCATCTGAAGGCTGTACAGTTGTTTCTTCATCACCAACTTGTTTCATATGTTCTTCCCCATATACAATTGATGTAACCTTGATCATAAATCCTTGGGTGTCTTCTCCTCCAATATGCCATACAGCACCTCATTTGCCATACAAGCCCTAATCATGGCACATGCCCATTTTTCCAAGAACTTTCACTCCTTATTTGTCATCTCCTCTAGCCCATCCTCTAAGGCCGAATCTTGCCTCATTTGAATCAACAAATCCTTCATCCTAACCTTCCACATTATGAAACTATCCTTTCCATCAAACTTCTCAAATTCTACCTTTAACCCACTATTCTCAATGATCAAACCAAATCAAAAATAGGCAATAGGTAGATCTAAAAATTATCTTGACTAGGGATGATGGACAACAGCTCTTAGATCACTGCCTTCCCCAGGAAACCTAGAAAAAATCTTAAATCTAAACCTTACTGCTGATCTCTACTGAAACTTGATCTTCTTCCTTCTTCATGCTCAATCGGGCTTTGATACCAAGTATTAGCACATCATCATGGCATCACCTAGCTCTGATATCAAGTGTTGGAATAATCAGTATTAATTTGATACTAATTATTATGCCTACGACTACTTGGAACCACAATCATAGATTCGATCTCTTGCACGAACCTATGTGTTAATTCAGAAATATAAAGAAGAGCAAAAAAAAAAATTGATGGCAGTGCTTAGGACTTGGCGTTGGAACCAGAGAGAAAAGAGAGAAATGAGTTAGGAAGAAAAGCCGTATATTGATTTCATTCTCTTGTAAAGATTACGGTACCTAGGTTTATATACCTTAGGATTTCTGCTATATCACATGAATCCTAATAAATCCAAACTCCAGCTGAAAAACTCTTCTAGGCTAACTTGATATATGAAAGCACTCACCGAGCCCATGTACACCCATGTCTCCCATGCTTTCACCCCCTAGATCTAAATCCAACCCATACATGTGTTAGCTACCTTAAAATCTTATTAGATCAGAACTTAAGACCCCAAACAGAAAACCCCTGTCCAGTTCTATTCACCACCATCAAGCCGACTCTATCAGGAGCCAAGCTGGCTCGACTACGTATCGTCCGAATTCTATCTTCTATCTATCTAAGACAGCCGACTATATTGCACCCCGAGTCGGCTAGGTCTCAGCTCGAGCTGGCTCGAGTGCATATCCGAGCCAGCCTGCCTGTGTGTCAACCCCTTATCTTGGTTGGTTCTCCTAGCTTTGATCCTTTGCTCTACCTTATGTCCTAGGTCTTCGGAGCACCTATCAAGCCCCCAAGGTCCTCACACCTGGAACTCGAGTCCATGTAGGGCTACATACCATGTTCATTCTAGGATAACTCCTATCCTAGCACTAGGACCACACCCATCCTAGTCTTTCGGAGCCAACACCCTGGCTCCTTCCATGGCCCCATAAGGCTTGGGAGCACCACACCGGATCCTACAAACTTTTTGAGAAAATAGAGAGGATTTTTGGAAAGTGTCGCCCCTTTCTCAAAAATAGGTCGACCTCTAATTCGGCCCCTTGCATAAAAGTGTCAACACTTTTGAGGCAAGTGTCAAGCCCTTTCAATGCCGCCACCAAACTTTTCGAAAATCCTCCTCTCTATTTTCCTAAGACAGGGTCGACATCTCCTAGACAAGTGTCAACCCCTTCCTTTGGATTTTGACAAAAAACTTAATTTTGTACTTTCCTCAAAGTATCACTCATTCCAGGTATGTTGCTTAATACTCTTTTTGTGTATAGTTATTTATTTTAAGTTAATGTCCATTAACTTTAAAACATAAATATAAATAAAGAATACTTTCTTATTTGGAATCAATAAAAATATCAAAAAATCAAAATTCTTAAGAATAAGATATCAAAACTTTGGTTCTGGTTCAAATTTCTCCAAATTCGAAACATTTAAAACTTTCTTTCTTTAGAATGAATAGGTTAAAAGGTCTCAAAATTCATTAAAAATTCTCTTATGACTCATCAACACATAAGGATCAATTTTCACTAATTTTTGTTTCAAAAAAATACATATTTTATATAGTCCTCCATATAGGTACTTGTTTCCAGACTTTGAAAATTTTTAGGATTCAAAATGATAGATGGTCATAATTTATGCTCAAATAGCTCAAATATGCCATAAATAGACTACCATGCCATACATACACAAACATAAATCTTTTAATTTATTATTTTGCTGGTCCAAAATGTTACATTAGAGGCACCTTACGTCTTATGTTCATCGAGATATTTAAACTATCATTCATCATATGATGATTAGGTTACACTCTCTAAATGATGATTAGGTTAGCCAGAGCTTTCCTCGGGCTTGGTCATTATTCGTTTGATACATCGAACTCAATCATTTTAATGGTTGGACCTAACCAAAACTTTCGATGGAGGCCCTAACCTACTGAAAAGATATTTGAGGCAAAATCTAATTACTAAAAATTATTTAAAAAAAATAATTGATTAAGAACCTACCCATAGGTGCACATGGGTTAGCAAGAGCTTTCCTTAGGCCCGTATGCAGTCTATGTGGATTCTAGTACCTACTAAAGAATTAAAGTAATTTTCTAAATTGGAGGTAGAGGCTACCAATTCATACAAATAATGGAAGAATCTTTAAACTATAGTCCAAGTCTTTAGACTTAAAATAATTCATATACATTAGGTTATTGTTTTCTTTTTCTTAGATTAAGGCTAAATCCTAATTGCTCCAATCACTGTCAGATAGTGATAGACTTACAGGATCCAACTTCAATAATCAGTATTGAAAGTTGAATTTGGTTTAGCAGCATGGAATGGTTCATGCTAGGGCTTGTAAGCCCAATCAAAATAATAAGTCCAAGAATGACCCAAATCAGGAAGAGAGCTTCTACTATAAGAAGCAAGATCATTAGAAGAAGAATTGTTTGTGATATCTTGCTTCCCTTGACCCAGCCAGGTGGAACAAGAGAAACGAGCAAGGAGTTGCTCATCAAGGATGTTACATGATAACATCTTATAATTTCTCTATTTGTGATTCTACTATCAAGGTATTGGATACTGGTAGTCCTATATAATTTGTTGCAAGGGCTTTAGATAAGTAGAAAGTCTAAAAATAGTTAGAGATTTCTGAACATTGGGGATGGTAGTTCTATTTCAATCCTAATTTTAGGAATTATCAAGCTTATTTTTAAACATAAAAGATATCATTTTGAGTGATTGTCACAATTGTCCACTATTTATGATAAATGTTCTATTGACATTTTATCTATAAAGAAAGATTATAGTGATTTCATTATGAATGATGTTACGATGATACGTGGATAATAAAGAAATAACATATACTTTTTACGACAACCTGTGAGTATAATATACATATTTAATAAACACCCAAGTTAGATAATATCACAGATGCCTACCTTTCGCATTGTTTGCTGAGTCATATTAACAAGAATAGGATAAACAGGTTAGCTTAAGAAAGAAACCTTGATATTAATGTTTATGAATCATTGATGATCTATGAGACTTGTCTTCTTGAGAAGATGATAAAATCATCTTTGTTGCTCCAAGAATTGATTTTGATGATTACAAAGCATTTAAGGAGATTACTAATGAATTTAACTTGAAAAAAAACTTTTTGTATTTCAGAGGCAAAATTATAATTTTATCAACTTTTGATCTGAGAGACTCAAGAACAAATATAAAAAATTTCTAATCCTTTGGAGGCAATCCCATGATTTTTGGATGCTTATTTTGGAAGAAAATCATGTTTGAAGCATGATAAGTATCATAAATTCACCAATAAAAGTATTAATTTATTAATTAATTTATATTAATTTTTAAAAATTAATGATCAATTTATATATATTTTTAAAGAAATTAATATTTTTATTAATTAAAAAATTAATTAAAAAATAATAAAAATTAAAAATTAAAATTTTATTATTAATAGAAAGAGCTCATTTTTTTGATCATAACAAAATAAGTTTGAAGCAAAACAAAGCTAAAATAAAAAAGTTATAAATTTTTAAAGATAAAAAAAAAATTAAATAAAAAAAAAAATGGCTCAGCCGGCTCTGCAAGCCAAGCCACTAAGCCAAGCTAAGCCAACGAAGTCGATATGTCCAAATGTGCCAAGTCAAGTCGACTTAGCTGCGGAAGCCATCTGTCGGTCCACAATCCAGGCATGGATCGCTAGCTCAGAAGAAATCGATGAATCACGGTGCGACATGTGGTGGACCTAGACCCTTAAAGGGTTCATAGAAAATCTATCACAGCTCATAGGACATTTTGGTCTTTTCACTCGATGACACGAGAATTGATTGGCTACGATGTGTGGTGCAGCCAGTCCACGCGGTCCATGGGAATAGTAATTACGCGATTGGATGGCTGCGATTGATTGCGGTCAGGATCGAAAGGTGGTGGTTATTTTTGGGTTTGATTCAAATTCCATCAGCGATCTGGCACGATCTGATCGCCAAAAAACTAGCTGATGAAGATCCAATGGTCTAGAAAGCTCCCGATAGTGATTAAGACTCCCAACGCACGATTAGTGGCCAGATTTCCTCCATCAATGCGCAATCGGATGGCCAGAATTTAATCTGACCTAATTTGAGTCGATACACATCCGATTTTGATGATTTTTAATCCGTTGAATTTCTATCAATGGCCAGATTTTATCCAGAGTAATAGAATTTGTCCAGGACTCCTTTTAATCTAATTTTCACTCAAATTTCTCCATATTTTGATGATGAAAGAGCTCCTTAGTTCCATATTGCCTAGAAGAGAACTCTCCAGCCCTCCTAGCTCTATCAATAAGACCCCAGGCCTCCAGAGTTCATTATCTTCGATCAAGGTGAAGCTTTGGTATAGGGTGAAGCCAAGCTCTAGGTTAATGGCTACTTCGAGATAACTGATGCCGAGAGGAAAGCTGGGCTTCTACACTATCTTTCCACCCATGTCGATCCAAGATTAGAGATCAGGCTATTTTATTTTATTTTATTTTTTTAAAATTTTATATATTTAAATTCTAAAATTTTAATTAATATAAATTTTATTTTATGCTCTTTAATTTCATACTCTTTATTTTTATTATAATTTAATTTTTATATTTTAATTATTGCTTTTTATTTTTCTATAAGTAGATGCTAAGATCTAACTAGTAGATCTTAGTACTAAGTTTAAATTTCTGCACCTTTTAATTTTTAATTTTTTATTTTTTGACTTCAAATTCTATTTTTTAAAAACCTTTTCTTTTTCTTTTCAAAAATCAAAGATTTCAAATCTAAAAGCACTACATTCCCTATGGATTCGATCTGACTCACTGCTATCTACACATTTTTAATTATTTTAAGAAGTCAAATTAAAATGATAAACACGATATTTTAATGACAACATCATGCTTCTATCAAAGCAAAAGGGTCGACCCCTAGGTCGTCCCCTACTGAAAAAGACTATTTGGCATGCTGTCTCTGTGCCAATTGTCGATCTCTACTATTTCGAAGGCTAAAAATATAGAACGACTATTTTTTTGGATTTTATCTTAGAGGTCGATCTTAAGGTCGACCCCTGTGCCATGAGTCGACCCATAAGTCGATCCCTGTGCCATGAGTCAACCCATGAGTTGACCCATGCAACGAAAATTTTTCTATAATGACTATTTTTTTCTTGTTTTGACAAATTTTAATGGTTTCTTTAATGTCTCCAATGGCTACAAATCTTGCCCAAAATTCTCTCCTCCACCTATTGAAGATTTAAAAGGCTTTAAATAGAAAAAAACATAAGAGATTAGTGCGATTCAATTTCAATCCTTAGCAAAAGTCATCTTCAAGCAAAGAAGCCTTCGTTTCAAGTTCACCTACTTCTCAAGAGCTCTTTCAAATCTCCAACAACCTTGAGAGAAATCAGAGAAGCTTCCTCCATTATTGTGAAAAGTGTTCTTAAGATTTTATTTGCTCACAAAGGAAGCTAAACTTGTATTTGATTATCATTAAATCTTTTACTCTACTTTACTATTTTGATTCAAGTTTTGGAAGGATTCCAAAACTTGGAAAGGTTGATCCTAACCTTGAATAGAATTGTATTGGATTGGCTTGTATTCAAAAAATAAGTGTTCTAGCTTGGGATAGCTAGGGTTGGAGGTTTCCAATGGTGTATTCAGTTTGAATACGGTTAGTAAATTTTAATTTCTAAATAGGAGCTTGGGAAGTGGATGTAGGTACAAGGAAAGCATTGAATCACTATAAATCTTGCTTGTTTGTGGTGTGCTTGCTATCTTTCTTTCCTTAGTTTGTTATATTCTTGCTCTCTAATCTTTTATATTTTTTCTCTAATCTAAATTGCTTCACACATACATCTTACATATTATCATTCAATCTTGATATCTTTAAATTAGCTTTAAAATTTTAAAAATCCAATTCACCCCTCCCTTTTGGGTTGCATAGCTGGGCAACAAGTGGTATCAGAGCTTGGTGCTTTAGCCCTACTTTGATTTAACCATCAAAGAGCCAAAAATCTATGGCAACCCAAGTTAGTATTTCTCTAGCCGAGGGGCAGTCCACAAACCAACCACTACTTCTCAATGGGATAAACTATACCTATTGAAAAGCTCGGATGAGAATTTTTATACGAGCACTTGACTATGATATATGGAGTATTATAGTTAATGGACCACACACCCACTAAGATAATTGATGGTGAGGAATCAATCAAACTCGAAAAAGAATCGGATAAGATTGCTAAGAAAATGGCTCAACTCAATGTAAGAGCCATGAATATTTTATATTATGCTCTAGATGCTAATGAATTTAATCATATTTCAATATGAATATCGGCTAACAAAATATGAGATAGGATAGAAGTAACTCATGAAGGCACTAATCAACTTAAGAAGTCAAAAATTAACATGTTTGTGCACAAATATAAACTTTTCAAAATGAAGCATGATGAGTCAATAACTGTAATATTTACTAGATTTATGGATATTATAAATGATCTTAAAAGTCTTGACAAGTCTTATTCTAATAGTAATCTTGTGAGAAAGATTCTTAGATCTTTGCCAAGGACATGGGAGGCCAAAGTGACTACAATCTAAGAAGCCAAAGATCTGAATGTTTTATCCTTGGAGGAGCTTCTAGGATCACTAATGACGTATGAGCTAAGCATGAAACAATATCAAGAAGAAGATGTCAAGAAAAAGAAGATAATAGCCCTTAAATCCACCACTCAACAAGATGAGGAATCCAATGAAATGGAAGATGAAGAACAAGATGAAGAAATAGCCCTCATTATAAGAAAGTTCAAGAGATTTTTGAAGAGAAAACAAGGGATGAGGAAGAGCCTACCTACCAAAGGAGAGCATAGCAAGAAAAAGGATAGGAAGCAGCCCCTTATTTGCTATGAATGTAAGAAGTCGAGGCACTTTAGGTCTGAATGTCCTCAACTTAAAAAGATTCCTAAGAAATACAAGAAAAAGGCTATGGTGGCAACATGGAGTGATAGTGACGACTCAAGCTCTGAAGAGGAAGAAGCTCATGAACAAGCCAACCTGTGCCTTATAGCACATGAGAATGAGGTAAGTGCTGAAATCTCAAATAAATTTACATTCGAAGAACTTCAAGAAGCCTTCTATGATTTAGTAGATGATTTAAAGAAGTTAGGAACTAAAAACAAAGAACTAAAATTAAAAAATAAAGTCTTACTAAAAGAAAATAAAACTATCCTAAATGAAAAACTAGTCTTAACTCAAGAGAATCTAAATTTAAAAAATAAAATTGGTAATTTAAAATTGATAGTTAAAAAATTTACTTTGAGTTTAAATAAACTTCATATGATTCTTGAAAATCAAAAGACCATTTATAATAAAGCTGGTCTAGGCTATAACCCCCTAAGAAAATAAAAATTTCTAAAAAATATTTTTGTAAATTCATAAAGCAACAAATTTTTAAATGTTATTTTAAATGTGGTAAACTAGGACACAAATCTTATACATGCTTCTTTAGCAGTTCAAATGTAAAGAAAATATGGATTTCAAAAAGAACCATTGTGACTAACCTTAAAGGACCCAAGAAAATTTAGGTACCTAGAGTAAGGACTTGATTTTGCATGTAGGTGTGTCTTGCATCCAAAGGAGAAAATTGAAGATGGTATCTTGACAGTGGATGCTCAAGACACATGACCGGTGATGAGTCCTAATTCATCATGCTTGATACTAAAAATGGAGGGATGGTCACATTTAGAGATAATGGCAAAAGAAAGATCATTGGTATAGGTTATATCGGTATCACTCCCTCCAAGTATATTAAAAATGTTTTATTAGTAGATAGTCTAAAACACAATCTCTTAAGTATTAGTCAACTTTATGACAAGGGTTACAAAGTTGTTTTTGAATCTTTATTGTGTATTGTAACTAGTTCCAATGATGATGGCATTAAGTTTATTGGTCATAGCCATGCTAATATTTATATGGTAGATTTGAATGATCTTGATATGATAAACATACAATGTTTAGTAGCTATGAATGCCAAAATTAATAAGACTAGTTGGCTTTGGCATCGTAGGCTTGCACACATTAGTATGCATTCACTTTTAAAGCTTATCAAAAAGGAATTAGTTACCGATTTACCAAAATTGAACTTTGAAAAAGATAAAATTTGTGGTGCATGCCAACTAGGTAAACAAATAAAAGTTTCATTCAAATCTAAGAATATTGTTTCAACTTCTAGGCCATTAGAACTTTTACACTTGGATTTATTTGGTCCTACAAGAACAGCAAGCTTAGGTGGAAAACGTTATGGTTTTGTAATTATCGATGACTACTCACATTTTACATGAATTTTTTTTTGGCACACAAAGTTGAAATTTTTCATGTTTTCATAAAGTTTTATCGAAAAGTCACAAATAAAAAAAAATTTTAATTTAAAGTATTCAAAGTGATCATGAAACTGAATTTGAAAATCAAGACTTTGAAAAATTTTATGATGAAAAAAAATTAGCTATAATATTTCAGCACTGAGGACACACCAACAAAATGGAGTAGTAGAAAGAAAAAATAGAACTCTAGAAAAAATAGCTCGTACTATGCTACGTGAAAGTAACCTTCCAAGATACTTTTAGATGGAAGAAATTAACACAGCATGTTACATCTTAAACCATGCCCTAATCAGACCAATTTTAAAGAAAACATCTCATGAGCTTTGGAAAGGAAGAAAACCTAACATTGCATATTTTCATGTTTTTGGTTGCCGATGTTTTATTTTGAACAATGGTAAAGAAAAACTAGATAAATTTGATGCAAAATCTAATAAAGCTATTTTTCTTGGTTACTCCTCTTCTAGTAAAGCTTTTAGAGTTTTTAACAAAAGAACCTTAGTAGTAGAGGAGTCAATACATGTTGTTTTTTATGAGACTAATGATCTTCCATTAAGAAAGAGTGAGGGTATTGATGATACAGATCCTCTTATAGAAGGATTGAAGAAGATCACCCTAAAGGATTTAGCAATTCAAAATGAAGAGAATCATGAAGACAAGCAAGAAATTGAGGGTGAAGAACAATAAGAACAACCTCAAGGTACAAATGATCTTCCAAAAGAGTGGAGGTATATGTTCACAATCATCCCAAAGAACTAATTATTGGTGATCCTACACATGGGGTAAGAACTCTCTCTTCACTTAGAGATGCATACAATCATTTTGCATTTGTTTCTCATTTTGAACCCAAAACCATTAATGAAGCCGAAAAAGATTATAATTAGATAAATGCAATGCAAGAGAAACTTAATCAATTCAAAAAAAATAATGTATGGACCTTAGTATCAAGACCTAAAAATTATCCAATAATTGGTATAAAATGGATATATAGAAATAAATTGGATGAAAATGGAAATATAATTAGAAATAAAGTAAGATTAGTTGCAAAGGGTTATAATCAAGAAGAGAAAATTGATTTTGATGAAACCTTTGCACACTAGAAGCAATTAGACTTTTACTCGCTTATGCATGCTTTATGAATTTCAAGCTATTTCAAATGGATGTTAAAAGTGCTTTTCTAAGAAGTTTATGTACAACAACCTTCCGATTTTGAAAATCATGCTATTCCAAATTATGTTTTTAGATTAAACAAAACATTATATGATTTAAAACAAGCACCTAGGGCTTGGTATGAAAGACTAAGTAAATTCTTGCTTAATTATGGATTTTCAAGAGGAAATGTAGATACAAACTTTTTCATTAAAAGAGATCATGATGACATCTTAGTAATATAGATATATGTTGATGACATTATATTTGGATCTACTAATGAAACTTTATGTCAAGATTTTGCTAAGCTCATGCAGGAGGAGTTTGAGATGAGCATGATGGGTGAACTAATATTCTTCCTCGGACTTCAAATCAAACAAACAAAAGAAGGAATCTCCATCACTCAAAGTAAGTACATAAGAGAACTACTCAAGAGATTTAGGATGGAGAGCTCCAAAGCAATTGGTACCCCCATGAGTCTATCATGTAAGCTTGACAAGGATGAACAAGGTAAAAAGTGTTGATCAAAAGTTTTATAGAGACATGATTGATTTTTTATTGTATTTAACTGCTAGTAGACCAGATATAATGTTTAGTGTTTGTTTATGTGCATGATTTCAATCTAATCCAAAAGAATCACCTTTAAATGCTGTAAAAAGAATACTTAAATACCTAAAAGAAACTCAATCCATAGGTTTTTGGTACTCTAAGAATTCATCAATCGATTTAATTGGATATTCAGATGTAGACTTTGCTGGATGTAAATTAGACAGAAAAAGCACTAGTGGTACTTGCCAATTTCTAGGAGTTAACTTAATCTCTTGGTTTAACAAGAAGCAAAATTCAATAGCATTGTCTATGGTCGAGGCCAAATACATTGTAGTCAGAAATTGCTGTGCACAAATTTTATGGATTAAATAATAACTTGAGGATTTTGGCATCAAACTAAACAAAACTTTCATAAGATGTGATAATAGTAGTGCCATAAATCTAACTAAGAATCCAATCCAACACTCTAGGTCAAAACACATTGAAATAAGACATCATTTCATAAGAGAACATGTTCAAAATAATGACATAATTCTTGATTATGTTTGTACTAAAAATCAACTGACTGATATTTTTACTAAGCCTCAAGTGAAGATAAATTTTATGAGATTAGAAGAGAATTAGGAATTCTTGATCCCCTGGCCTAAACATCTTTATGAATTCAAGCTTAAATCTATTAAAAATGATATTAATCTTTATCTTGAGCCTATATCTCAAATTTTCTATCTCAAAAAGCTTAAATCTGACCTTTCTTGATCATTCTCATGAATGAAATTTCAATCCTTAAATTTTATATTTTTTTAGAATTTTTCCATCTTTTTTTTAGATTTTTCTATGCCATGGGTCAACCTAGAGGATGACTCATGGGCATTTTGGTCTTTGTTGCACTTAACCCATCGGGTGGCTTCTTTTTTGGGTTTTCTTTTGGTCGAAAAGGATAACCTCACCATCTTTTGTTATTTTATTTCGTTCAACTGAACAAAAGCTCTCTCCCTCTCAACTTTCTCAATCGATCAAATCTCTAAAAATCCCTTTTCCTACCTAAACCCCTCCTCAAAATCTTTCCTTAAGGAGTCAAATCTCTTCTTACTTTCTTTCTGTTTGGGCGGTTTGAAGAATCCTAGCAAACCCTTACCCTAAAACCCACCGTTGGCTATCTCCCTCAAAACTCTTCCTCTTCTTCTCAAATCTTTTCCATTCCGCTTTCCCTAGACACTCTTGAGTGGGATTAAGTCTTCTATTGGTTGGAATGGCACCCAAGATGAAATTGCTGCAAAGAAGGAAATTAGCCCGTTGCTTAGAGGAAGAAGCCCACCGAAAAGGAATAGCACCAGAGCCCTCTTCTAGTCCAACCTCTGCCTCCAGATGATCTTCACAGTCTCCTCTTACACCAAGTAAGATCCCTTTGTCTGATAGAAAGGTTGAACTAGGAAAGAATGTTGATTTTAGTTTCTTTAAGAAAGAAGGATTTTCATTTGTGTTAAAAATTAAAAAGCAAGGATGGGATTACTTTTGCAAGTTGAAAGAAGCTACATATATGGATTTGGTTAGAGAGTTTTACCTAAATTTGGCATACTTCAATGGAACAATAAAATCTGTTATTAAAGGTACTAGGATTACTCTTGATCCAGTTCACCTGGGAAAAATTCTAAGATTACCATGTGAGGGTTACAAGGAAATGAAACTAATCCATAAAAAACAACTGAGAGCCATCTTGGGAAGAGAATTTGAAGAAAATTTGAATAAATTAGAGGCCAAGATTCTTTCTGCTGAAATGAGAGTGTTACACACCATGATTACCAAGTTATTTATCCCTAGGAGTGGTAGGCATGATTTATTATCTGGTAGGGACATATGTATCATATTTCATGTGATTACAAGGACCCCCTTTAACCTCCCTATTTTGATGATAGAAATGATGAAGGAGACCTTGAATAGGTCTAAGGCACATCTACCCTATGGTATGGCCCTCTCATTAGTGTTTAGGAGGTTTGAAGTTAGTTTTGAAGGAGAGACAGTTGCCAGATTATCTCACATCGATACCATCAACCGCCACACACTACATCGCATGGGTTTTTCAAAGATTGATGGAGGTTGGTCCAAAGGTGTTGAGGATGTAGAGAGAGCTGAGGAGGAGGGACCATCTTCACCTCCTCATGATCATAGAGAACCTTCTGACTTTTAGTTTGCATCTGATCATGAGACTGGTCCCTTAGAGTCAGTGAGGAAAGATGCAGATGTGGCACCATCGAGGAGCAGAGACATAGATGTTAGATTCACTAATGACCAGATCAAGAGGATCACTGACCAGTTGATTCAGCCGATTGTCGATATCCTATCTCAGAGGATTGCATGTCTTTTATCTCAGTAGATAGCTAGTACCACTCAAGGGGAGAGTAGTCGCTTCATCCCATCTTCTAATCAATCTGCGATTCCATATGTATCTACTATCTTTCAGTTGCTTACTACTCAATCTACACGACTTAAGGACCTTGAGGGATGTGTTTTGAGATTGACAGGTAGAGTTTTAGATTTGTAGAGGTAGGTTTTGGATCTAGCTCATCCCTAGATGAGAGAGGATATTTCAGAGATATTAGATCTTACTACTGATGCAGCCAGACTCTGAGGTATTCTGGAGGATGGTTTTGACTTCTTGAGGAGAGAGTTCAAAGATTCCAGTGAGACTCTATCTACACAGATTGGTGCCATCACTCAGTCCATGTCGAGAGCACTAGATCATTTAGACACTATCAGGAATGCTCTTTTTGCTCAGCCCACTTCCTCTTAGCCTCGTGAGTCATCTCATCTAGCTGCTTGAGTCTGTACCTACACCCATGGTCGAGGCAAATGTGGTCGAGGACATGCTCCTGGATTTGATCTTATCACATTCCATCACATCTCTGATTCCTCATTTGATTCAGATGCTTTTAGTTATGATCTCTACTAGATTTAGTTTAGTCGTCTTTGTATTAGGTTATGATCTAGTATCTCTTAATTATTTCTATAAGTTGTTGATCAAATCATAGTTGGTTATATTTTTTTTTTTGAATCAAACTTATGGCATTGGTACTATTGGCTATTTGGGTCTTGGATAGTTGTATCCATAAATTTTGTATGTTTTGATTGCCTAATTCTTATGAATACTTTTGATACCTTTATATTTTATATGTTTAGCACTTATATATTTTGATGACTTGATGTTATGATAATCATTTAGATGTAAATATGTGATGATGTCATTTGAATGATGTGAAATGAAACCTTTGTGAATTGGCTAAATTTCATTACGATTATTATGTTGTAAATTGAAAGTTTTGTTATAAACTCTTATTCTAATAAAAAAACATATGGAATAACTTAACGGGGAGGCTTTTTTATTTTTGAATTTTAAAATCCTTTAAGATCTTACTTGATGATGTCAAAAAGGGGCAGTAGAGTAAATAAAATTGGGCTATAAGCAAAATTAAAATAAAATTAACAAAAAAATAAAATAAAAATAAAATTGATAAAAGAAATAAATAAGTCAAATACTTTTGTAAATCATTTAAATGCCTGACTATAAGTAATCATCAAACTGCTCTTGATGCCATATTGGTCAAATAATTGAATATAATATCCTAGTATGTGATGTAGTATGTTCCTTCAAAATTTTTAAAACCCTCAATCAATGCTTCTACATGCTTTATTTTTGCTTATGCTCAAATATTTTATCATCATCATAAAGAAGGAGATTGTTGCTCCAAGAATTGATTTTGATGATTACAAAGCATTTGAAAGGATTACTAATGAATTTGGCTTAGAAAAAGACTTTTTATATTTCAGAGGAAAAATCATAATTTTATCAAGTTCTGATCTGAGAGCCTCAAGAGAAAGTATAGAAAATTTTTAATCCTTTGGAGGCAGTCCCATGATTTTTGGATGCTTATTTTGAGAGAAAATCAAGTTTGAAGCGAAAGGATCGACCCCTAGGTCGTCCCCTGCTGAAAATGGCTGTTTGGCATGCTGTCTCTGTGCCCAGGATCGACCTTTGCTATTTCGAAGGCTAAAAATATAGAACAGTTATTTTTCTGAATTTTATCTCAGAGGTCGACCTTAAGGTCGACCCTTGTGCCATGAGTCGAACCCTGCAATGAAAATTTTTCTGCAACAACTATTATTTTCTTATTTTGATAGATTTTAATGATTTCTTTAATATCTCCAATGGCTACAAATCTTATCCAGGATTCTCTTCTCCATTTATTGAAGATTTAAAAAGCTTTAAATAGGAAAAAACACAATAGATTGGTGTGATTCAATTTTAGCCCTAAGCAAAAGTCATCTTCAAGCAAAGAAGCCTTCATTTCAATTTTACCTACCTCTCAAGAGCTCTTTCAAATCTCCAACAACCTTAAGAAAAATTAGAGAAGCTTCCTCCATTATTGTGAAAAGCATTCTTAGGATTTTATTGGCTCACAAAGGGAGCTAAACTTGTATTTGATTATCATTAAATCTTTTACTCTACTTTACTATTTTGATTCAAATTTTAGGGGGGTTCCAAAACTTAGAAAGATTGATCCTAACCTTAAATAGAATTGTATTAAATTGGCTTGTACCCGAGAAACAAGTGTTCTAGCTTGGAATAGCTAGGATTGAAGGTTTTCAGTGGTGTACTTAGTTTGAATACGATTAGTGGATTTTAATTTCCAAGTAGAAGTTTGGGGAGTGGATGTAGGTGCAAGAAAAGCACCGAACCACTATAAATCTTATTTACTTATGGTGTACTTTCTATATTTCTTTCTTTAAATTGTTAAATTCTTGCTTCCTAATCTTTTATATTTTTTCTCTAACCTAAATCGCTTCACACACACGTCTTGCATATTATCATAGATAAACCTAGACCTCGGTCTAATAGGTATTCATTTATATGGTACCCCAAGGAAACTAGGGGTTATAACTTCTACCATGTCGAAGAACAAAAATTGTTCATCAGCTCTAGAGCATTCTTTTTGAAAAAGAAGTTCCTTGGAGAAGGAACTAATGCTACTAAAGTTGAACTTAAGATAATTCAACTAGTAGAAAGTACCGACATAATGTAGTAAACCTACAGAACCAGATTTTAATTAGATCAAAATCTGGAGCCCATTAAAATAGCACCTTTAAGGAAATTCGATAGAGTTCCGCATTAGCCAGACAAATACTATAGTTTCTAAGTTCAAGATGGCAATCCTATTGAACTCGATGAGAATAATAAGGATTCGATCATCTATATGGATGTAATGCAGAGGTTTGACTCTGAAAAATGGCTTGAAGCCATGAAATCCATGAAGATCAATAAGGTGTGGACACTAGTTGATCCACCTAAAAGGATAAAATCCATTGAGTGCAAATGAATTTTCAAAGAATTAGAGTGGCGTAGATGGAAAGGTGGAGACCTATAAATCCCATTTGGCTATCATCTTAGAGTGGAACATGCATCTTGAATGCATGTCTTCATTATGAATGAAGAAGAACCCTGCATCTATAAGTGGGCAAAAGGTTCTATAGTGTTATTCCTTATATTATCTATGGATGGCGTTCTCTTAATCAAAAATGACATTCTAGTATTATAGGGAATAAAGGTTTAGCTGTTATCTTAATTTTCCATGTAGGATTTAAGAGAAGCATTTTACATCCTAGGGATAAAGATCTATATAGATAGATCTAAAAGGATGCTTGGATTCTTCCAATCCATGTACGAGATCAGATATGGCATACTCATTAAAGATAGTGACCAGATACTAGTCTGATCCAAGTGAGAACCATTGAAAGATTATATAGACAATCTTTAAATATTTGAGAAATACTAAGTTTCAGTAACTCATATATAGAGAAACTGACTAAAAATTTATGGGATGTTTTGATTCTAGTTTTTAGTTAGATCAAGATAACAGCAAGAGAGTGTTGGATCATGAATTTATCCAATATAGAGGAGCAATCTACTAAAAAAGTTTTGAGCAGAACACTGTAGTCGATTCTTTTAGCGAGGCAGAGTATATCATGGCATCTAATGCTGCCATGTAGGCTGTGTGGTTGCAAAGGTTCATCAATAAACTAGGAGTGGCACCCTCCATTGATGGTCCAATCCTAATATAGCACTAGAACCATAGCTCATGCTAACAAATGAAAGATGCACCACAGGATCAGCATATTTTGCAATGCTATCACCTTGTCCAAGAGTTTTTGGATAAGGATGACATCGACCTTTAGAAGATCGATGGAAAAAGAGAACTTGACCGATCTATTTGCTAAAGCCTTGGAACGAAGGGGTTCTATAAACTCAAGTGGAAGATAGATATTTGATACTATTCTAATTGGCTTTACCCTAAGTGGGAATTGTTAGAAAATGTATCCTAAAGCCAATCATCTAAGCAGTAGATGATTGTAACTAGTATATGAATTATCAAATAATAATTATTATTTGGCTTATTCATTATAAATGTTCTATTTTTTTTCTAAATGAACTTCTAAGTTATGATGAAATTTTTAGAACCACGCTTAATCAATAAAGAAGGATTTATCAGATGGTTCTTAAATTTGTTCATGACCATATGATAATCTATTAATTAGGATAATAACTTATCAAGTATAGATCGTTGTATGCCATATACGTTGGTTGTCCTTGTAACCAAGTGGTGTGGAGACACTGGTATAGCATGCAGGTGAGATATAGGAGTACATCTACACTAAATATGATCAATGTAGTACTCTACTATCAAGAGTAGCTAGCTAAGACATATGGGTATAAGTGTCCCACCGACTTGAGATCACCACGGTGACTTGCAAGTAACTTACTATACTTTGGTGTCAAACTACCTATATTTCTAATACAATGATGAAAGATTTTTAAGTACAATCAAGTACTTGTAAAGTTGGTATATGAGTCAAGATGAAATTGACTACTGCTGATTAACTTTAGGAGTGAATATCTCACTGTATTTTAATTTAATAAAACCTAGGCCTGGATAATCCTTGTGAGGAGCCACAACATTTGCAAACTTTGAAACATAATATGGTTGACTTGTATGAGTGTTGACAACTAACTCGTAGTCATCCTGAGCATTAAAGGTCAAAGGAATAAATTATACAATAATCATAGGCTAAGATTTTAAGAATATTGCTTTGCATACATTTGACCTATCCGGACATTGGATACCATTGCAAGATGGTCATTTTGATTAGTATAGAAATTAGTTCCTATGCTACCAGCTTAAGTTCAAACCTATGGGGTCATACATATAAGAAGTTACTACCTGATCAGATGGTTAATCCATGATTGAGAATTATTCAGTGATCGAATCATCAACGCAATTGATGATCAATTATGTGCAAGTATTGCAAAAGGATCGATTAGCAATTGGATTGCTAATTGACTAAATTTGATTAAACAATCAGCTTGAGATTGAGTCTAATTAAATTAAATTAAATTAGAATTAGTTTGGACTTGATTGGGTTAAGTTCAATTGGTTTATGAGATAAGCCAATTACAAGAAAAAATAATTTCCTATTGGATCAGGACTTGAGTGCACCTAATTTCTAATTGAGTTAGGATTGAAATTAGATTTAAATCTAGTTTAATGTAATTTAATTAGGCTTCTAGTTGGACTAGGATCAACCATAACTAGATTGCACTAATCCTAGTTCTAAAGGGTTCGAAATTTAGGTTTGACCTAGTCATAATAGAAGAGTCCTAGTTGGACTAGGACTTCTTCTATTTCCCTTGTGCCATGCCCTCAAAGCCCCACGTGCCTTATTCAAAATTTTACATGTCTTTCCCACACCTAAGAGAAAAGCCTTGTGCACCCTCTCTCCATTTGTTTTGGAATAAAATTTGACTAGATCAAAACAAGAAAGTTGTTTTGACCTAAGACTCTAATTGTTAGAGTTTCAAATTTCAAAATCTCATTAAATTTTCTTTGGAATTATTTCCGACCCCTATTTTTGTTGGACCCCTATTTTGCTAAGTTTTTGTGTGCCACTTTTCCTTCCTAACATGGAAGATATGCTGCCAAAAGGAGTCTTGGAGCATCCAAGAGTTGGATGCCAACCAAGAGTCCCTTCCTTCTAGTCTTTAACCTAGTCCACCCTATTAAATAAGGATGCCACTTTATAAAGGATTTTGGTGTGAAAAACCTCAAGGATTCCATGCAAATTTTAGAGATAGAAAAGGGGAGGGGCGTGGGTGTTTGGCGCTCTAGGTTATTGGGGCGTAGAGGTTTCTTTTGGACATGATATGATCATGTCCTATTGAAGAGAAGAAGAAGAGAAGAAAGTCTTCTCTTAGGGTTTCTTTGAAAGCCCTTTTCTTCTCCATGTTTGAGAGACTTTTGCATGGGAAAGATCAGAGAGGAAGCAACATGGAGCATGGGAAAATACTAGAAGAGAAGGTCTCCTCCTATTAAAATGTGGAGATTAATTTAGGACTGTTAGATATATGTACCCTAGAAGCTAGAATTGGCTCACACTTGTAATACACTTCTAGGGGCAAAATTATAATTTTGACTAAAATCAATAAATGGGTTATTTTCTATCACATATGTGTATTTAGTGTCTGTGATACATCCTTTGAGTTAATGGCAAAGATAATTCATATTTTTAAGAGTTGAAAATTTAAGACATGAATAATCATTATTAACTCATAAATTGCTTCCGACCATAGGATCATCACAAGGATGGTGATTGATCCGAAAGGTTGGTATACAATCGCTTCTCTTTAGTAAATGAGTCTTGAGTCTACGGTGTGGAGACACCGAAGCGAGAGTACAGGTACTCGTTAGAGAATGAGGGCACTGAGCGTGACCACCTCGAGTAGTCATTAGGGAGTCTACCTTCTCGTCAATGACTGACTCGATGCTGCAGTAGTGTGTCTGGTTCTTTGACCTGAGGTGCATCGGCAGTTCACCTTGAGGGTGTTATAGTTTGACTACACCATTACTCGATCTCCTAGCCATATGGAACCCTGAGGTGTATGTTGGCTATAGCATGTTCATTGTAGGAACTGGATTGGCATCAAGATGGAATCTATCTACCTCGGTGGTAGAGGAGCAGCCCTATGATGATCATGAGAATCAAGTCCAGAAGCCCATGGCCATGGCAGAGTGAAATAATAGAAAGAGTTTCTATTTAGATTTTCACATTGGACTCGAATCGAATGATTACATCATATGACAGAGACTAGGGTTTGACGAGTTCACCTTAACCCTAATCTGATCGGGGCTCAAGATAGAAGAACTTAATCACACAGGTAGCTGCACCAAGAGGTTCGCATTCAGCTCTGATGGGTTGCCACCATATACTGCTAGGTGTCACTGGTGGATTTTGGGAGCAATTAGAATGATTTAGATGATCGATCATTCTAGCTGTTCGAATCAGAAGAGTTCTGATCCATCGAAAGGAGTTTCGATGATGTCTATGATAGAGATCATGACATATCCCATTACCATACAGAACTGAACCTAACTGGGTCACACAAACAAGGGTTTGAATCTGGTGATCATCAATTGAACTGATCTAGTTCAATTGATCTGAATGAGATTCAATTAGGTTCAAGGAAATCGTGCTAGCACTCGATTGAACCTAACGTTCTTCTTTTACTATCATAAATAAGTTGTCCTGACTGAGCCAAAGGAGTTTGTGCTCAATCAGAGGCCTTCATATGGTCTGACTGGAGGTTGTCCAAGTCAGAATAGGTTGTCTTATTTTGTAAGACATTACCTGCCATTTTTGGTCACCTGCCATTTCTTGTTCTTTGACTTTGGTCAAAAGTCTACCTTTGACTGGTCAAACGTTGACCATTGACCCTTTGACTTTTGACCACATGTCATGCACCTATTGGAGAGCTGGTGGGGGCCTGTCCCCCTGCCAGAACCTGGCAAGGAGAAGGGCGCACGCCACCCTAGGTGTGTGAGCCCAAGTAGGAGGCGCCTAGGAGTCCTTGTTGGACAAGGACTCCACCTCCCTTTTGGATTCCAATTAGAGTTCTACTAAGAATCCAGTTTGACTGGTCTTAGGCGCCCTCTAAGGAGGAATCCAGGGGACTCTATTCCAACCAATCAGATTTAGATCTGATTTCACAAAGGGTTGTGATTGGTTGGGAAGAAGAGGAGTTGGATCACAAGTTAGTCTATAAATAAGACCCTGCGCCCAACCTCAAAGATGATTGAAAAAGAGATTTCCCATACGCCCCAAGGCTGCCTCTCCCCTCCTTCTCCATGCCATACTCTCTTCTCCCCTTGCTCTCCACGTCCAAAAGGTGTTTTGGATTTTTGTTGGTGCGATTCAAGCAAGAGAAAGGCGATCAAAAGCAAGAAGGCTGCGCTGCTGCAAAGGACGACTGCTGATCTTCAAAAGGAGTTTTGAAGATCCTCCAGATCAGATCCAGATCTGATTTTTGGAGGTGTGATAGAGAAGAAGAGGATCTCCAGATCCAACCCGAGTGGATACCGGTAGAGGCCAGGCGCTTGCGTGGCTAAGATCCAGAACCTTCCGCTGCATACAGGATCATCAACAGGGTAATAGGATTACCCAAATCAGGTAAATTAAATTTGATTTAATTTATCTTATTTTATTTTATTTATTAAAATAATAAGAATCAGATCTAAAATATTCTAGATCTGATATAGATTAAAGAGAAAATTTTTTGAAATATATCTCTTGATCTAATCAGATCTGAACGAACCTGGACCGGGAAATCAGGATTTTCCTTCAACTGGTATCAGAGCCATGGTTCTAAAAATGTTTAGATCTGATTTTAAATTTATTTTAATTAAAAAATAATTGATTTCAGATGTCACATGAGATGTGATCAGATCTGAAATCAGAAAAAATTAAAATTAAATGATTTGGATCTAAGAATTATGAAGATATGCATGACTAGTTCTAGAATAGAATAGTTCTATAGAATAGTTCTTGCATGTCTTTGATTTAATTTGATTAAATCATATTTTAGATCTTCTTATTTACTATTTTCTGATATTATAAGTGTTATAATAACATCTGAAAAATAGCAAATAAAAATTATTTAATTTTAAAATATCATATGAGATATGATAGATGCATGACTAGACTAGTTGTAGAATAGTTCTACATAATTGTCTAGATTAGAATTTATTTTGATTAGATCAATTTAAATCTAATTTTTTAGATTATTATGAGATAATTTAGATCTGAAAACATGCATGATTGATACATGAGATGTATGCAAAATATGCCATGATTAGATCTAACTTTGTATATGAGATATATGATATAGATCTATAACTGTTTTGTAGTATTGACATGTTCCTGATTAAGGCGTTCCTCTTGGCCGTCCGGTCATAAGAACGAAGAAGGGTTTAAAGGCCCTCTCTTCCCATTCGATGGGGTGTTCTTATGACGTGTAGGGGTGCTGCGTGTTCGTCCTTAATCAGAAACCCAAAACTTACTTTCTGCAAAACCCTAGATCCTGAAACCCTAGGATTTATTGTGCATATTTTGTTTATGAACCCAACTTAATTAAGAATTAAGTTTATGGAATATTAATTAGGTCTAAAATTGAGAATTTCAGATCTAAGACATATTCATAATACTGGGTTCGGGCTTGGGTAGCTCAATTAGGTCTAAGCGGTTGATCAAACCGAATCAAGAGTTGGTTAGATGGGATCAACAATGCTTAAATTGACCAGCCTAATAGGATTAAGTCTGGGTCAAGATCGAGTCACGATCAAGCAAGACCTAATTAGGCTCAGAGGTTAGAGTCTGGATTGTAGGCTAACCCAATTGGTTCTGACTCAACAATTTGGTGTCTAAGGTAAGTTTGGCACAGACGACCGACTGGTTTTTAATTGGAAGCTACTCGACCTGAATGCGTTCTTGTGCGAGTTAATGGCATATTCCTTCCACCGGTCTCACTTACCTGGCCATATCTGTTGACACAGTTCTGATCTGAGGTGGTCAATAATCCGAGCTGACCCATGCCACTAGGTTAGTCATAATTGTTATGACTAAGCCAAGTCTAGTTTAATGAGACCTGAATCAATTCTCCCTAAGAAAAGATTAAGTCTGAGGTCTTCCACCATTGTAGACGTGCGGGCCCTTCCCGGGGTTGATTGTTCTCGGCTGGATACAGTGGCTCAGTTGCACCGGAAAGATGCAACCATGTCTATTAGGCATTGGATGCTATGGGCTGGAGGATGAGTTGGGCTCAATATTTCGGATACGGTGAGAGACCTCAATTAGGAACCCAGTCTATGCAAATGGTGGGTCTGACTTAACTAAGGAGTGGATCAATATTCCGGATACGGTGAGATTCATGAATTAGAGACCAAGTTTGGGTGCACCATGATTAGAGAATCATTGAACAAGAGTTGTTCACTCATTGGCTAACCCATCACCAATAACTGTTAGGTGAGGTGATGAGTCAGTTGGTGAGACCGCACCACCCACTAGAAATCATTAATCGTGGAGATTTTTCGCATCTCTACAGAGGGAGTGTAGGGATCCGAGAAAATAGTGGGAGCTAATTTGTTTAAAAATAAAATCCCTAAACAAATTGGTCAAGTCAAAATTTACAGTATCTAACTAGAATCTTTGACTCTCTACAGGAAAATGTCTGCGTCCAACCCATTGGCACGTATCCTAGACACACATAGACTGACTGGACCCAATTATAAAGATTGGCTCAGGAACTACAAAATTATTTTGGGTTCAGAGAAGTTAACCCATGTTTTGGACCAGGACCCTCCCACCTTACCAGCTCGTCCATCCACTGAACAGAGAGCGTCTCTGGAAAAATGGATTAGACGAAGATAATAAGGCCAGATATTACATGTTGGGCTCGATGTCTGATGAGCTCCAGCGCCAACATGAAGATATCGGGACTGCTCGCCAAATGTTGGCTCACCTGCAGGAGATGTTTGGTGAACAGAGTCGCGCAGCCAAATATCAAGTCACGAAATGACTTTTTAAGGCTAAGATGCGTGATGGGCAGTCAGTCCAAGATCACTGTGATCACTATCTGACAATGATCAAGGACATGGAAGAGCTTGAGAAGCTCGGTGTGAAGTTGGACTTGGGACCTTGCAGAACGATATTATTCTGCAATCCTTGACTGATGCATATGGGCAATTCATCATGAATTACCACATGCATAAACTTCAAGAATTCCTTGGCCGAGTTAATGAATATGCTGGTTACCGCTGAGCTTTCTATGAAAGGTTCTAAAGGCTCAGTTCTTGCTATGGAACGGACTTCTTCCAAAAGAAAGTCTTATGGAAAGAAAAAGAAGTCTGTGAAAAAGCAAAAGGTGGAAGGATCAAAGAAGAAGAAGGCAGAAGCCGAAGAAAAAGGTCGATGGCAAAGGAAAGTGTTTCCATTGCAACAGCGACGGCCATTGGAAGCGGAACTGCCCTACTTACCTGGCCACCCTGAAGAACAAGAAGGAAGGTCCTTCTGGAGGTATGCTCGTTATTGAGTCTAACCTTACGGTTTCTTCTGCATCCAGTTGGGTGCTTGACTCTGGTTCTAGTGCTCATCTGTGCACTTCTATGCAGGGTCTTGAGGATAGCAGGAGGCTGAGGGATGGAGACATGATCCTACGCGTCGGTAATGGAGCAAGAGTTGCTGCAGTAGCCGTGGGAACATACCCTCTTCGATTACCATCTGGTTTAGACTTAGTTTTAAAAGACTGTTATTATGTGCCTGCAGCTAGCAGGAATTTGATTTCTGTTTCATGCTTAGCACAAGAAGGTTATGTGATCACCTTCTTTAAGGACCATTGTAACATTCTTTATGAAAGAAATAAAATTGCAAATGGTTTCCTTATTAATGGTCTTTATCAGTTGCATATTGATGTACCTATTTTAACTATCGAGCAAAACGTGAATGCCAAACGACCTAGGGATAGTCCAAACGACAGATATCTATGGCACCTGAGATTAGGTCATATAGCAGAAGATAGGATTCAACAAATTGGAGAAAAATGGGCTATTGAGTCCATTGACTTTTGAGTCATATCCAACTTGTGAATCTTGTCTTCAAGGCAAAATGACTAAACTCCCTTTTTTGTTGGACATGGGGAGAGGGCCACAGATCTCCTTGCCCTAGTACATACTGATGTGTGCGGCCCATTTGATGTGCCGGCTAGAGGCAATTTTGTCTACTTCATTACCTTTACCGATGATCTGTCTAGGTATGGGTATGTGTATCTTATGAGACACAAGTCTGAAGCTTTTGAAAAGTTCAAAGAATTCAGACATGAAGTAGAAAAACAAACTGGAAAACCCATTAAGGTTCTTCGATCAGATCGAGGAGGTGAATACCTTAGCCGGGAATTCCTAGACTATCTTAAGGAAAATGGCATAGTCTCTCAATGGACTCCACCAGAAACACCTCAACTCAACGGGGTTTCAGAATGGAGAAATCGGACTCTATTGGATATGGTTCGATCCATGATGAGCTTCACAGACCTCCCTGATTTTCTTTGGGGACATTCATTATTAACTTCAATTTATTCTACTGAATAGGGTTCCCTCTAAAACCGTTCCTACCACACCGTATGAGATATGGCACGGTAAGAAACCAAGTCTGAGTCATCTCAGAATTTGGGGTTGTCCGGCTCATGTCAAAAGACAACAAGCGGACAAGTTAGAGTTTAGGTCCTTTAGAGCTCGATTCATAGGATATCCTAAAGAGTCATTAGGATACTATTTCTACATTCCAGAAGACCACAATGTGATTGTGAGTCGACATGCCATATTTCTTGAAAAATAGTTTATTCAAGATAGTGGCATTGGAAAGCAGATTAAGCTTGATGAGAAAGTCTCACAAGCAGAAACGAGCTAAGGACCAAGTGGAACCAAATCAGGTTGAGCCAATAAGAACACTACCTCCTCCACCTCGTAGATCGGAAAGAGTTTTCCCGTCCCCCTGAAAGATACTTAGGTATTATTTCAGAGGAAGTAGAGGAAATGTTCCTCATAGGTAATGGTGCTCATGGTGATGATCCCAAAACCTACAACGAGGCGATATCAGATATCGACTCCGAGAAATGGCTTGAGGCAATGAAGTCAGAAATTGACTCGATGCACTCAAACCAAGTCTGGACCTTGGTAGATCCACCAGAAGGTATAGTACCTATTGGGTGTAAATGGATCTTCAAGAGAAAGATTGGTGCAGATGGGAATGTGGAGACATTCAAGGCTAGACTGGTGGCAAAAGGTTATAGTCAACGTGAAGGCATTGACTATCAGGATACCTTTTTCCCGGTAGCTATGCTAAAATCCATCCGCACATTGCTTGCTGTTGCAGCCTATTTCGATTATGAAATATGGCAAATGGACGTGAAAACGGCATTCCTAAATGGATATCTTGAGGAAGATATCTATATGGAACAGCCGCTAGGTTTCACATCCAGTGATACTGATCACAAGGTTTGCAAGCTGCAAAGGTCCATATATGGACTTAAGCAAGCATCTCGGAGCTGGAACACTCGTTTCAATGATGTGATCAAAAAGTTTGGTTTCATCAAAAATGAAGAGGAACCATGTGTTTTCAAAAAGGGTCAGTGGGAGCGCTGTTGTCTTCCTCGTATTGTACGTGGATGACATCCTCCTTATTGGGAATGATATTCCCATGTTGACATCAGTCAAGATGTGGTTGTCCAAGGAATTCTCCATGAAAGACCTAGGTGAAGCATCCTTTATTCTAGGAATTAAGGTCTATAGGGATAGACCGAATAGGATGCTAGGACTTTCACAGAAGATGTACATAGAGGAAGTACTAAAGAGGTTTAGTATGGAAAACTCTAAGAGGGGATTAATACCCTTCAGACATGGTATTCATCTTTCCAAGAAGATGTGCCCCAGCACACCTGAGGAAATAGAACGCATGAGCAAGATCCCTTATGCTTCTGCAATAGGGAGCCTCATGTATGCCATGCTATGTACACGACCTGATATAGCCCATGCTGTGAGTGTCACAAGCAGATATCAGTCAAATCCAGGTGAAGAACACTGGACTTCTGTGAAATGTATCCTTAAGTACTTGAGAAGAACTAAGGATATGATGTTGGTCTTTGGTAATGGAGAACTCCAAGTCCAGGGATACACAGACTCGGACTTCATGTCTGATATAGATGATCGAAAGTCGACATCTGGCAGACTGTTTGTGTGCAATGGTGGTGCTGTCAGCTGGAAGAGTTCCAAGCAAATAATGATACCATCTCATCCGCGATTACCTTGAGAAAGGTTACGTTGAGGTCAAGAGAGTCAACTCCACAGATAATGTGGCAGACCCACTTACAAAGCCGTTGGGCCAGCAGAAGATCGAAGCCCACCTTGAGAAGATGGGACTTAGACTTGTAGCCAATTGGCTTTAGGACAAGTGGGAGATTGTTAGATATATGTGCCCTAGAAGCCAGAATTGGCTGACACTTGTAATACACTTCTAGGGGCAAAATTATAATTTTGACTATAATTAATGAAATGGGTTATTTTCTATCACACATGTGTATTTAGTGTCTGTGATACATCCTTTGAGTTAATGGTAATGATAATTCATATTTTCAAGAGTTGAAAATTTAAGACATGAATAATCATTATTAACTCATAAACAGCTCCCGACCATAGGATCATCACGAGGATGGTGATTGATCCGGAAGGTTGGTGTACGATCGCTTCTCTTTAGTAGATGAGTCTTGAGTCTACGGTGTGGAGACACCGGAGCGAGAGTACAGGTACTCGTTAGAGAACGAGGGCACTGAGCGTGACCACCTCGAGTAGTCATTAGGGAGTCTACCTTCTCGTCAATGACTGACTCGATGCTGCAGTAGTGTGTCTGGTTCTTTGACCTGAGATGCATCGGCAGTTCACCTTGAGGGTGTTATAGTTTGACTACACCATTACTCGGTCTCCTAGCCATATGGAACCCTGAGGTGTATGTTGGCTATAGCATGTTCATTGTAGGAACTGGATTGCATCAAGATGGGAATCTATCTACCTCGGTGGTAGAGGAGCAGCCCTATGATGATCATGAGAATCAAGTCCAGAAAGCCCATGGCCATGGCAGAGTGAAATAATAGAAAGAGTTTCTATTTAGATTTTCACATTGGACTCGAATCGAATGATTACATCATATGACAGAGACTAGGGTTTGACGAGTTCACCTTAACCCTAATCTGATCGGGGCTCAAGATAGAAGAACTTAATCACACAGGTAGCTGCACCAAGAGGTTCGCATTCAGCTCTGATGGGTTGCCACCATATACTGCTAGGTGTCACTGGTGGATTTTGGGAGCAATTAGAATGATTTAGATGATCGATCATTCTAGCTGTTCGAATCAGAAGAGTTCTGATCCATCGAAAGGAGTTTCGATGATGTCTATGATAGAGATCATGACATATCCCATTACCATACAGAACTGAACCTAACTGGGTCACACAAACAAGGGTTTGAATCTGGTGATCATCAATTGAACTGATCTAGTTCAATTGATCTGAATGAGATTCAATTAGGTTCAAGGAAATCGTGCTAGCACTCGATTGAACCTAACGTTCTTCTTTTTACTATCATAAATAAGTTGTCCTGACTGAGCCAAAGGAGTTTGTGCTCAATCAGAGGCCTTCATATGGTCTGACTGGAGGTTGTCCAAGTCAGAATAGGTTGTCTTATTTTGTAAGACATTACCTGCCATTTTTGGTCACCTGCCATTTCTTGTTCTTTGACTTTGGTCAAAAGTCTACCTTTGACTGGTCAAACGTTGACCATTCACCCTTTGACTTTTGACCACATGTCATGCACCTATTGGAGAGCTGGTGGGGGCCTGTCCCCCTGCCAGAACCTGGCAAGGAGAAGGGCGCACGCCAAGGGTGGCGTGAGCCCAAGTAGGAGGCGCCTAGGAGTCCTTGTTGGACAAGGACTCCACCTCCCTTTTAGGATTCCAATTAGAGTTCTACTAAGAATCCAGTTTGACTGGTCTTAGGCGCCCTCTAAGGAGGAATCCAGGGGTCTCTTTTCCCAACCAATCAGATTTAGATCTGATTTCACAAAGGGTTGTGATTGGTTGAGAGGAAGAGGAGTTGGATCACAAGTTAGTCTATAAATAAGACCCTGCGCCCAACCTCAAAGATGATTTGAAAAAGAGATTTCCCATACGCCCCAAGGCTGCCTCTCCCCTCCTTCTCCATGCCATACCACTCTTCTCCCCTTGCTCTCCACGTCCAAAAGGTGTTTTGGACTTTTTGTTGGTGCGATTCAGATCAAGAGAAAGGCGATCAAAAGCAAGAAGGCTGCGCTGCTGCAAAAGGACGACTGCAGATCTTCAAAAGAGTTTTGAAGATCCTCCAGATCAGATCCAGATCTGATTTTTGGAGACATGATAGAGAAGAAGAGGATCTCCAGATCCAGTCTGAGTGGATACTGGTAGAGGCCAGGCGCTTGCGTGGCTAGATCCAGAACCTTTCGCTGCATACAGGATCATCAACAGGGTAATAGGATTACCCAAATCAGGTAAATTAAATTTGATTTAATTTATCCTTATTTATTTTATTTATTAAAATAATATTAATCAAATCTGAAACATCTCAGATCTGATACAGATTAAAGAGAAAATTTTTGAAATATATCTCTTGATCTGATCAGATCTGAACGAACCTGGACCGAAAAATCAGGATTTTCCTTCAAGGACATCAATAGTTGATGTCCTAGAAAAGAATATGGGTCTTCTCTTCCTATTTTCTCCTTGATCTTTCTTTTCTTATTTTAGAAAGATCCAAGATTTGGTCTTCTTCCTTCATCCTCCTCCTTATCTTCATCTCTTGCAGTATCCAAGAGATCTAAAAAAATCTTTATAGATCGACCATCAGGAGGGATCCACAAGAAGCTAGCACTTTAAGCGGAACTTCATTCGACTAACCTCTGATCTATGTAACAACCTCGTGTAGACAACTTGTAGAGGTTGGACATGCTGTGTGGCTCCAAAGCAATAAGGACAACTTCGGATATCAGTTGCAGTATTCTCAACCCATGCAAAGCTAGGAGATCTTATCTTTTTTCTAACCTAGATGCGATCTAGGATTTCTAGAATTATTCTTGATCTAGGATATTAATGTGATCAATAGCAATCTATTTTATTTTGTAGATTTATTCATGCATCTTGATATATCATAGATCCTAGATGTAGGATTTAGTGATTAGATCACATGCATAAATAAGTTAAATAGTTTAATCTATGTCTTCTACTGCATCAAATTTTGAATAAGTTTCATAATATTTACATGAAATCCTGCATGATTTTCCAACACACTCACCATTAGCATCCATGTGGAAGAATAAGAGGAGCACATGCCACTCTCTTATTTCAACATGAGGTGAAGGGAGAGGGGCACACGTCCTCTCTCTCTCTTACTTGGATGAGGACAAGTGGCTGCCAAGTGTTGGCACCCACTTTGCTTACTTTTTGGGAGGGATCATATATTATTTAAACCCGGTTTCCTTAGAAAGAAAATTAGATTAAATGGAAGGTGTTGTTAGATGATAATAGTTAGAAAATATATCCCAAAGCCAATCATCAGTCTGTTGACTATTATGCTAACTTTATAAATATAAATAATTTATTATTAAATAAAATATTTATTTTGGCATTTTTCATCATACATATATATTTTCTAATAAACTTCTATATTGTGATAAAGTTCTTAGGACTATTTAGATTTGATAAAGAGAAGATTTATCGATTAGTCCTTAAAACTATTCGTGATCAAATGATACATTGTTCATTAGGACGATAATATTTATCGAGTATAGATCGCTGTGTGCCATATAAGTTGGTTGTCCTCTTAACCAAGGAGGGTGGAGACACTGATATGGCATATAGGTGAGATATAGGAGTACATCATCACTGAACATGATCAACTTTGGAGCATTCTACTATTAAGAATTGCGCTGATGGAATATTGGCATAAGTATCTTTTAGACCTGAGATCACTATGGTAGCTTGCATGCAACTCACTATTCTTTGGTACCAGACTACCAAAATTTTTAATTTAGTGATGGAAAGTTTATGGGCATAGTCAAGTACTTGTGAAGTCGGTGAGTGATCAAGATTGGATTGACCACTCCAAAAATTTTGGAGATAGTGCATCGTTGTATTTCAATTTAGCAAAATCTTGGCCAGAATAATCCATGTGATGGATTTGCTATTTTGAAATATAATATTGATGACCTATTCAGGATTGACAGTTAAATCCTGAGTTGTCCAATGAGCATTTAGGTTAAGAGGATAAATTATATACAAACTATGTCCACATGGATTCTAAGAGTGTTGCTTTATACATTCGACCTTTCTGGCTATCGGATACCATTGCTAGATAGTCACTTTGATTGGTATAGAAATTTATTTCAGTAGTACTGGCTTAGGTTCTAACCTATGGGGTCACATATATAAGAGAACTTGATTTGATTAGATGGTTGATTGATGATTAAGTATCATTTTAGGATTAAACATTCAATATGATTGATGTTTGACCTTGTGCAAGTATTGCAAGAGGATTGGTTAGCAATCAGCTTGTTGGCTCAATCTAATTGAGGTAAAGAGCTAAGATTGAGTCTAATTAGATAAATTCAATTAGATTTGGTTTGGACTTGATTAGATCAAGTCCAATTGGTTTATGCGATAAGCTAATTGTAAGAAAAAATAATTTCTAGTTGAATTAGGAATTGAGTACACCTAATTTCTAATTTAATTAGTAATTTAAATTAAAATTATATTAGATTTAATCTAATTTAATTGGATTCATAATTGGATTAGGAATACTATTAATTAGGTTGCATCAAGATCTATTTTAATTAGGCAAAAGATTTAGTTTGACTAGTCAAAGCATGAAGTCTTAGTTTGACTAGGACTCCTTCCTTATGCCATTTTTCTCTTTCTCCATGTCCCACCCTTGGCTATGGCATGTGAAATATGGTTTTTAGAGTGGCTCCGTGTCAATACTTGTGCCCATAACCCTCTTGGTTGGTTTGTGGTCTTGGATTTGATCAAAACTAAGAACTAGTCATGATCTTAAACTCTATTTGATAGAGTTTTACAAACCCAAAACTCTATCTATTTATGATGCCATCACTCCTTTTTTTTCTATAATTTTTGGGGAATTAAGAAACTTATTGTGCAGCAAAACCTAAGTCTCCATGCCTGAAAATATTGTGGGGGTGCCCAAGAGTTGGGCACTCCAATCCTACTCTCTTTTGGACTCTCTATCTAGGTATTTGACCTTGACTGAGACCCTTCTCTAGCTCTCTATATAAAAGGAGTTAGGCCATGATTTTTTTAGAGGTTTTACACCTGAGAGAGAGGGCTTGGGCATGGGAGACTTGGGTGCATCATGGCTTTGGGTGTGAGCTTTTGTAAAGGCACAAATCATTATGCCTAAGTGAGAGGAAAGGCCTAGAGAAGAAGGATCTTCTCTAAGATTTGTGTTTTAGATCTTCTTCCACTAATTTTCTGAGAGAAAAACATTAGAAAAAAGATTTTTTCAGATCCTCCCTTCTCCTTCTTTGATCGTTGAATAGTTCAAGTCATTTGAAGAAGGAGAATCGGCATCAACCGTCAAAGAAGGATCAGCACAGTGCTAACACACTATACTGATTTTTAGATTACTAAATTTCAGATCATGATCAGGGCTTTGTGTGGATTTCTCATAGAGACTAGATGCATGTGTGGCTTGAAGCGACAACCTTAGCCTCAGATCAGCAAGTGGATATCCTAGCTTGCGAATAAGGTACTAAGATTCGATCTTAATTCTAAACTAGATCAAATGTAGTTTTTCATGTTTGATGTTGATATGATCAACATCATTATTTTTATTATTTATTTAATTTTTAGATTTATATGCATGCATAAATCATATTATTAGATCTTAGATCTAGGATTTATTTGCATATTTTGTAGATTAATTAGTTTAATCTATAGTTTCTGCTATTCTAGTTTTTGAAAAAGTTTCAAAATACATGCTAGAAATCCTAGATTTTTCCTTCAATAATAACTAGCCATTTTATTCCATTTGATTTGAGCCATATTTTGTAGATTAGTTTAATCAAGGGTCTATATAAAGGGTAGCCTTTTAGGGATTGGGTAAGAGATGAAAATCAAATTTTCATAACCTTTTCCTTGTATCCATGCCTAGGTCTTTTTGACATGATTTATTTGCATGTTTTAGATCTATTATTTAGATTAAAAAATTATAATCTAATAATTAAATTTAAAATTAAATTTTAGATTGCATGGATTGATCTTATAAGGTTGTCCTACTGTAAGGTTTATCCCTTATAGTGTAAAGATTGTCCTGGTACATGCTGATTTAAAATTCTAATCATAAAATTTTAGATTTGATCTAAAAAATTTTATGATTTAATTGAAAGTATTTCAATCTAATTTTTATGATCATAAATATATTAGATTTGATCTAAGATGATTTATGATTATTTAAAATTAAAATTATTTTAATTAGATGTACATGATCATGGTTATGTTTAGATTAGATTTAAAGTAGATTCATGTTTATATTATTTGCATATTGATTGTGAATCAAACATGCAACTAGTTGGTAGAACCATATTGTAAAAATATTTTACAAACATGAAAATCATTTCTGAAATGCCAAACTCCAACCCTCAGCTCCAAACTTAATTAAGAATTAAGAATTGTTTGTGTAGGATCTTGGTTTGTGAATTGAAGATCCTAAGATAGAAATCATAAAACTTGGGTTAATGGGTTAGAGTGAATTAGATCCATTAATTGGATTAGACCTAAGGTTGGATTAAAGAATAGACTTAATTAAAAAATTAACTAAATCTAATTAAATATTATTTTGGATTAGGTCAAGAATTCTCTAGATCAATTATAATAATTATAGTTGGTCAAGTCCATATTTTAATAATAACCAAAATGAACTTGATTCTTGGCTAAGCGGTCTAGCCCAAACTATTAGATTGATCCAATCAAAACTAATTAACCAGTTGGTTCTAAGATAAGTCTAGCAGCTTTGACTGATGGTCATTAATTAAGAGCTACTCACATTGATTCGGTCTTTGATGAGTTAATGGCATATCCCTCCCATCGATCTCACTTACCTGGCCTTCTTAGTGAAGTTATATTTTGATCAGATCATTTAACGATTCAAGCTGATCTATGTTAGCTAGGTAAATCAGTGTGACTAATTTAAGTGCTCCTAGACTAGCCTATCTATGATCTCCCTTAATCTAACTTGGTGAAGTCAGTGGGAGGATCATGATTAATTGGTTCATCTAACTCTCTCCTTTTAAATTGAATTAATCAAATCCTCTAAAATTATTAGATTCTTAAAATGAAATAGTTATGGTGATAACTAGATCATAGCCTCCTATTAAGATGGATGGTAATGGATCCAATAGTCTAGGTGGATATTGGAAGCACCTTACACCTAGTGTTCATCAAGATATTGAAATTATCATTCATCATATGATAATTAGGTCGCACTCTTTGAAAGGTAATTAGGTTAGCCAAAGCTTTTCTCAAGCCTAGTCATCGTTTGTTTGATGCACTGAACTTAATCATGTTAATGGTTGGACCTAATCGAGACTTTCAGTAGAGGCTCTAGCCTACTGAAAAGATACCTGGGATAAAATCTAATACTAAAAATTATTTAAAAAAATAATTGATTAAAAACCTACCCATAAATGCACATAGGTTAGCCAGGGCTTTTCTTTGGCCCGTATGCAATTTGTGTGGATTCTAGTACCCACTAAGAAATTAGGATAATTCCTCAAATTAGAGGTAGAGGCTACCAATTTATATAAAATAATGAGAAAATCTTTCGATTAAAGTCCAAATCTTATGGCTTAATAAATCATTTACTAATTAGGGTTTTAGTTCTTCTTTATGCAGTTAAGGCCAAACCTTAGTTGCCCCATATACTATTAGATAGTGACATACTTATGGGACCTAACTTTAATAATAAGTATCAAAAATTGAACATTGTTCAGCAATATAAAGAGGTTTATGCTCGGGCTTCTATGCCCAATCTAATTAAAAGGTCCAAAACTGATCCAAATCAGGCAGAGTGCTTCCATTATAAGAAGCAAGGGCACTGGAAGAGAAACTATCCTCAGTGCCTTCCTTCCCATATCCCCAATAGGCTGAATAAGAGAAAAGAGCAAGGAGTTGCTGATCAAGGATGTTATATGATAATATCTTATAATCTTTCTATTTGTAATAATACTATCTTGATATTGGATACTAGAAGTCTAGTGTATATTTGTAATTCATTGCAAGGACTTTAAATTAGTAGAAAGTTTAAGAATAACGAGTGATTCTTGAATATTGGAGATGGAAGATCTATTCCAGTTATAGCTCTGGGAATTGTTTAACTTATTTTCAATTGTAATGTCATTTCTTTAGGTGATTGTCATTATTGTCCCTCTTATCTGATGAATATAATATCTATTGGCCTTTTGGCCAAAGTCAGTTATCATTTATCAATAAAGAGAGATTATTATGATATCATTATGAATGATGTTACAATAATGTATGGACAACAAAGAAATGGCATTTGCATTTTATCACAGCCTATGAGTATAATGTACACAACTAATAAATGCCATAGATTAGATAATGTCACAGATGCCTACATTTGGCATTGTAGGCTTGGTCATATTAATAAGAAAAGGATAAATAAGTTAGCCAAAGAGAGAATCCTCGATGTCAGTGATTGTGAATCATTACCGACCTATGAATCCTATCTTCTAGAAAAAATGATAAAATCATCTTTTACTAGAAAGGATGAAAGAGTTAGTGAAGTTCTAAGTCTCATACATAGTGATGTATGTGGATCTATGAACACTATTGCTAGAGGTGGATTTCACTATTTCATTACGTTTACTGACGATCTATCTAGGTATGGGTACATCTATCTTATAAAACATAACTCTAAATCATTTGAAATATTCTAACAAATCTGTAGTGAAGTAGAAAAGCAAATTGAAAAAAGTATTTAAACTTTTTGATCAGATCAAGGAGATGAATACATATCCAGTGAATTCTTAATATATCTAGGAGAGAATGGGATTTTCTTATAGTGGACTCGTCTAGAGGCACCACAGTATAATGGTATATTGGAAAGGAGAAATCAAACCTTATTAGATATGGTTCGATTCATGATGGGATTTGCTATGTTGGAAAATGTATCCCAAAGTCAATCATCAGCTTGTTAACGATTGAACTATATTATAATTATAATTAATTTATTAATTAATAAAATATATTATAATTATAAAAATTATAATTATAATTTTTATATTTTCATCATAAGTTTTTATCTTCTAACGAACTTTATTATTGTGATGAAGTCCTTGGACTATTTAGGTTTGATAAAGAGAGGATTTATCGATTAGTTCTTAAAACTGTTCACAACCAAATGATAGGTTGTTAATAAGGATGACAGCATCTATCGAGCATAGGTCGCCATATGACATATTAGTTAGTTGCCCTCTAAACCAAGGAGTGTGGAGATATTAGTATGGCATACAGGTGAGATGTAGGGGTACATCATTACTTAACGTGACCAACTCTAGAGCATTTTGCTATCGAGAATGTCTCTGATGGGATATAGGTATAAGTGTCCCTTAGACCTGAGATCACCTCAGTGGCTTGCAAGCAACTCATTGTGCTTTGGTACCGGACTAACTGAATTTCTAATTCAGTAATGAAAGGCTTCTGGGCACAATCACGTACTTGCAAAGTTGGTATGTGATCAAGATGAAATTGACCACTTCAAGAGTTAGAGAAGAATGTATCACTGTATTTTAATATAGCAAAACCTTGATCAGGATAATCTATGAGATGGATTTGGTATTTTAAAATACAATATGGACAGCCTGATCGGAGTTGACGTTTAACTCTGAGGTGTTCTACAAGCATTTTGGTCAAGGGGATGAATTATATGGAAACTATATCCATATGGGTTCTAAGGATGTTGTTCTACACATTCGACCTATCCGACGATTAGGTACCATTGCTAGACGGTCACTTCTACTGGTATAAAAATTTATTTTTATGCTATTAGCTTAGATTCAGATATATGGGATTATACACATTAGAGTTCACGATCCGATCGGATGGTTGATCAACGATTGAGAATCATTCTAAGGTTAAACGATCAGTATGATTAATGTTTAACATAGTGCAAATATTGTAGGAGGATTGATTAGCAATTTGATTACTAATTGATCTAATTTGATTAAGCCAAAAAGTTGACATTAAGTATAATTATATATGATTTAATTAGATTTAGTTTGGGCTTGATTGGATTAAGTTCAATTGATTTATTGGATAAGCCAAGTGCAAGGAAGAACTAGTCCTAGTTCAACTATGACTTGGGTCAACCCAATTTTTAAATTTGATTAGAAAATTAAATTAAAATTAAATCTAATTTAATTTAATTTAATTAAGTCTGTAATTAGATTAGGATCTAATTTAATTGGGTTGAGTTACTTTTGATTTGATTTGATTTGAAAAACCAAATTTGATCAAGTCAAATATAGAGTTCTAGTAAGACTAGGACCCATCTTGCTTGCACCACCTATATCCCATGCCCTTTCTCTCTTGTTTTTGGTGACAAATCTCCTCTCTCCCTGATCATCACACACGCCCACCCTTCTCCTCCATTTTCTATATGGCATTAAGTTGTGAACCGGATCAAAAGATGGGAAGTTGTTGAAGTTTGTTGGACTCTATATGATAGAATCCCAACAAACTTGATCTCTTCCCATGTATGCCACCCCACCCAGATTTCTACTCTGATTTCCATGATTAAAAGAAGAAATTTTTGTGTGCCTACCCTGGTGGTCCATGCCTAAAACAAAGGAGGGGTCGCCCAAGTGTTAGGCACCCTAACTACTTGCCATATGTATTCTTATCTTATGTAGGAATTTGACCCAATGAAGACTCTTCCATATCTCTTTATAAGGAGGACTTTTTGGGCTAAATTTTACACTAATTCTAGATCATTGAGAGGACTCTTAGGCTTGTGAAAATCAAAGAGAGAGACTCTTGGAGCAGGGGGATTTCATAGACACCAATCTAGGTGTCTAAGTGAGAGAAAAGAGAAGAAGAAGAGGGTCTTCTTCTAGGATCTTTTGCTCTTCCTTTGTCCTCCTCTTTCACAGAGATTTTTTATTATTTCAGATCAAAAATCTTTTTCCTTTCTTTTGATTTTTTTTTTTTAGAGCATCCAAGTCTTGAAGAAGGAAGCATCGGATCGACCGTCAAAGAAGGATCAGTATAGTACTAGCATACTATGCTGATTTCCTGCATCGAACTTTTGATTGGGGTTCGTGGGTTCGTGTGGACATCTCTTAATGGCCGGATGCATGTGTAGCTTGGAGCTTAATCCTTCAATTTGGATAAGTAAGTTAGAACATCTAACTTGCACAGATAATATAGATCTGATCTATTATTACACATCTGCATTAGTTATAGTGTAGATGCATGTTGATATGATCAACATATTTTTTTCTAATATTTTTAATTTTTAATTTAATCTCATGCTATAATCATGTAATAAGATCTTAGATCTAGGAGTTTTCTATTTTTTATGAATAAATTTTAATTTATTTTAGTTTTTCGCTGCTGGATCTTGAAAAATTTCAAGATCCAGCCCTGAAATCCTAGATCTAGTTCCTTCATGCTAGTCTGCTTATTTCATTTTGGGGTTATGCTGTTGAGATTGCATGTTTTATATTGAACAATGTTTAGAGTAAATCTATTGCAAAGACTCCATATGAGATATGGACTGGACGTAGGCCTACACTCTCTCACCTTTAGATTTGGGGTTATCCGGCCTATATCAAATGTTTGTATATAGATAAAATTGGATCCTGGTCCAATAAGTGTATATTTATAGGATACCCCAAGAAAATTAGGAATTATTACTTCTGCCATACTGAAGAACAAAAGGTATTTGTTAGCATTAGAGCAATCTTTTTAGAAATGGAGTTTCTTAGTGAAGGAACTGTTGCCTCAAAGGTCAAACTTAAGGATGTTCGATCGATAGAAGAATCGACATCAGTAGCAGAACCTAAACCTAATGTGATTAGATCAAACCAGAGCCTCATGTACTTACACCATTAGGATGATTTAGCTAGATAGATACTACAAATTCTTGGTCTAGGATAGTAATTCCATCAAACTCGATGAGAATGATGAGGATCTAATCACCTATATGGATGCTATGCAGAGGCCTAATTCTAAGAAATGGCTTGAGACCATGAAATTCAAAATGGAGTCCATGAAGGTCTACGATGTGTGGATATTGGTTAATCTATCTGAAGGGGTTAAACCCCTTGGGTGTAAATGGGTCTTCAAGAAAAAAAATGTTGGAAATTATAACCTAAAGCCAATCGTCTAGATTGTAAATGGTTGAGCTGAGTGTAAAATGTACTTAAATTATTAATGAATATAATTATTATTCTAGTATTTTATCATTTTTATGCATCTTCCTTTAATGAACTCTTCTGTGATGAAGTTCTTAAGACTATTTAGACTCGACAAAGAAGAATTTATCATTTACTCCTTAAACTTATTCACGATCAAAAGATATGTTGTTACCAAGGATGACAACATTTATCAAGTGTAGGTTATTGTATGTCATATGGGTTAGTTGTCTTCTTAACCAAGAAGTATAGAGATATTAATATGGCATGCAAGTGAAGTGTAGAGATACATTTTACTGAACATGATCTAATTATGGAGCTCTCTTCTATCAATTATTGCTCGCGAAAGATATAAGTATCCCTTAGACTTAAGACCACCACAATAACTTGCAAGCAACTTGCTGTACTTTGGTACCAGACTAACTAAATTTTAATTTAGTAATGAAAGATTTTTAGGTGCAGTCAAATACTTATTTAGTCGGTGCATGAGTCAAGATGGGATTAACCCCTCCAAGTGTTAGAGCAAATGCATCACTGTATTTTAATTTAGCAAAACCTTGATCGAGGTAGTCCATTTGATGGATATTAAAATTTGAAATACAATATGGATGAATTTTTAGGATTGATAGTTAAACCCTAGGTCATCTTTTGAGCATTAGAGTCAAGGGGATGAATTATATGGCAACCATATGCTATAAGTATATGGATGTTGCATTATGACTATTTGACCTATATAGATGTTAGGTACCATTGCCAGATGGTCATATTGATTAGTATAGAAATTGATTCCTGTGCTACCAGCTTAGGATTCAAACCTATGGGATCACACATAATAGGAGTTTCTACCTGATCTAATGGTTGATCAAGAGTTTTAGTGGTCTTAAACTCTATGGTCAAGAGTTCCATTAGACTGAAACTCTGTAGCTGGAGTTCAACTGGACCGAGACTCTACCTTCTTGAGTCCCACTAGATTGGGACTCTGATATTATTGGAGGATTAATTAGTAATTAGATTATTGATTAGCTTAATTTAATTAAGCAATGAGGATTCAATTAAATCTGATTGAATTGGATTCGATTAGGTTTGACCCGACTAGCTTATGAGATGACCTAATCGTTATGGGAGAGTTGACCCTGATTTGATCAGGACCTGGACTTAATTAATTTATAATTTAATTAGAATTTTATTGGATTGGATTAAGCCTAATTTGATTAGGTTTTTCCTAGTCTAATTGGGTTTGGACAAATTGATTTGGATAAAATCCATTTGGATAAGTTAGAATTGAATATGAATCTCTTCCTGCATGTTGACTCTTTAACCCATGCCCCTCTCCATGCAAATTCTAAATTTTGCATGTGTTTACTCATGCCCAGAAGCAATATTTGGGCCCTCTCATTTCTCCCTTTGACCTGATCCAAGCATTGGATTAGATAAGGTTCACTTGAATTTTGAATTCAAGTGATTGGTTAGCTCTTCAACCACCCTATCTTATCCCTTATCCATGCCATTCTTATTTTTGTCACACATTTTGGTGTGTTTTCAGCATGGGTGCATAGAAGGAGAGTCCTTCTATGCATCAACCACTAGGATGGGGTGTTGGAAGTGGATAAGAGGCCATTTGAATTTAAATTCAAGTGATTGGTTGAAACTAGTTCAACCATCTATCTTATCAATTGCACATGATATTCCCATCTCATTAGTCACCCATTTAAATGGAATTTTTTTGGGCATGTGTGGTTGTGTGAGAAGAGGTTTTTGGGGAGAGAAAATTTGAGTGGGGTACTACTTCTGAGCATAGAAAATTCTAAAGAGAGGGAGAGCTAGTGCCATTCTTTCTTTTCCTTACACATGCAATATTTAAATGGTTTAAAATTAGCGTGTGTCATTATGTGAAAGGGTTTCATGAAAAATAGAGGGCATGAGGGTCATCTGGGTGCATGATATGAGAGTCAGATAAATCCTATGAGTGGGGACTCTAGGGTTTTCGGATGTGGGAGGTCCTAGGGTTTTGACTCAGGGTTCAGGTATAAAGATTAAGTATTGTGAGTGCCCGATCACCACAAAATCATTCTCACCATCTCATCATCCTTCAACATTTAATTTTTGATCTTTTGGAACATTCGAAAGATTAGAAGAAGGTAGTGGATCGAATCAAGCAAGATCGGTCATCGAAGGCTCCGGCGAGGAGCTAGCACTCCAATGGAGCTGGTCGGGACCAAAAACTCCATGTAGACCATCCGTAGAGGCTAGACAATAGTGCGGCTACATCATGATGTGAGGATCATCTTTCCAATGGTTTTAGATTATGGAGATCATCTACCCATGCTCAGGTATCATATTCTGAACATGAGTCGGTCAGTAAATGTGATTTGCTAATCAAGTACATTTATTTTCTAATACATATATAACATGTCTAGATCCTTTTGTAGGATTTTATGATTAGATCAAAGTGTGTATAAATTAATATTAGATTAATTTTTGCCTTCTGCTATATTTTAAATTTGAAAAAATTTTGAAAAGCATGCCTAGAGCCATACACAATTTTCTTTAGTGGCATCAGAACACTAGGTTATTAGACATGCTATGTATGTTAATTAGAAATATAATTGCTAGAATATATGATATATTTTTAGATCTAGATAACTTAGTGATCGAGGATGAATGAGCCACCAAGCCATTCGATCATAAGGGAGAAGTATGGTTTAAAGGCCATCTCCTTCCATTAGTTATTGTTTATAAAATGAGTTGACTCATTTTTGAAATGAGTCAACCCATTTGGAAAATAAAAAATAGAATATTATAAAAATATTTTATAAATTTAAAAATTATTTTTAAAATGTTGAACCCCAATCCATCTACCCAAAACTTAATTAAAAAATTAAATGTTGTCAAGTAGGATCTAGAATTATGAATTAAATATCCAAAGACAAAAAGCATAAACTGTGGGTTAAACGATTAGATGAATTAGGTCTATTAATAGGGTTAGACCTAAGGTTAGTTAAAGAATGAACTTAACTAGAGTAATTGATCAAATCTAACTAAATATTGAATTAGATTAGATCAAGGACACTCTAGATTCAACTTCAATAGTTGTAGTTGAACAAGTCCATGCCTTTAACAAGAAACAAGATGGACTTGATTTATGGCTAAGCGATCGAGCATGAAATTACTAGGTTAATCAGATTAAATCTAATTAACTAGTTGGTGTCTAAGATAAGTTTGATAGTCTAAACTAGTAGTTTTTAATTGAGAGCTACTCGTACTAATTCAATCTTTGATGAGTTAATGACATATTCCTTCCATTGATCTCACTTACCTAGCCAATATGGTCAATTGGATTTGATTAGATCACTTGGTGATTCAAGTTAACCCATGTCAATTAGAAATCAGTTTGACTGATTTTAATCAATAAGACTGAATTAGGTGCCCATGGATCGAAACTGATCCTAATCCTCATCTATTGACTTGGTGAAGTCAGTGGAAGGATTTGACTTGGTAAAGTCCATGGAAGTAAATTGGTCTATATCTTCTTTATCCTTAAATCACATGTACCTTAAATCTTCTAAATTATTAGATTCTTAAAAATGATAAAGTTATGAGGATAACTGAGTCATAGCCTCCAATTAAGGTGAATGATAATAAGTCCAATTTTCTAGATGGACATTGGAGGTGCCCTACACCTGATGTTCATCTGGATATTGAAATTACTATCCATCAAATGATGATTAGGTCACACTCTTTGAATGGCGATCAAGTTGGCTAGAGCTTTTCTCAAGCCTGGTCTTCATTCGTTCGATGTATCGAACTCAATCATATTAATGGTTGGACCTAATCAGACCTTTTTTATGGAGGCCATAGCCTACTAAATTAGCTTTTAGGGCACAACCAAATTACTAAAAGTTATTTGGAGAAATAATTGGTTATGAACCTACCTATAGATACACATGGGTTGACGAGAGCCTTCCTCAGGCCCGTTTGTAGTCTATGTGGATTCTAGTGAAGGAACTAGTCTAGGATTTTAGGATTAGATTTTAAAACTTTTTAAATCTATGTAGCAAAAACATGAATTAATCATAATAATTCATAATTAAACATGAAAAACCTTAGATATAGGATCCTATTACATGATTAAAGCATGATATTAAATCAAAAATTAAAACATAAGAATAAATCATATTGATCATATCAATATAAAAACTATTCTATGCTAGCTCAAATTTAGATAGGAGAAAGATGATCGTATCATCCATACCTCTACAAATCAAGTTCTCTAACTCACTGATCAGGGTCTAAGGTTGTCGTTCCAAGTTGCACATGCATCCAGCCTCTACAAGTTGTTCACATGAGCCCTCGATCCTAACCAAAAATTCGATGCCTGGAAATCGACATAGTTTGCTAGAACTGTACTGATTCTTCTTCGATGGTTGATCTGGATCTTTCTTTTTTTGAAACTTGGATCTTTAATTTCCAAAATATGAGGAAGATGATTTTGGACCTGAGACATCTCTCAAAATCATAAAAAGAATGGAGGAATTGATGGAAGAAAAATCCTAAAAGAAGACCTTCTTCTTCTTCTCTTTTTCTCTCACCAAAGCACCTTAAACATTCCCACGCCTAAGCCTCTCTGTGCCCAGCCTCTCCACACCCAAAGATCTCTCTCTTAGATCTATAAACTTAGAATAATTAGGTTAAAAATACTTTTACATTGAGAGATATGGAGGAGTCATTGTCTAGATCAAATACCTAATTAAGAGACCTCCAAATTAGGCTAGACTTGGGGTGCCCAACTCTTGGGCATCCCCTTCTTCTTTTTGGGTGTGGACCACCTGGTGTTTGGCACATTAAAATACTTTTTTCTTTAGAAAAAATTTCAAGAAAAATCATGAGTTTAGGCACTATACATGGATAAGAATTTTGGTTGCAATAAACTCTATCAAATAGAGCTTGAAATCAAAACAATTAATTTATTTTGACTTGGTCCTCAACCAAATACCATATAAAAAGTATATGGAATGTGGGGATGCATGTCCTCTCTCTAAAAGAGGGAGATTTTAGGAAAAAATTAAATAAAATTTCGTGGAGAGTGCATGGAGATTGAATGGTGCAAGGATTTGGGAGTTCAAGTCTCACTAAGACTTCTAATTTGACTTGGTCCAACTTGATCCTTGGACCAAATTAAATTAGAATTTATTTAATCTAATTAGATTATATCTTAGTCTAACTAATAATATTATTAAATTAGATTAAATTTAATTTAATTTTAATTTAATTTTTAATCAAATTAGAGGTTAGGACTAGTTCTTCCTTGAAATTGGCTCATCCAATAAACCAATTGAACTTGATCCAATCAAGCTCAAACCAAATCTAATTAAATTATATTTAATTAGACTTAATCTTAATGCTCTAGCTTAATCAAATTAAGCCAATAAGTAATTGAATTGCTAATCGATCATCTTGCAACACTTACACTAGGTTAAACATCAATCGTATTAATTGTTTAACCCTAAAATAATTCTTAATCATTGATCAACCATCTGATCAGATCGAGACCTCTTATGTGTATGACCCTATAGGTCTGAATCTAAGTTGGTAGTATGAGAACCAACTACTGTACTGATCGAAGTGACCATCTAGCAATGGTACCCCATGGTCGGATAGGTCGAATGTGTAGAACAACATCCTTAGAACCCATTTGCATATAGTTTTTGTATAATTCATCCTCTTGACCAAAATGCTCATAGGATACCTTAGAGTTTAATTGTCAACCATGATTAGGTCATCCACATTGTATTTCAAAATACCAAATGCATCTTATGGATTACTCTAGCTAAGGTTTTTGCTATATTGAAATACAATGATGCATTCTTCTCCAACTCTTGGAGTGGTCAATCTCATCTTGATTACTCACTAACTTTGCAAGTACTTGACTGTGCCCAAAAATATTTCATTACTGAATTAGAAATTTAGTTAGTCCAGTACTAAAGCACAATGAGTTGCTTGCAAGCCATTATGGTGATCTCAAATCTAAGGGACACTTATACCTATTTTCTATCAAAGCAATTCTCGATAGCAGAATGCTTTGGAATTGATCACGTCTAGTGATGATGTACCCATACATCTCATTTGTATGCCATATCAGTAACTCCACACTCTTTGGTTAAGAGGACAACCAACCTATATGGCATATAATGATCTATGCTCGATAAACGCTGTCGTTCTAATTGGCAGCGTATCATTTGGTCATGAACTATTTAAGGACTAATCGATAAATCTTCTCTTTATCAAAACTAAATAGTCCTAAGGACTTCATCACAATAATGGAGTTTATTAGGAGATGTAGACTTTATGATGAAAATGCTAAAATATTTCTTTTATTTATTAATAAATCAATTATAATTATAAGATAACACAACTATCAATAGACTGATGATTGGCTTTGGAACACATTTTCCAACAACTCCCACCTGTCTTAAAGCCACTCGGTACTATATCTAATATCCATCTTTGACTTATGGTCGTCGAACTTCTTTATCATCAGGGCTTTATGAAGGGGTCGGCTAGGTTCTTCTTTCTGTCGATCTTCTAAAGATCGATGTCACCTCAATCCATGATCTCCCATATCAGATGGTAGCAGTGCAATATGTGCTTCATTCGCTGGTGTGCTTTTAGTTCTTTCATCTGAGCCATGGCACCAGTGCTATCGTAGTAGAGCAGGATCAATCCATTAAGAGAGGGTGCTACTCCAAGCTCGGTGATGAATTTTCTCAACCACAGCTTTCTTTGCGATATCTGATGCTGCGATGTACTCTGCTTCACAAATAGAGTCTGCCATAGTATGCTTCTTGGAATTCTTCCAACAGATGGCTCCATTATTTAGGATAAAGATATAATCCAACACGCTTCTACTATCATCATGGTTAGTTTGAAAGCTGGAGTTTGTAAACCCCTTAAGTTTTAGATCTGACTCACCATAAACAAACCATTGGTCCTTAGTATTTCTTAAATACTTAAGGATGGCTTTAGCCACTTTCTAGTGGTTTTCTCTTGGATCAAATTGGTATCTACTCACTACTCCTAATGAGTATGCCACATCTGATTTTGTATATATCATGGCATACATGATAGATCCAACTATTAAAGTATATGGGACTCTACTCATACGCTCTCTCTCTTTAAGAGTTGTCGGACAATCCTTCTTAGAGAGAAATTTCATGGCCTATCGAAAGATAGCCTTTTTTGGAATTCTCCATTTTAAACCTCTTCAGCATAGTTTCTATATATGTGGACTGGGATAACCCAAGCATCCTCTTAGATCTATCCCTATAGATCTTCATCCCTAGGATGTAGGATGCTTCACCCAAGTCTTTCATGAAGAACTAAGATGACAACCAAATTTTTATTCCTTACAGTATGCAGATGTCATTCTCGATTAAGAGAATGTCATCTATGTATAAGATAAGGAATACCACTACCAGACCATTCACCTACTTATAAATGTAGGGCTCCTCTCCATTCTTAATGAAGCCATACATTTTGATCATCTTATCAAAATACATGTTCCAACTTTGAGATGCTTCCTTCAATCCATAAATGGATCTTTGAAGCTTGTATACCTTAAACTCATTTGTAGATGTGAACCTCTCAGGTTGTATCATATACACTTCTTCGATCAGCTCTTCATTCAGAAAAATTATCTTCACATCCATCTGCTAGATCTCATAGTCCAGATGGACAGCTACAACAAGCATTATCTGAATGAATTTTAGCAATACCATAGGAGAGAATATCTCATCATAGTTAATACCATATCATTGACGATACCCCTTGGCAATTAGATGGCTTTATAGGTCTCCACCATTCCATTTGTGCCCCTCTTTCTTTTGAAGATTCACTTACACCCAATGGGTTTAATCCGATCGGATGGGTCAACCAATGTCCATACATCATTAACCTTCATAGACTCCATTTTAGATTTCATGGCCTTAAGCCATTTCTCGAAATCAAGCCTCTTTATTGCATCCATATAAGTGATCGGATCCTCATCATTCTCATCAAGTTTAATGGGATCACCATCCTAGATCAAGTAAAGAGTCGTTAGGATATTACTTCTATCTTTCAGAAGATCATAAAATAAGATGGTGAGTCGACATGCCATTTTTTTTGAAAAATAGTTTATTCAAGATGGTGGCATCGAGAGATAGATTAGGCTTAAGGAGAAGGTCTTGAATAGCAATGAGCTAAGGAAGCTATGGAACCCAATTAGATTGAGCCAGTCCAAATGCTACCTCCTCCACCTCAAAAATATACTAGGGTTTTTCGTCCTCCTAAAAGGTACTTAGGTACAATTTTAGAGGATGTTGAGAAAATATTTTTCATGAGAAATGGGGTTCATGGTGATGATCCCAAGACCTATGATGAGACGATATTAGATATCGACTCTAAGAAATGGTTAGAGGCAATGAGGTCAGAAATTGACTCAAAGTGCTCGACCCAAGTCTGGACTTTGGTAGATCCACCTGAAGGTATAGTACTTATTGGGTATAAATGGATCTTCAAGAGAAAGATAGGTGCTGATGGAAATGTAGAGACATTCAAAGCTAGGCTCATAGTGAAAGGGTATAGTCAGCACGAGGGTATTGACTATCAAGACACTTTTTCATTGATAGCAATGCTTAAATCAATCCACACATTGCTTACTGTTGTAGCCTATTTCAATTATAAAATTTGGTAGATGGACGTGAAAACAACATTCTTAAATAGATATCTTGAGGAAGATATCTACATGGAACAATCACTTGATTTCACATCCAGTGATAGTGATCATAAGGTCTGCAAGTTGCATAGATCCATATATGGACTTAAGCAAGCATCTCGAAGCTGGAATGCTCATTTCAATAATGTAATCAAATTATTTGATTTCATCAAAAATGAGGAGAAGTCTTGTGTGTTCAAAAAGTCAGTGGAAGCACTGTTGTCTTTCTCGTATTATAGATGGATGTATCCTCCTAATTGGGAATGATATTCTCATATTGACCACGATCAAAATATGGTTGTCTAAAGAGTTCTCTATGAGAGACCTAGGAAAAACATCCTTTATTCTAGGAATTAAGGTCTATAGGAATAGACCGAATAGGATGTTGGATCTTTCACAGAAGATGTACATAGAGGAGGTGCTAAAGAGGTTTAGCATGAAAAACTTCAAAAGGAGTCTAGTACCCTTTAGACATGACATTCATCTCTCAAAGAAGATATGCCCTAGCACATCTGAGGAGATTGAACGTATGAGTAAGATCCCTTATACTTTGACAATAGGGAGCCTCATGTATGCCATGCTATGTACATGACCTGATATTGTCCATGTTGTAAGTGTCATAAGCAGGTATCAATCAAATCCAAGGGAAGAGCACTGGACTTTTATAAAATATATCCTTAAATACTTAAGAAGGATTAAGGATATATTTCTAGTCTTTGGTAATGGAGAATCTAGGTCTAGGAGTTTACAAACTCGAACTTTATGTTCGACATAGATGATCGAAAGTCGACATCTAAAAGTTTGTTTATATGCAATGGTGGTGCTATTAGCTAGAAGAGTTCCAAGCAGACGGTGATAACAGACTCCACCATGAAAGCAGAATATATCATTGCATCAGAAGTTGTGAAGCAGGCATTTTAGCATAAGAAGTTTGCTATAGAGCTCAAAGTGATGTCATCGGATGCCGTCCCTCTATACCGCGACAATAATGGCACCATAGCCCTAGCTAAGGAGCTGAGATCTTACCAAAAATTCAAGCACATCGAGTGGCAATTCCACCTAATCCATGATTACCTCAAGAAGGGATATGTCGAGGTTAAGAGAGTCGATATCGTAGACAATGCGGCTGACCCACTAACGAAGCCATTGAGCCAACAAAAGATCAAAGCCCACATAGAGAAGATGGGACTTAGATTTATAGCCAATTGGCTTTAGGTCAAGTGGAAGTTTGTTAGATGTGTGCCCTAGAAGCCAGATTTGCTAAATACTTATAATACACTTCTAAGGATAATTTTATAATTTTAACTATAAATTAATAAAAGAATTATTTTTTATCATAGTGTATATTTAAAGTGTCTGTGATAAATTCTTTGAGTTAATGATAATGATAATTCATATTTTGAAGAGTTAAAAATTTAAAACATGAATTTTCATAATTAACTCATAAATTGCTCCTGACCATAGGATCATCATGAGCATGGTGATCGATCCAGAAGATTAGTATACAATCACTTTCTTAGGATAGATGAGTCTTGAGTCTACGGTATAGAGATACCAGAGCGAGAATATAGGTACTTGTTAGAGAATGAGGGCATTGAGTGTGACCACGTCAAGCAGTCATAAGGAAGTTCTTATCGATGACTGGCTCGATGTTACAGTGGTGTGTCTGGTTCTTTGACCTGAGGTGCATCGGTAGTTTACCTTGAGGGTGTTATAGTTTGACTACACCATAGCTCGATCTCCTAGCCATTCAAAATCTTGAGGTGTATGTTGGCTATAGCATGTTCATTATAGGCATTGGATTGTACTAATAGAAGATCTATCTATCTCGGTAAATGAGGAGTAGCCCTATGATGATCATGAGATTGAGTCCATAAGCTCATGACCATGGCAGTGTAAAGATAATAGAAAGAGTTTCTATTAGGATTTCACATCGGACTCAAATTGAATGATTAACTCATATGATAGATATTGGGTTTGATGATTTCAGCTTAACCTTAATCCTATTGAGGCTCAAGATAGAAGAACCTAATCATAAAGGTAGCTGCACGAAGAGGTTTGCTTTCAATTTGATGGATTGCCACCATATACTGCTAGGTGTCACTGATGAATTTTGAGAGCAATTAGAATGATCTTGATGATCAATCATTCTAATTGTATGAAATGAAAAAGTTCTAATCCATCGAAAGGTATTTCGATGATATCGATGATGGAGATCGCAACATATCTCATTACCATACGGAACTAAACCTAACTAGATCACACAAATAAAGGTTTGGATCTCGATGTGATCAATTGAGCTAGCTCAATTTGATTGATTTGGATTAGATCCATTTAGGTTCAAGAAAATCATGCTAGGACACGATTGAGCCTAACATTCTTCTTCTGTAGTCTTTCTGGTTCAACTCGACTGAGCCAAATTGATTTGGGCTTATTTGAGAATCCTGTAAGGCTTTGTTCTAATTTGACTAGAGCTTGTTCAGGTTAGAAAAAGATTGTCTTAATCCATCAGATGGAAATAAGACAACACCTGCCAATTCTTGACACAACCTATCATTTTCGATTCTATCAGGACATTGACTGATCTTTGCAAGAAAGAAAGAAAGGAGATGTGTGACCCCTATATCCTCTTCAAATGGTGCATGTCCCAAGGTTATTTTTCATGCAAAAGGAGGTAGTCCTGCCTCATATATTGTGTGCACAAGAGGGAGATCAGTGGATAGAGTTTGATACGGATCAAACTCTAAGACATGAGACCCCACGCCACCCCTCTTATCTTATTTGATATGTGCAACATCTCTAAGGGGTTTTGGGCAAGAAAAATAGGTAGAGACCTGGGTTTTAATGTGGAGTATTTGATGGGTTTTTAGATTGATCAAGCAATTAGATTGCTTGATCAAAATGGACTCTAGAGTTGGTGCAGGGTCTATTTAAAAGAACTTGCACCCTAGGGTTTCATAGAATCCATATCCTATGCCAAAAGGCTGAAACAAAATTCATGTCCATGCCTCCATTATTGCTCCTCTCCCTTCTCTCTATGTCCATAAAAGATTGGATGCAAGTTCAGCCTTCAAAAGTTGAAGAAAGCGGAAGCAAAGATCGCAATAGAATATTCTACATCAAGAGATCGGGTGCATTCTCAGAAGTTGTTTTGAAGGCATTAGAAATTCAGATCTGATCTAAATTTTGGCATCAGATCTAGAAGGAGAGCACATCCAGATCTAGTCTAAGTAGATTCTGGTAGAGGCCAAGCACATGCATGGCTTGATCCAGGACCTCAGGAGCATCAGGATCATCGGCAGGGTAATCAAATTACCCAATCAGGGTACTAAAAAGTTATTTCCTATTCTAATTTTAATTTTTTATTTAATATTAGATCATTAAGATCAGATATGAGAACTCTCAAATCTAATTAGATCATGTTAGAAAATTTTAGAAATTTTTGATTCAGATCTGATCAAATCTAAATGATCCTACAGTGGAAAAATGCTGATTTTCTTTCAGCTGGATGATAGTGTGACTACATCGCAACATGAGGATCCTCTTTTCAATAATTTTAGATTGTGGAGATTGTCTACCCATGCTCAGGTATCATGTTCTAAACATGAGTCGATCGATTCATTGATCAAGTGCATTTTTTTTCTTATATGTATATAACATGTCTAGATCCTTGTGTAGGATTTTATGATTAGATTATAACATACATAAATTAATAATAGATTAATTTTGCTTTCCATAATATTTTAAATTCAAAAAAGTTTTGAAAAGCATGCCTAAAACTCTACACTGTTTCTTTTAAAAAGGGCATAGATGGGAGGGTGGAGACTTATAAAGTCCATTTGGTTTACAAGGGGTATCGTCAACATTATGATATTAACTATGATAAGACATTCTCTTCTATGGCAATGCTCAAATCTATTTGGATTCTGCTTGCGATAGTTGCCCATTGAGACAATGAGATTTGACAGATGGATGTGAAGATAGCTTTCCTAAATGGATAGCTGATAAAAGAGGTATATATTATACAATCTAAAGGGTTCACAGCCACCGACAAGTTTAAGGTGTGTAAGCTTCAGATATCCATTTATGGATTGAAGCAGGCATCTCAGAGTTGGAATATACATTTTGATAAGATGATCAAAACATATGGTTTTATTAAGAATAGAGAAGAGCCCTACATTTACAAGTGGGCAAATGGTCCAGTAGTCATATTTCTTATCCTGTACATAGATAACATAATCTTAATCGGGAATGATGTCCTGCACTGCAAGGAATAAAAGTATGGATATCATCTCAGTTCTTTATGAAGGACTTGGGTGAAGTATCCTACATCCTGAAGATGAAGATCTATAGGGATAGATCTAAGAGAATGCTTGGGTTATCCTAATCTACGTACATAGAAACTATGCTGAAGAGGTTTAGCATGAAGAATTCGATGAATGAATATCTTTCGATAGGCAATGAAATTTTCCTCTCTAAGGATTGTCCAATAACTTCTGAAGAGAGAGAGAGAGAGAGCATATGAGTAGAATCTCATAGCTTCGGTAGTGGGATCTATCATGTATGCCACGATATGTACAAGATCAGATGTGGCATACTCACCAGGGATAGTGAGTAGATACCAATTTAATCCAGGGGAGAATTACTGAAAGGTTGTGAAGACCATCCTTAAGTATTTAAGAAATACTAAAGACCAGTGGTTGATCTATGGTGAGTCAAATTTAAAACTTATAGGATTCACAAACTCCAGCTTTCAATCTAATCACGATGACAGCAAGAGTGTATTGGGTTATATCTTTATCCTAAATGGTGGAGTCATTTGCTAGAAAAATTTTAAGTAGCACACCATGGTTGACTCAGTATGCGAGACAGAGTAGGTCGCAGTATCAGATGCTACGAAAAAAGCTGTGGCTGAGAAAGTTCATCAAAGAGCTTGGAGTAGCACCTTCCTTGGATGGTCTAGTCCTACTTTACTATGATAGCACTGGAGCCATTACTCAGGTAAAGAAACCAAAGGCACACCAGTGGATGAAGCACAGACTGCACCACTAGCACCTGATCAGAAAGATCATGGATTGAGTTGACGTCGACCTTCAGAAGATTGATAGAAAGGAGAACTTGACCGACCCTCTCACTAAAGCCTTGGCAGTAAAGAAACTTGACAACTTCAAGTCAAATATAGGTATTAGATACTATACCGAGTGACTTTAGGATAAGTAGGAGTTGTTGGAAAATATGTCCTAATGCCAATCATCAACCTGTTGATGGTTGTGCTAATTTTGTAAATATAAATAACTTATTATTGAATAAAATATTTATTCTAATATTTTTTATTATAAATCTATATCTTCTAATAAACTCCTATGTTGTGATGCAGTCCTTAGGACTATTTAGATTCGATAAAGAGAGAATTTATCGATTAGTCATTAAAACTATTTACGATCAAATGATGCATTGTTAATCAGGACGATAATTTTTATCGAGTGTAAGTTGTTGTGTGCTATATGAATTGATTGTCCTTTTAACTAAGGAGTGTGGAGATATTGGTATGGCATACAGATGAGATGTAGAAAACATCATCACTGAACGTGACCAACTTTGGAGCATTTTGCTATCAAGAATTGCTCTGATGGGATATGGATATAAATGTACCTTAAATCTAAGATCATAATGGTGGCTTGCAAGCAACCCTTATACTTTGGTACCAGACTACTTGAATTTTTAATTCAATGATGAAAGATTTCTGAGCATAGTTGAGTACTTGTAAAGTTGGTGTGTGATCAAGATGGGATTGACCACTTCAAAGAGTTTGGAGATAATGCATTGCTGTATTTTAATTTAGTAAAATCTTGACCAGGATAATCCATGTGATGAATTTGATATTTTAAAATATAATGTGGATGACCTATTCAAAGTTGACAGTTGAACCCTGAGTTATTCTATGAGCATTTAGGTCAAGGGGATGAATTATATGGAAATCATATTCACATGGGTTCTAAGAATGTTGCTTTATACATTTGATCTATCTGGCCATCGAGTACCATTGCTAGATGGTTACTTTAATTGATATAAAAATTTATTTCTATACTACTTGCTTAGGTTTGAGCCTATAGGGTCACACACATTAGAGATCTCGATTTAATCAGATGGTTGATCAATGATTAAGAATCATTTTAGGATTAAATATTCAATACGATTAATGTTTGACCTAGCACAAGTATTGTAGGAGGATCGACTAGCAATCAAATTATTAATTAGATCAATCTGATTGAGCTAAAGGCTTGACATTGAGTCTAACTAAATAAGATTTAATTAGATTTGGTTTGGGCTTGATTGGATCAAGTCTAATTGGTTTATGGGATAAGCCAATTATAAGAAAAAATAATTTTCAATTGAATTAGGACTTGAGTGCACCTAATTTCTAATTTGATTAAAAATTTAAATCAAAATTAAATTAAATTTAATCTAATTTAATTGGGTTTCTAAGTAGGTTAGGAATACTATTAATTAAGTTGCATCAAGATTTATTTTAATTAGGGTAAAGATTTAGTTTGACTAGTTAAAGCATGAAGTCCTAGTTAGACTTAGACTCCTCCCCTACACCATGTTCTCTTTCTCGATGCTCCACCCTTGGCTATGGCTTGTGAAATATGATTTATAGAGTGGCTCCACACCAATCCTTGCACCCATAACCCTCTTAGATGGTTTGTGTTCTTGGGTTTGATCAAAACTAAGAAGTAGTCATGATCTTAAACTCTGTTTGATAGAGTTTTACAAACCCAATACTCAATCTATTTATGATGCCATCACTCCTTAATTTTTTCTAAAATTTTTATGAGAATTAGAAAACTTATTATGCACTAAAACCTAGGTCTCCATGCCTAGAAATATTATGGAGGTGCCCAACTCTTGGGCACCCCAATCCTACTCTCTTTTGGACTCTCTATCTAGGTGTTTGACCTAGACGGGGACCCTTGTCTAACTTTCTATATAAAAAGAGCTAGGCCATGATTTTTATAGAGATTTTACATCTAAGAGAGAGGGGATTGGGCATGGGAGACTTGGGCACATCAGGGTTTGGATGTGAGATTTTGTAAAGGCATAAATCATTGTGCTTAGATAAGAGGAAAGGCTTAGAGAAGAAGGGTTTTTTCTAGGGTTTGTGTCTTAGATATTCTTCTATCAATTTTTTGAGAGAAAAATGTGGGAAAAAAAGAATTTTCTAGATCCTCGCTTCTCCTCCTTTGATCCTTGAAGAGTTTAAGTCAGTTGAAGAAGGAGAATCAGCATCAACCATCAAAAAAGTATCAGCACAGTGCTAGTATACTATGTTGATTTTTAGATTGTAGACTTCAAATTATGATCAGGACTTCATATGAATTTCTCATATGTGATGATTGGTGGTGCTTCCAAGCCTTGGAAAGCTACGAGAAGGAGTCAGTGTATTGACTTTAGAAAACTAGGACAGGTGCAGTCTTAGGACTAGGATAGGAGTTATCCTAGGGTGGAGGTAGTGTGTAGCCCTCCACAGGCTTGAGATCTAGGTGTTGAGGATCTTGAGGGACTTGGTTGGTGCTTCAGAGATCTGAGACACAAAATGGAGTAAAAAGATAAAGCTAAAGGATGAAGACTGTAGAAAAGAGCTTTTTCTACAGGTTAGTCGACTCAGTCTAAAATTGGATCGGCTAAGTCTCAAAGGATAGGCCAAATAGAAAGGTGCATGCTCGAAATTGTAGGCACGATAAGTAATTGGATCAGCATAGTTTGAAACTGAGTCAATCCAGTCTCAGGTTAACCAACTCAGTATTGAGACTGAGCCAGCTTCGTGCACAGGCAAAGTTATATGGAAGGTCTGTTTGGAGCTAGGGTCTGGTTGATCCTAAGGATCTTAAGGCCTAGTTTAAGAGGTCTTAAGGGGGCTAACTCATGTATGGATCGATTTTAGATCCAGAAGATGAGAGCATGGGAGATATGGGTGTACATGGGCTCGGTGAGTACTTTCATATATGGGATTAGCTAGGAGAGCTTTTGGTCGAGCCTAATGGCTATGTATAAATACATAAGTTGTATTAGAATTTCTAAGAAGATTAGAATATGGATCTTTTCTTTTTTAATCCTCTTCTCTCTTCTCTCTAGAGTTTCCATCCTAGGATTTTTGAAGAAACCCTAAAGATAGGGGGCACTTCCCTCAAGCCGTAGGAGGGAGGCACCCTAGCATAGATCTAGGTGGTGGATCTATGGCATGCTGCCCTTAGAGAACGTCAAAGGTCTCTCGATATCCATGCTAAAGATCAGAGGATTTCGCAATAATTGGCATCAGAGCTAGGTGATGCCAGCATGCTATGGAATAATTGGTATCAAAGCTTGATGATGCCATGGTGATGTTACAATATTTGGTATTAGAGCCTCAAGATACATGAAAGCAAAGGAGAAGTCATACAGGATGAAATTAAAAATCTGCACAAGTATTCCATGGTATGTCTTAGATCTATCTTTATTATTGCTATGGTTTGGCCACCTAAGAGCAGCAGGTTGAAGATGGAGGTTGAGAAGATTAATGGAAAAAAAATTTTCTAGGCTGGAAGGTTTGGGTGCATGATTTGCTGATCGATTTTGGTGGAAAGATTGGAGTGTATGATGATTAGGTGACAGGCAGGGAGCACCGGAGTGCTGTAGAAGTGCTTTCCTGAAGATGCAGGGCTAAGAGAGGCTCAACAATGCAGCAACCGAGAGAGGTATCTTAGCAAAGAGCATCAGGATTCTCTAGGAAGATGGATAGTATGGGCCTATTTAATGGATTAAGAGAATCACCTAAGGGATGATGGTCGAAAGAAGGCTGAAGAAGTAGCTATGCATCCTTCGATGGTAGGAAGGTGGGGAAGTAGTCGGGTATGCATTCAGTGGTTTGACTAGAGAATAGATTTGCAAAGTCTTAGGGGTGATAGAGATGGTTAACCCATGGAGCATCATAGCAAGCTCACAGGAGGTGGAAGTCCTTGGTGATTTTGGAGGTGCTTGCAGGATTATAGTATCCAAGATAGAAGATGTGATAGTGGAGGTCTAGTAGGTCAGGGCTAGATGGCTGATCTTTGATCATGTTTCTTCGGCAGGAGCACCAAGAAGAGTTGCAATTTAGGTGGAGGATGGGTTATGTGCAGCAAGAGAGGACCTGGATCCTTATGAGGAGCTGATATCGAGATGAGGTAGGGAGCATTGGAGTTATTAGATATGTGTGCCCTAGAAGCCAGAATTGGCTGACACTTATAATACACTTCTAAGGGCAAAATTATAATTTTGATTATAAATAATAAAATGAGTTATTTTCTATCATAAATGTGTATTTAGTGTTTGTGATACATCCCTTGAGTTAATTGTAATGATAATTCATATTTTCAAGAGTTGAAAATTTAAGACATGAATTTTCATTTATTAACTCATAAAATGCTCCTAACCGTAAGATCATCATGAGAATGGTAATTGATCAGGAAGGTTAGTGTACAATCACTTCTTTATAGTAGATGAGTCTTGAGTCTACGGTATAGAAACACCAGAGTGAGAGCATAAGTACTCGTTAGAGAACGAGGGTACTGAGAGTGACCACCTTGGGTAGTCATAAAGAAGTCTACCTTCTCGTCAATGACTGACTCAAAGCTGTAGTGGTATGTCTGGTTCTTTGACCTAAGGTGCATCGGTAGTTCACCTTAAGAGTGTTATAGTTTGACTATACCATGACTCGATCTCCTAGCCATTCGGAACCCTGAGGTGTATGTTGGCTATAGCATGTTCATTGTAGGAATTGGATTGCACTAAAATGAAATCTATCTACCTCGGTAGAAGAGGAGCAGCCCTATGATGATCATGAGAATCAAGTCCATAAGTCCATGGCCATGGCAAGAGAGTGAAATAATAGAAAGAGTTTCTATTAAGATTTTCACATCGAACTTGAATCGAATGATTAAATCATATGATAGAAATTAGGGTTTGACGAGTTCACCTTAACCCTAATCTGATCGGGGCTCAAGATAGAAGAACTTAATCACACAAGTAGCTGCACCAAGAGGTTCATTTTTCAATTTTGATGGGTTGCCACCATATACTGCTAGGTGTCACTGGTGGATTTTGGGAGCAATTAGAATGATTTAGATGATCGATCATTCTAGTTGTCTGAATCAGAAGAGTTCTGATCCATCGAAAGGAGTTTCGATGATGTCGATGATGGAGATCATGACATATCCCATTACCATATAGAACTGAACCTAACTGGATCACACAAATAAGGGTTTGGATCTGGATATCATCAATTGGACTAATCCAGTTCAATTGATTTGAATTAGATTCAATTAGGTTCAAGAAAATCGTGCTAGCACACGATTGAACCTAACGTTCTTCTTTTATCTATCATTAAAAGTTGTCTCGACTGAGCCAAATGAGTTTGTGCTCACTCAAGTACCTTTACTTGGTCTGACTGGAGCTTGTCCAGATCAGAAAAGGGTTGTCTTAATTTATGAGATAAATTTGAGACAACACCTACCATTTTTCGTCACCTGCTAATTCTTGTCCTTTGACTTTGGTCAAACATTGACCTTTGACCCTTGGACATCTGCCCATGTGTCATGCACTTATTGGAGAGCAGATAGGGGCTTGTCCCCTTACTAAAATTTGGAAAGAAGGGGGTGCATGCCTAGGATGGCGTGCGCCCATGGATAGGGATGCCTGGAGTCCCATATGGATGGGACTCCAGGTTGCTTCTTGGATTCTACTTAGGTGACCCTTACCTATAGACTTTGACCAGTCTTAGGCACCATCTAAGGATGAATTTATGGGGCTCTCATCTGATTGGATCAGGTGATGTCATCCCACCAATCAGATTTAGATCTGATTGCATGAAGCAATGCAATTGGCCGGGATGATGTGGCACTGCATGGCGCAGAAGGGTCTATAAATAAACCCTATCTACGCCCCACTTATATAGAGTTCCCTCTTAGCCATGCCCCAAGGCTGCCCCTCTCCCTCCTCCATGCCATCTTCTAATCCTCTCTCTCCTCTCCATGCCCAAGGGAAGTTGGGCTTCAGTTTGGTGCGATCCAGGCAAGAAAAGGCTGACGAAAAAGGAAGAAGGCAGCACTGCTGCAGAGACGACTGCTGATCTTCAGAAGAAGTTTTGAAGATCCTCCAAATTAGATCCAGATCTAATTTTTGGAGAAGTGATAAAGAAGAAGAAGATCTCTAGATCTAGACTGAGTAGATATCGGTAGAGACCAGGCGCTTGCGTGGCTAGATCCAGAACCTCAGGCAATCAGCAGGATCATCAAAGAGTAATCAGATTACCCACATCAAGGTATAAATTAAATTACTTTTAATTTATTTTTACTTTTATTTATTAGATCTATAAAATTAAATTTGAAATATCTTAGATCTAATCTAGATATATGAGAAAAAATTTTTGAAATATCTCTCTCGATCCGATCAGATCTAAATGAATCTGATCCGAAAAATCAGAATTTTTTCTTCAGCTGGTATCAGAGCTAGGTTCAATAAAAATTATTTAGATCTATTTTTAATTTATTTTGATCTAATAAATAGGATGATTTTAGATATCACATGAGATATGATTAGATCTAAAATTAGAAAAATTAAAATTAAATAATATAGATCTAAGTTCTACAATATAAATGACTAGTTGTAAAACAGAATAGTTCTATACATAGTCTTGCATGATCATGATTTATTTTGATTAAATTATAATTTTAGATCTATTTATTTTTTATTTTTTAATGATTATAAATATTATAATAAGATCTAAAAAATAAAAAATAAAATTATTTAATTTTTAGATCATATGAGATATGATGATTGCATGTTTAGACTAGTTGTAGAATAGTTCTACATAGTTGTCTAGATTAAATTTATTTTGATATGATCAAATTTAAATTCTAATTTTTTAGATAATTATGAGATAATTTAGATCTAAAAAACATGCATGCATGATACATGAGATGTATACAAAATATGTATTAAGTTAGATCAAATTTTATATATGAGATATATGATGTAGATCTAACTAGTTTTGTAGATTTATATTTCTGATTAAGGTATTTTTCTTGGACCATCCAATCATAAGAACAAAGTAGGATTTAAATACCCTCTCCTCCCATTTGATGGAGATGTTCTTATGATGTGTAGGGGTGCTGCGCGTTCGTCCTTAATCAAAAATTCAAAAACTTACTTTCTGCAAAACCCTAGATCCTGAAACCCTAGGATTTTATTTACATATTTTGTTTATGAACCCTAAACTTAATTAAGAATTAAGATTATAAAATATTAATTAGGTCTAAAATTAAGAATTTTAGATCTAAGACATATTCATAAATTTGGGTTCGGGCTTGGGTAGCTCAATTAGGTCTAAGCGGTTGATCAAACCGAATCAAGAGTTGGTTAGATGGGATCAACAGTGCTTAAATTGACCAGCCTAATAGGATTAAGTCTGGGTCAAGATCGAGTCACGTGAGTGATCGATCAAGCTAAGACCTAATTAGGCTCAGTGGTTAGAGTCTGGATTGTAGGCTAACCTGATTGGTTCTGGCTCAACAATTTGGTGTCTAAGGTAAGTTTGGCAGATACGACCGACTGATTTTTAATTAGGAGCTACTCGACTCGAATGCATTCTTGTCGAGTTAATGGCATATCCCTTCCACCAGTCTCACTTACCTGGCCATGTTTGTTGACTCAGTTTGATCTGAGGTGGTCAATAATCCGAGCTAACCCATGCCACTAGGTTAGTCATAATGGTTATGACTATGTCAAGTCTAGTTTAATGAGACCTAAATCAAATCTTCCCTAAGAAAAGATTAAGTCTAAGGTCTTCCACCATTGTAGATGTGCGGGCCCTTTTCGGGGTTGATTGTTCTTAGTTGGTTATAGTGGTTCAGTTGCACCGAAAGATGCAACCATGTCTATTAGGCATTGGATGCTACGGGCTGGAGGATGGATTGGGCTCAATATTCTGAATACGATGAGAGACTCAATTAGGAATCCAATCTATGCAAATGGTGGGTCTGACTTAACTAAGGAGTGGATCAATATTTCGGGCATGGTGAGATTCATGAATTAGAGACCAAGTTTGGGTGCATCATGATTAGAGAATCATTGAACAAGAGTTGTTCACTCATTGGCTAACCCATCACCAATAACTGTTAGGTGAGGTGATGAGTCAGTTGGTGGGACCGCACCACCCACTAGAAATTCATTAATCATGGAGATTTTTGCATCTCTACAGAAGAAGTGTAGGGATCCAAAAAAATAGTGAAAGCTAATTTATTTAAAAATAAAATTTCTAAATAAATTGGTTAAGTCTTAATTATAATATCTAACTAGAAACTTTGACTCTCTACAAAAAAATATCTGCATCCAATCCATTAGCACAAATCCTGGACACCCATAGACTGATCGGACCAAATTATAAGGATTGGCTTTGAAACTTCAAAATCATTTTGGATTTTGAGAAGTAAACTCATATATTGGATCGGGATCCTCCCACCATACCAACCCATCCATCCGCTGAATAGAGAGCATCTCTGGATAAGTGGACAGACAAAGATAACAAGGCCAGATATTACATGTTACACTCGATGTTTGATGAACTTTAGTGCTAACATGAAGATAACAGGACCGCTCACCAAATGTTAGCTCACATACAAGAGATGTTTGGTGAACAGAGTCACGCAGCCAAGTATCAAGTCACTAAACGATTTTTCAAGGATAAGATGCACGATGGGCAGTCAGTCCAAGATCATTGTCTAATGATGATCAAGAATTTGGAAGAGCTTGAGAAGCTCAGAGTGAAGTTAGACTTGGATTTACAGAATGACATAATTCTGCAATCCTTGACTGATGCATATGGGCAGTTCATCATGAACTACCATATGTATAAACTTCAAAATTCCTTGGCCAAACTTATGAACATGCTGGTTACCACTGAGCTTTCCATGAAAGGTTCTAAAGGCTCAGTACTTACTATGGAACGGACTTCTTTCAAGCGAAAGTCTTTTGGAAAGAAGAAAAAGTCTGTGAAAAAGTAGAAGATGAAAGGAGAAAAGAAGAAAAAGGTAAAGCTAAAGAAGAAGGCCGCTAATAAAGAAAAGTATTTTCATTGCAACAATGACGGTCACTGAAAATGGAACTACCCTACTTACCTGGCCACCCTAAAGAAGAAAGAGGTAGGTCCTTCTGGAGGTATGCTCATTATTGAGTCTAATCTTATGGTTTCTTCTGCATCTAGTTGGGTGCTTGACTCTGGTTCTAGTGCTAACTTGTGCACTTCTTTGTAGGGTCTTAAGGATAGCAAAGGCTGAGGGATGGTGAGATGATCCTGCACGTCAGAAATGAAGCAAGAGTTGCTTCTGTGGCCGTGGGAACATACCCTCTTCGACTACCATCTAGTTTAGACTTAGTGTTAAAAGACTGTTATTATATACCTGTAGCTAGCAGGAATTTGATTTCTGTTTCTTGCCTTGCATTAGAAGGCTATGTAATTAGTTTTCTTAAGGACCATTGTAACATTCTTTATGAAAGAAATAAAATTACAAGTGGTTTCCTTATTAATGATCTTTATCGGTTATATGTTAATGTATCTATTTTTAATATCGAACAAAATGTGAATACCATGAAATGACCCAGGGATAGTCCAAATAATAGGTATTTATGGCACCTAAGACTAGATCATATAGCAGAAGATAGGGTTAACAAATCGAAGAAAACTGGACTATTGAGTCCATTGACTTTCGAGTCATATCCAATTTATGAATCTTATCTTCATGGCAAAATGACTAAACTCCCTTTTGTAGGACATGGGGAAAGGGCCACGGATCTTCTTGCCCTAGTACATACTGATGTGTGTGGCCCATTTGATGTGCCGGCTAGAGGCAACTTTGTCTACTTCATAATCTTTATCGATGATTTATCTAGGTATGGGATATGTGTATCTTATGAGACACAAGTCTGAAGCTTTTGAAAAGTTCAAAAAATTCAGACATGAAGTAGAAAAGTAAATTGGAAAACCCATTAAGATTCTTCGATCAGATCGAGGAGGTGAATACCTTAGTCAGAAATTCCTGAACTATCTTAAGAAAAATGGCATAGTCTCTCAATGGACTCCATCTGGAACATCTCAACTCAATGGAGTTTCAGAATGAAGAAATTGGACCCTATTAGATATGGATCCGATCCATGATGAGCTTCACAGACCTTCCTGATTTTCTTTAGGGATACTGTTTGTTAACTGCAATATACTTACTGAATAGGGTTCCTTCTAAAACCATTCCTACCACACCGTATGAGATATGGCATGGTAAGAAATCAAGTCTGAGTCATCTCAGAATTTGGGGTTGTCCAGCTCATGTCAAAAGACAACAAGCGGACAAGTTAGACTTTAGGTCCTTTAGAGCTTGATTTATAGGATATCCTAAAGAGTCATTAGGATATTATTTCTACATTCCAAAAGATCACAATGTGATTGTGAGTCGACATGCCATCTTTTCTTGAAAAATAGTTTATTCAAGATAGCGGCATTGGAAAGCAGATCAAGCTCGATGAGAAAGTCTCACAAGAGCAATGAGCTAAGGACCAAATGGAACCAAATCAGGTTAAGCCAATCCATTCACTACCTCCTTCCACCTCCGTAGATCGAAAAGAGTTTTCCATCCCCCTAAGAGGTACTTAGGTACTACTTTAGAAAAAGTAGAGAAAATATTCCTCATAGGTAATGGGGTTCATGGTGATGATCCCAAAACCTATAATGAGATGATATCAAATATCGACTCTGAGAAATGGTTAGAGGCAATGAAGTCAGAAATTGACTCGATGCACTCAAACCAAGTCTGGACCTTGGTAGATCCACCAGAAGGTATAGTACCTATTGGATGTAAATAAATCTACAAGAGAAAGATTGGTGCAGATGGGAATGTGGAGACATTCAAAGCTAGATTAGTGGCAAAAGGTTATAGTCAGTGCGAAGGCATTGACTATTAGGATACCTTTTCGCCAGTAGCTATGCTAAAATCCATCCGCACATTGCTTGCTATTGCAGTCTATTTCGATTATGAAATATGGCAAATGGACGTGAAAACGATATTCTTAAATGGATATCTTGAGGAAGATATCTATATGGAACAGCCACTAGGTTTCACATCCAGTGATGATGATCATAAGGTATGCAAGCTGCAAAGATCCATATATGGACTTAAGCAAGCATCTCGGAGCTGCAATATTTGTTTTAATGATGTGATCAAATTGTTTGATTTCATCAAGAATGAGAAGAAGCCATGTGTCTTCAAAAAGATCAGTGGGAGCGCTGTTATCTTCCTCGTATTGTACGTGGATGACATCCTCCTTATTGGGAATGATATTCCCATGTTGACCATAGTTAAAATGTGGTTATCTAAAGAATTCTCCATGAAAGACCTAAGAGAAGCATCCTTTATTCTAGGAATTAAGGTCTATAGAGATAGACCGAATAGGATGCTAGGACTTTCACAGAAGATGTACATAGAGGAAGTGCTAAAGAGGTTTAGCATGAAAAACTCTAAGAGGGGTTTGGTACCCTTCAGACATGGCATTCATCTTTCCAAGAAGATGTGCCCTAGCACACCTAAGAAAATAGAACGCATGAGCAAGATCCCTTATGCTTTAATAATAGGGAGCCTCATGTATGCCATGTTATGTATATGACCTAATATAGCCCATGCTGTGAGTGTCACGAGCAGATATCAGTCAAATCCAAGTGAAGAACATTGAACTTTTGTGAAATGTATCCTTAAGTACTTGAGAAGAACTAAGGATATGTTGTTGGTCTTTGGTAATGGAGAACTTTAAGTCCAGGGATATACAGACTCAAATTTTATGTCCAATGTAGATGATCGAAAGTTGACACCTGGGAATCTATTTGTGTGCAATGGTGGAGCCATCAGTTGGAAAAGTTTCAAGCAGACAGTGATAGCAGATTCCACCATGAAAGCAGAATACATCGCTACATCAGAAGCTGCAAAGAAGGCATTTTAGTACAAGAAGTTTACCGCAGAGATCAGAATAATGCCATCAGATGCCATTCCTCTGTACTACGATAATAATGGTGCCATAGCCCTAGCTAAGGAGCCGAGGTCTCATCAGAAATCCAAGCACATCGAGCGGCGATACCACCTCATTTGTGATTACCTCGAGAAGGATTACATCAAGGTCAAGAGAGTCGACTCTGCAGACAATGTAGTGGACACACTTACAAAGCTGTTAGGCCAGCAGAAGATCGAAGCCCACCTTTAGAAGATGGGACTTAGATTTGTAGCCAATTGGCTTTAGGTCAAGTGAAAGTTTGTTAGATATGTGTGCCCTAGAAGCCAGAATTGGCTGACACTTGTAATACACTTCTAGGGGCAAAATTATAATTTTGACTATAAATAATAAAATGGGTTATTTTCTATCACAAATGTGTATTTAGTGTCTGTGATACATCCCTTGAGTTAATGGTAATGATAATTCATATTTTCAAGAGTTGAAAATTTAAGACATGAATTTTCATTTATTAACTCATAAAATGCTCCTAACCGTAGGATCATCATGAGGATGGTAATTGATCCAAAAGGTTAGTGTACAATCACTTCTTTATAGTAGATGAGTTTTGAGTCTATGGTGTAGAGACATCGAAGTGAGAATACAGGTACTCATTAGAGAATGAGGGCACTGAGCGTGACCACCTCGAGTAGTCATAAGGAAGTCTACCTTCTCGTCAATGACTGACTCGAAGCTATAGTGGTGTGTCTGGTTCTTTGACCTAAGGTGCATCGATAGTTCATCTTGAGAGTGTTATAGTTTGACTACACCATGACTCGATCTCCTAGCCATTCGGAATTCTGAGGTGTATGTTGGCTATAGCATGTTCATTGTAGGAATTGGATTGCACCAAGATGGAATCTATCTATCTCGGTAGAAGAGGAGCAGCCCTATGATGATCATGAGAATCAAGTTCATAAGCCCATGACCATGGCAGAGATTGAAATAATAGAAAGAGTTTCTATTAAGGTTTTCACATCAGACATGAATTGAATGATTAAATCATATGATAGAAATTAGGGTTTGATGAGTTCACCTTAACCCTAATCTGATCGGAGCTCAAGATAGAAGAACTTAATCACACAAGTAGCTGTACCAAGAGGTTCATTTTCAATTTTGATGGGTTGCCACCATATACTACTAGGTGTCATTGGTGGATTTTGGGAGCAATTAGAATGATTTAGATGATCGATCATTCTAGGTATCTGAATCAGAAGAGTTTTGATCCATCCAAAGGAGTTTCGATAATGTCAATGATAGAGATCATGACATATCCCATTACCACATAGAATTGAACCTAACTAGGTCACACAAATAAGGGTTTGGATCTGGATATCATCAATTGAACTAACCCAGTTCAATTGATTTGAATTAGATTCAATTAGGTTCAAGAAAATCATGCTAGCACACGATTGGACCTAACGTTCTCCTTTTATTATCATTAAAAATTATCTCGACTAAGCCAAATAAGTTTGTGCTTATCAAGGTAACTTTACATGATCTGACTGAAGCTTGTCTAGGTCAGATAGTCTAGGTCAGATAAGGATTGTCTTAATTTATGAGATAAATTTGAGATAACACCTATCATTTCTCATCACTTGCTAATTCTTGTCCTTGACTTTGTTCAAACATTGACCTTTGACCCTTGGACATCTGTCCGTGTGTCATGCACTTATTGGAGAGTAGATAGGGGCTTGTCCCCTTACTAAAATTTGAAAAGAAGAGGGGTGCACGCCATCATAGGCGTGCACGATAGGGATGCCTGGAGTCCCATACGGATGGGACTCTAGGTTGCTTCTTGGATTCTACTTAAGTGACCCTTACCTATAGACTTTAATCAGTCTTAGGCACCATCTAAGGATGAATTTATGGAGCTCTCATCTAATTGGATTAGGTGATGTCATCCCACCAATTAGATTTAGATCTGATTGCATGAAGCAATGCGATTGGCCGGGATGATGTGGCACTGCATGGCGTAGAAGGGTCTATCAATAAATCCTATCTGCACCCCACTTATATAGAGTTCCCTCTTAGCCACACCCCAAGACTGCCCCTCTCCCTCATCTATGCCATCTTCTAATCCTCTCTCTCCTCTCACGCCCAAGGGAAGTTGGCCTTTAGTTTGGTGTGATCCAGGCAAGAAAAGGCTAACGAGAAAGGAAGAAGGCAGCACTGCTGCAAAGACGACTGCTGATCTTCAAAAAGAGTTTTGAGGATCCTCCAAATCAGATCCAGATCTAATTTTTGATAAAATGATAAAGAAAGAGAAGATCTCTAGATCTAGTCGGAGTGGATATCGATAGAGGTCAGGCACTTGCATGGCTAGATTCAGAACCTCAGACAATCAACAGGATCATCAAAGGGTAATCAAATTACCCACATCAAGGTATAAATTAAATTTATTATAATTTATTTTTATTTTTATTTTTATTTATTAGATCTATAAAATTAGATCTGAAATATCTCAGATCTGATCTAGATACATGAGAGAAAATTTTTGAAATATCTCTCTCAATCCGATCAAATCTGAACGAACTTGATCTAGAAAATCAGAATTTTTCCTTTAGAAGTATTGCAGTAGTACTTTTCTGGAGGCATGAGACTGAGAGAGGCTTGATGGTACAATAGTTGAGGGAGGTATCTTAGTAGAGAGTGTCAGAAGGCATCTCAGAAAGATCGAAAGCAAGTCTCAGAAAAAGATAGGGAGACTTAGGAGCCTCAGGATAAGATAGGTGGGTCTGAGCCTAGGACAAGATTTGAGCTATAGTTCTTTTGGATGAAACTGAAGCGATGGTTGGTGTAGGAGTAGAAGAGGAAAAGTACTAGGGTTGAATTTCTTAGGATTCAGTTGCTGGATTTGAAAGAGTTCGATGAGCTCTTGGGTTTTGGAGATGCTCTTGGGTTATTAAGGTATTCGAGATAGCTTTGAAGAGGGCCATGGAGTACAGAGGGTCTGAAGGGGCAGCGATGGTGTTCAAGGTGCAGCAGCAGGCTCAGTAGCACAGCATTGAGTGGTTGGCCTTGGGTGACTTAATTATAAAGTCGGCTTCTATGGCATTAGATGTACTTTGGATACAAGTGGAGCTCCAGAGAGGTAGCTTCATAGGTGGATCTTCGAGTGGTGTCTTCACCTATAGAGAGAGATGTGACATGAGTTCAGAGCGAAGGAGTGTAGGAGGATCAATATCCTAGCACCAGTATCGGTGATGCATAATTTTAGATGGAGCAGCATGTGTAGATGGATAGGCATAGCTTTGAGGAGATCATGTCAGATGGTATAGCATATGCTAGTATAGAGATATTGTAGGTTCTCCAGGAAAGTCTAGAAAAAATGATGCAGCTCCTAAGTAGAAGGGATTCTGCAATTTCATGGTGGTGCAAAGAAGCAAGCCTAGGTCTTTAGTGGTGGAGGTGGTCATTCCAAAGGCCTCAAAGGGTGCACAATAGCTAAAGAGGATTGATGAAAGCGATGTTTGCACAAGGGGTAGTTAAGGTGCACAACAATAGTAAGATTGTGCAGGAGGACATTGTCAGGTATGCCAAGGCTTGAAAGTACCAAGGTGGAGATTATAAGGATTGATGGTGGTCTCAAGCCTTAGGAGGCCATGAGGAGTTAGGGTATTGACTCTGGGAGACTAGAATAAGTGCAGTCCTAGGGCTAGAATAAAAGTTATCCTAGGGTGGAGGTGGTGTGTAGCCCTCGATAGACTTGAGGTCTAGGTGTTGAGGATCTTGAGAGACTTGGTTGGTGCTTCAGAGATCTGGGATATAAGATGGAGCAAGAAACCTAAGCCAAAGGATAAAGACTATAGAAAAGAGCTTTTCCTGCAGGTTAGTTAGGTTAGTCTGAAAGAGGATCAGTTAAGTCTTAGAGGACAGGCCAAATAGAAAGGTGCACGTATGGGACTGCAGGCACGGTACACAACTGAGTCAGCTAAGTCTGAAATTGAGTCGACTCAATCTCAGGTTAGTCGGTTCAATGCTAAGATTGAGATGGCTTAGTGCACAGGCAGAGTTATGTGGAAGGTCTATTTGGGGCTAGGGTTTGGGTTAATCCTAGGGGTCTTAAGATCTGGTTTGAGAGGTCTTAAGGAGACTAACTCATGTATGGATTGATTTTAGATCCAGAAGATGAGAGCATGGGAGACATGGGTGTACATGGGCTCCATGAGTGCTTTCATATATTGGATTAGCTAGGAGAGCTTTTGGTCGAGCCTAATGGCTATGTATAAATACATAAGTTGTATTAGGGTTTCTAAGAATATTGGAATACAGATCTTTTCTCTCTCAATCTCTTTTTTTTCTTCTCTCTAGAGTTTCTGCCCTAGGATTCTTGAAGAAGGCCTAGAGAGAGGGGCCACCTTGATAAGTGGTAAAAATATACTAATAAAAGTATTAAATTATAAAATGAATTTTATGTAGGAAAGAAGGCTATCAATGTGAAGATCTTATTTTTCTGATTCAGATGAAACAAATTTCAAGCAAAATGGACTTCAAACGAGCCCGAAATTGAATTTAAAAAAAAAAAAATCGGTTCGGTTCAAACCAGCTCAGCGGTTCGGCCCGGTTCGACCGCAACAGCAGACCGACCCGCCGATGCAATGCTGACATCAACATTTTTTGTGGCGCACGGTGGACCATCTGGAGGGCAATTCGAGAATTTCACAGCAAAAAGCATGCTCTGATTGGCTGAAGAACGCGGCAGTTCATGCAATACCAAGCTCGCACATGGTCTACGAAGGACAATTTGGGAATTTTGTTTGATCCAATGGGTGCCTTTCACTAAAACTTGATCGGACGGCCGAAAAGAAGGCGCTGATGAACGGCATGCGCAGCTCCCGATCGAGATCCAACGGTTGAGATTTATCTTGATGGTAAACTAAAGATCAGAAGGCCTCTTTCTACATGATCGGATGGCTCAGATTCAATCCAACGATTGATCCAATGGCTGGCATGAAATTCGACTTGATCTGGGTTATTTTAAGGAGTTTTTTAGTGATTTTTGGACTGTTTGATCAACATCCAATGATCAAAATTATCTAGATCTTAATTTGAGTTGTTTTGGGAATCTTAAACCTAATTTTTAATGGATTTTAGGGGGAAATGAATCTCTTGATCTATAAAAAACCTGTTGTTGTCGTGAAAAAAAAAATCAGAGAGAGAGAAAGAATCAGAGAGAGAGAGGGAGAAAAGAAGGAAGTCAGGAAAGTCAGAGAAAAAGAGAAAAAGGAAGAGAGTTAGAGAAATAAAGAAAAACAAAAAGAAAAAGAGAGGAGAGAGGTAGAAAGAGAAGAGTGATTTGTGAAAAAAAAAAGATTTTTGATTTCTTTTGACAATCAAGACATCGATCGAGGAGCATCTTCTTCTTCACCAAGTGCTCCATGCCAAGAGCAATCGGATAATCAATTTCAGCAATCAAATAGTCTAATTTCTCTATGCTTTTTGTTTTATTCGCTGTTTTTGAATTTGTTATCATGAACTAAATTTTCTTTTACTAAGGCTAAGGTGTAGCCACTCTTTTGATCAATATTCAGTGTAATTATTTTTAAATTTTATTCATGAGGAGTATATAAATCTGATCTTAATGCTTTTAGATTACTGGCCATCTTCTAATTGATCTGATGAACATAGATGTTACGGACCAAGTACATCTATGTTATTGCTTCTTGATTATATACCTTGTATTATGAATCAAATTAGAATTCATATGCATGCAGAAATTTTAGTGCGCTTTGGACGCAGCATATTTTAATTAGAGGGTTTCACAAAACTTAATGCATTAATATTTATTTAAATTACACCTGGACCAAAGGGTAATTAATAAATATTGATAGTTTTGCTATGCCTGGACCAAAGGGTAGTGAATAAATTAGGAGACTCCACCATCATATGAAATAAAATTAATCTAAAAATCTAAATATTGTATTGACTGAGTTGGTGAACCGATTGCCTTAGTAATCCATTACTCTTGAGTTTAAAACCCTAATAATTTACACTCTCTCTATTTTCTTAAAAATTTTTAATTATTTTTTTTATTTTATTCTTTAATTTCTTATTCTCATAAATCAATCTTCTAAATAAAGCATAGAAAAGAGCTTTTCAGTACTTATTTTCCAATCCTCTAGGGATGATACTCTACTCATTCACTTTATTACTTGATCGACTGGTGCACTTGCCATAGCTATAAATTAGCATGCATCAAATTTTTGGCGCCATTGTTGGAGATTGTATCTAAAACAATATTAAAATTTTGATCCTAGCTTTACTTTAGAAATTTATTTTTAATTTTTATTATTTAAAAAAAAAATTATTCAATGCATGACATGTACTGGATATAGTAACTTACTACCTTTAGATTCATAAATTGAAAGGACCATTAGAAGACTACAACAAGAAAGAAATGTGACAGCTGAAGATCCTAACGGCATCAATCTAGGATTGGATATGGCAACCGAAGGACAGCATGAAGCTATTCGACCAATACATCGTCCATTAAATGATTACATCACACCATCTATAGCCAATGTAGCTTCGAGCATCAGGAGACCGTCAGTGCGAGCAAACAACTTTGAAATAAAATCGGCGATGATCCAGATGATTCAATCAACTATCCAATTCAGTGGACACGTGCATGATGATCCGAATGCCCATATTTCTAATTTTCTTGAACTTTGCGATATTTTTAAAATTAATGGGGTGTCGAATGATGCTATTAGATTAAGATTATTTCCTTTCTCTTTACGGGATAAAGCTAAGAGTTGGCTTCATTCTCTTCCTGCAGGTTCTATCACAACTTGGGATGTCCTAGCCCAAAAATTCTTAGCCAAGTACTTTCCACCTTCCAAGACTGCCAAGATGCGCAATGATATTACTTCCTTTATGCAGATGGACATGGAGACACTATATGAGGCTTGGAAACATTTCAAAAAATTGCTGAGGAGATGTCCACATCATCAACTATCCGTATGGCTTCAGATACAAACTTTCTATAATGGTTTATCTCCTACTAATCATTCTATGATTGATGTAGTAGCAGGAGGAACCATTAATCAAAAAACAAAGGAAAAAGCTTTTGATCTGATCGATGAGATGGCATCAAATAGCTATCAATGGCAGATAGAACGTATGATACTAAAAAGACTAGCAGCTGTGTAGGGAGTAGATTGCATGCCAACCTTACTAGCTAAAATTGTAGCCCTTAGAGCCAAAGTCAACAACTTAAAGAAAACTGCTATGCATGTTCAGAGCATTACTTATGACCTATGTGGAGGAGGACACGATACGAGCAATTGCCAAACAGGTAATCCTTTTGCAAAAACAACTGATATAGCTAATTATATTATTAATTTTTTCAGGCCGCAACAAAATAATCCCTACTCCAACTTATACAATCAAGGGTGAAGGCAGCACCCAAATTTCTCATGGAGCAATCAAAATATAGCACAACAGCCACCCCCGGGATTCTAAGTACCTGAAAAGAAGTCCAACATGGAAGAGCTGATGGTCAAATTTATGCAAAACCAAGAACCAACTATAAAAAATTTGGAAGCCAAACTTAGGCAGGACCAAACAGCAGCAATTCGAAACTTGGAGATGCAAATAAGTCAAATGGCTAAAATAATCTCCAAGAGACCTCAGGGATCCTTGCCCAAGCAACACGGAGACCAATCCAAGGGAGCAAGTCAATGCTATCACCCTAAGAAGTGGTACAAAGTTAGAGGAGCCACATCAGAAGAAAGAGACTAAAGAGCCAACTACAAATAAGGAACCATCAACTAAAATTCATCAGTCACCAATACAACCAGTAGATGGATGGTCTCCAGGTATAAGGTTTGCTGATCTAAATGTGAAGCCCTACGTGCCGCCACTACCATTCCCAGAGAGACAAATATAGCATCCAGATAAGGAATTTTCTAACTTTTTCAAAATTCTAAAGAATTTACATATTAATATTTCTTTTGTAGATGCTATTACTCAAATGCCCAGGTATGCCAAGTTTCTCAAAGAAATCCTAACAAATAGAAAAAAGCTGAAGGAGCATGAGAGAATAAATTTGAATGAAGAATGCTCAGCAATACTTCAAAATAAATTACCACAAAAGTTAAAAGATCCAGGGAGTTTTACTATCCCCTGCATTATTGGTGATTGTAGTTTTGATAAAGTTTTATGTGATTTAGGAGCAAGCATTAATCTCATGCCTTTTTCTATTTTTAGAAAGCTGGGTTTAAGAGAACCAAAGCCTACCACTATTACTCCTCAATTAGCCGACAAATCCATCAAATATCCAAGAGGTATAGTGGAGGATGTCTTAGTAAAGGTAAACAAGTTTATTTTTCCTGTTGATTTTATTATTCTTGATATGAAAGAAGATTATGATGTACCCCTTATTTTAGGGAGACCCTTTTTAGCTACTGGAGGAGCTTTAATAGATGTTCAACAAGGAAAATTAATTCTTAGAGTCCAAGATGAATAAGTTACTTTTAATGTTTTCAAAGATACTAAACAAACTGATGATAATCAAACTTATTTTCTAATTGATATTATTGACAATCCATTATATGAGAATTCTGTAGAAAATAGGTTTGAGACTATAAAAGTGAGCAATGTCAAATTGAAAGAGGACTCGACCAAACATGAAAGTATTCCAATTGAAGTGGCACCAGATTGATCCACTTTAGAACTCAAAGAAAGTCAAGCTGAAGACTATAAATCAGAACTACTAGATAGGATTGTTTCTTTTCTTTTTAGTTTTGATCATTTTTCTTTTCTTTTATTTTTCAATAATTTGTTGTTGCTCTTTTACTGCTTCTGGTGTATTTTCAATTTTGCAAAAAAATCAATGAGAGCTCAAGCAAAATTTCAAAGCTCCAAAGAACCAGACTGAACCAAATCAGGTGTATTCCTTCCTATCCTTTATTGCACCCTTTATTTTTCTTTCTCCTTTAAGACAATGTAGAATAAGTTAAAAAAAAAAAAAATCATGTGTCAAGAAGAAAATCTTGAGCAAGATAGACTGGATAAGTGATAAAAGATAGAATTATTTGCTAATGAATGTAACGAGTTAAAGAAGTAGATTAGTTGGTCAACTTTTAGTAGCCTACTTAGGTCATTAAAAGACTATTAGCACTTCTGATTGTACATGCACACTAACAAGGCAAAGTAGGTATTGATTATAAGACCAACTGAGGATTCAATTATCACTAAAAATTGATAATTAATATACATTCTAATCAAAAAAACTTAAATTTAAGGAAAGAGCTACCTGCCTAAAAATAAAGTGCAAAAGACAGAGTATATGTGGATTGCCCAAAGCCTAGTAACTAGGTCTCTACACTTAGGTCAAGTATGAAAATTCACGTAAAACGGTGAAGGAAAGGCCAGGATGCTTAGCACAAAAAAAAAAAAGGGGGAAGGCAGTGTGAAAGCTACCTTAATTCATGAGTATAAAATTGAGAATGTATAGAAAATTGACCAAACATAGGTGATAAGAGAAGATACTTTTATTCTTTTAATTTAATACTGAAATGCTAAAGTTAGTCATCACGAACACAAGTGCTATAGATCTTTGATGTACTCTAAGAAAGTTTTTAATTGTATTGACTGAAAAATTTACTTCTGAAGCTTAATGCTTAGTTAGCAGTATTTTCTAAACTTTTTGACCTTTAATCCTAGATTTTATCTTTATGATGGATAATCTTATTGAAATATGGTATTAAATAAAATATTGCTAAGGGACTAGCTATGACTAAGTTGGGGGGTGTGATAAGTGGTAAAAATATACTAATAAAAGTATTAAATTATAAAATAAATTAATCTATTTCTTTAGAAATTGATACTTTTATTAATCTTTTGCAGGAAAGAAGGCCACCAATGTGAAGATCTTATTTTTCTGGTTTAAATGAAATAAATTTTAGGTAAAATGGACTTCAAATGAGCCTAAAATTGAATTTCAAAAAAAAAAAAAGCCAGTTCGGTTCAAATCGGTTCAGAAAATTGGCTCAGCAGTTCGGTCCGGTTCGACCGCAATAGCAGACCGACCCACTGATGCAATGCTGACGTCAGGATGACGTCAACATTTTTCACAGCGCACGGTGGACCATCTAGAGGGCAATTTGAAAATTTTACAGCAAAAAGCACGCTCCGATTGGCTGAAGAATGTAGCGGTCCATGCAATACCAAGCTCGCGCATGGTCTTGGAGGGTAATTTGGGAATTTTGTTTGATCCAACGGGCGTCTTTCACTAAAACTCAATCGGACGGCCGAAAAGAAGGCGCTGATGAACAGCATCCGCAGCTCCCGGTCGAGATCCAACGATTGAGATTCATCCCGATGGTAAACTAAAGATCAGAAGGCCTCTTTCTACATGATCGAATGGCCTAGATTCAATCCAACGGTTGATCCAACAGCTGGCATGAAATCCAACTTGATTTGGATTATTTTAAGAGATTTTTTAGTGATTTTTGGATCGTTTGATCAACATCCAATGATCAGAATTTCCCAGATCTTAATTTGAGTTATTTTGGGAGTCTTAAACCTAATTTTTAATGGATTTTGGGGGGAAATCAATCTCTTGATCTATAAAAAACCTATTATTGCCGTGAAAAAAAAAATCAAAGAGAGAGAAAGAATCAGAGAGAGAGAGAGAGGGAGAAAAGAAGGAAGTCAGAGAAAAAGAGAAAAAGGGAGAGAGTTAGAGAAATAAAGAAAAAGAAAAAGAAAAAGAGAGGAGAGAGAGGTAGAAAGAGAAGAATGATTTATGAGAAAAAAAAAGATTTTTGATTTCTTTCGACAATCAAGACATCGATCAAGGAGCATCTTCTTCTTCACCAAGTTCTCCACGTCAAGAGCAATCGGATAATCAATTTCAGTGATCAAACAGTCTAATTTATCTATGATAAAAAAAAAAATTGTTATCATGAACTAAATTTTCTTTTACTAAGGCTAAGGTGTAGCCACTCTTTTGATGCAATATTCAATGTAATTATTTTTAAATTTTATTCATGAGGAGTATATAAATCTGATCTTAATGCTTTTAGATTATTGGCCATCTTCTAATTGATCTGATGAACATAGATGTTACGGACCAAGTACATCTATGTTATTGCTTCTTGATTATATACCTTGTATTATGAATCAAATTAGAATTTATATGCATGCAGGAATTTTAGTGCGCTTTGGATGCAGCATATTTTAATTAGAGGGTTTCACAAAACTTAATGCATTAATATTTATTTAAATTACACCTGGACTAAAGGGTAATTAATAAATATTGATAGTTTTGCTATGTCTGGACCAAAGCTTAGTGAATAAATTAGGAGACTCTACCGTCACATGAAATAAAATTAATTTAAAAATCTGAATATTGTATTGACTGAGTTGGTGAACCGATTGCCTTAGTAATCTATTACTCTTGAGTTTAAAATCCTAATAATTTACACTCTCTCTATTTTCTTAAAAATTTTTAATTATTTTTTTTATTTTATTCTTTAATTTTTTATTCTCATAAATCGATCTTCTAAATAAAGCATAGGAAAGAGCTTTTCAATACTTATTTTCCAATCCTCTAGGGACGATACTCTACTCATTCACTTTATTACTTGATCGACTGGTGCACTTGCTATAACTATAAATTAGCACGCATCACACCTCCCTCAAGCCCTAGGAGGGAGGCACCCCAGCATAGATCTGGGTGGTGGATCTATGGTATGCTGCCCTTAGAGAACATCAAAGGTCTCTCCATATCCATGCTAAAGATTAGGGATTTCCATAATAATTGGCATTAGAGCTAGATGATGCTAGGATGCTGTGCAACAATTGGTATCCGAGCTTGGTGATGCCATGGTGATGTTACAACAACATAAAGGCCAGACACGTGTGCAGCTCGAAGCGATAACCTCAGTCTCAAATCAGCAGTGGAGATCCCAGCTTGCGAATAAGGTATTGAGATTCGATCTCAATTTTAGACTAGATTAGATCTAGTTTTTCATGTTTGATGCCGATATAATCTACATTATTATTTTTATTCTTTATTTAATTTTGAGATTTATATGCATGTATAAATCATATCATTAGATTCTAGATCTAGAGTTTATTTGCATATTTTATAGATTAATTAGTTTAATTAGTAGCTTTCGCTATTCTAGTTTTTAAAAAAGTTTCAAAATACATACTAGAAACCCTAGGTTTTTCCTTCAATAACAATTAGCCATTTTATTCTATTTGATTTCAATTTTGAATTCAAATCAAGGGTCTATATAAAGGGCAACCTTTTAGGGGTTGGGTAAGAGATGAAACTTAGATTTTCATAACCCTTTATTTGTATCCATGCCTCATCTCTCCCTCTCCACCCTATCCCATGCCCAAGTTTGTTGGGCAACATATTTCCATAGGCCTAAAGTATATAGGATTATGATAGGACAATGGAAGTAAGGATTTTAAAAAAATTTATATTGAAATCCTAACCTTCAAACCCTAGTCCAGGATCACCTTGACGATTAACAATTATATGAATAACATATACATAACATTATAGCAGATATAGAAGAATATCTCTATCATTAAATCCAAATTTTGGTAGTGCTTTGACAGAATTTTCAAAGGTGCCCAAATGTTCACCCTCCAATGATGATCCATACAGGAACTAGGTCAAGATACTAGCTCCTCACACATTAGTTCCTATTGATCAATTCTTCTATGAAGAATTCGATCAACCTTTTGTGGCAAAAAAACACTATAACTAGTATTAGCCTTAATGCCACTATTTCTTATACTTCCTTTTATTTTCTTTCTCTTCTCGATTTTTCTTAATTATCTTCTTAAGCCCTTGTCCTAAAGAAGATTCGTTGTCTTTAAGAGGACCTTGTCTTAACAAGAAAAGGAAGAAGATTAATTAGAAACCTTGGAGAAAGAAAAAAAATTTACTCTTCCTAGCTTTCTTTTCCTTTTCCTTCCTAACTTCCTTGTCTTGCCTAATTCTCTTCCTAACCTTTGTCTGAAAGGAAGGCTTCTTGTCTTAAAATAAGACCTTGTCTTAGACAAAAGATGAAGAGGATTGAGGCTTTGGACAAAACTGGAGATGTTGTTAGAAAGAAGAGATAACTCTCAGATATCAAAACACCTTGGGCGCATCACCTACTTATAGGTAGCATGGAGACATTAATCCAATTCACTCACACCCTCAGAAGGCTATCTCATGCCTTCTTAATCCTTCTCATGCCCCTCAAATAAATCTCATACCAACTTGGAATAAGATAAGGCTTCATCCTTATCCAAATCTCTAAGAGGCACCATGAAGGGTTGGCTAGGAAGTTTCATCTTTATCCAATTATTCTCTGATGACTAACAGGTATTTCTATAACACAAGGACTCTTAATGCCTTCTTAGTCATCTAAAGTCCATGGCCCATATAAAATATGCATGGAATAAGTGGATAAGAATAAGGAAAGGGTGCCCCACACCAAGGGGCGCCATTCATTTTTATCGCATAAAATAAACCCTATGCTTATCCAATCGCCACATGGACCAAGTCAAACAGCTATTTGGACATGGATAAGGAAAGGGATTCTCATCCTAGTGTGCCACATGGGTGACCCAAAGCAAAAGGACTCTAAGTCCTTCTGCATGCTAAATGTGCACCATGTATGAGAGATAAAACCAAGTGCCATATGGAAATAGTCCAAGGTGCATGGACTCTTCCAAATCGGTGTGGATTAGGCTTAGAGGCACCGAATGCTGGGCGTCTCTGAGTGGCTCAACCCAATCTATGTTCCACATAAAATTGGTTAGCCAAATTGCCAATATTTAAACTAAAACTTGAATGAAACTTGAATCTGATTTGAATTAGGAGCTTGGGTTTGCAATACATGCTAGCATGTTTATCTTGCAAACATGATCTAATCCAATTAGACTCTTGATCAATTTCTTCTGTGTGTAACTCATTGGGTTCCATATCTAGCCAGCAGTAGGTCTGGGTATAAGTTGACCAAATTTGATTAGAATCATTTCTAATTGATTTAGGTCAAAATTAAGCTAACCCAATTTCAACAATTAGAACATTTTCTAACTTGTGATCGAATTAAATTCTTTAATTTGATCAAACCTACAAGACAAGATAGACATCTAGTAATGTATCATGTCTACTCAAAAAATATAAAATTTTGATAAAAATATCTTAAATATCCTTTAGTGATAAGTTACCATGCAATTCAATCATTCGATCATACTGCATCCCAAATATGTTATGAGTATGGATTCATGTCAAACTCAATTACATATTCATATTTCTCTCAATTTTATAATGATAATTTGATGAATAAAATATTAAAAATCATTTCTAATTTTTATTCTACTTTGATCAATGTCTCTCAGATTCATCATATGATTGGAACAAGTAGGATGCGATCTCCTCTTACTAGGAGTGATCGATCCCATGTTGACCTACTCACAACCTCCACATACGATCCACCATATCCAAAACACCCTGTGCATGACTAAGTTATGAATGACTATGAACCAAAATATGGATTCATGTGCATAGGATTCCATGGTAGTCTCTAGTCTAAGGATCATTTATACTACTCCCACTCAGAAAATTATCTTTTAACATGCAGGGCTCCATAAGATATTCTCAAGTTGGATCAATTCAGCAAATGTTGGAGTAGCGTGGGGATTTCATACATGATTTTTAAAACTTTTTTGAAATAAAATAGCAAAAAACTTTGGATTAAATCTTTTAATCTAAACATGCATTAGATCTAATCTATAAATATCCTTTACTAAGACCTATGATATAATATCATGCATATAAAATCTGAAGCTAAAAAATATATGAGATTGAATCTTATACCTGAATCCGAAGCAAAGGCTACAGTTTTGTAGATCCTGTTCATTACTTCAACCATGCACATGAATGGCCTTTAAGGATATCCATTTGAAGCTTGATTTGTCAGCTCCCGAAGTGCTAGCTTCTTGCGAAGATGCTCTTAATGGCTGAACAAAAGAAAGAAGAAGAAGGGTAGATCATAAGAGAACAACTCTCTCTTATTTCTCTTAGAAAACCCTAGCCTCCCACCAAATAGAGGAATAATTTCCTCTGAAACTCATACTCCTAGGAGCCCACCCCAGAAGCCTCACATCCAAAGAGAAATCTCTCAAATCTCTTATGCCCAAAAACTTCTTAATGTTTTTCTTTCTTCATCTCATAAAGGGCTACATATAAATAAGGATGGGCAGTATAGAGTTGGAGATTGGAATGAAGTCCAATTCAAAATCATTTTAAATTAAAACTTCCTAAAACCTAACTCTATCTAAGAGTGGAGAGCAAAGAGGGGTTGGCATCCAGATATCTCATGCACAACCCTTTTGCGCATGGAGAGTAGGAGGGGACAACTAGGGCTAAGCACAAGGGATGGTGTAGTCTAATTGGACTCTTGTGTTCTCATCCAATTTGACTCTTAATCAAGTCTAATTTGATCAAGCCCAAATATGAGTAGCCTAATCAAATTAAGCTTTTAATCTCTTGATCAAATCAAGGATTAATTGAGTCCAAAATCTAATCAATATTAGAATCTCATCTTTCATAGCAATTAGGTCATCCAATTATTGGAAAATATGTTCTAAAGCCAATCATCAACCTATTGACGATTGAGCTAATCTTATAATTGTATATGATTTATCATGAATAAAAGATTTATTTTGGTTTTTTATCACAAGTGTACATTTTTCTTTTATGAACTCCTGTGTTGTGATGAAGTTCTTAGGATTATTTAGAATCAATAAAGAGAGGATTTATCATTTAGTCCTTAAATATATTCATGACTAAATGATACATTGTTATCTAGGATGATAACATTTATTGAGTGTAAGTTATTGTGTGTCATATAGGTAAAGGAATCAGATCTAGAATTTCAGAGCTAGATCTTGAAATTTTTTCAAGATCAGACAGTGGAAGACTTAAATAAATCAATATTTATTTATAAAATTAGAGAATATACTAAATTTAAGATTCTATTATATGATTATGGCATGATATTAAATCAAAAATTAAAAACAAAAGGAAAGAATAAGTGTTGATCATATTAACACAGATTTACACTAGATCAAAATCATATAAGTAACAGGAGATCGGATCTTTGTTACCTATGCAAGTTATACATTCTAACTTGCTGATCCAGATTTGAGGATGATATTGCAAGCCACACACACATCCAACCTCTAGGAGTCATCCACATGAGCCCACAAATCACGATCAAAAGTCCTGATGCAGGAAATCAGCATAGTATGTTAGTAGTATGCTGATCCTTCTTTGATGGTCGATCTGGTGCTTTCTTCTTCTGGATTTGGACTCTTCCAAAGATGAAAAGAAGGAGGAGAGATTATAGATCAGAGACACTCTCAAATAATCTCAAAAAGAATAAGAAAGAGAGATGAACAAGACAGCCCTAGAAGAAGACCCTCCTCTTCTTCTCTGTTCTCTTACCTAGACACCTAGTTTTGTGTCTATCAAATCTCCATGCCCTAAGACTCTTTCACCTTGATTTTCACACTCCCCAAAGGACTCTCAATGGTCTAGAACATGTCCAAAAATCAACCTAAAATTTATCTTATATAGAGAGATATAGAGGAGTCCTTGTTGGGTCAAACTCTTAGATTAGGAAAGACCAAAATAAGCAACTAGTTGGGGTGCCCAACACTTGGGGGCGCCCCTTCCCATGTTTTTGGCATGGACCCACATCAGATGTTGCACAAAATCCTCCTCTTTCCCATGAAACAAATAGAAAAAGTAAGGATGGTTGACGGCATGCATGGGAGGAGTTTTAGTTTCCTAAAACTCTTCCAAAGGAAAATTCAAACCACATTCAAATTTCCTCCTTTGACCTGGTCTACAACAAATTGCCATAAGAGAAGGAGAGGGACAGAAGAGGCGTGCATGATATACCTAGGAGAGGAGGTTTTTGTTGCACAAAATAGAGGGAATAGGCATGGGGGCATTGGGACTAAGGTGGCGCAAGGAGGGAAGTTCCTAGTTTCACTAGAATTCTTATTTTGACTTGGTCAAACATGATTTCTCAAACCAAGTCAAACTAAAATTAATATAACCCAATTAAATTAGATCCTAAACTAATTAAAAAATTAATTAAATTAGATTAAATTATATTTAGTTCTAATTTAATTTTTTAATCAAATTAGAAAATTGGGTTGACCTAAGTCGAACTAGTACTAGTTCTTCCTTGCACTTGACTTATCCAATAAACCAATTAGACTTGATCCAATCAAGTTTAAATTAAATAGAATTAAATCATATTTAATTAAACTTAATTTTAGTTCTTATGCTTAATCAAATTAAGCCAATTAGCAATTAAATTGCTAATCAATCCTCCTACAATACTTGTACTAGGTTAAACATCAATCATATCGATTGTTTAATCTTAGAATGATTCTTAATCATTGATCAACCATCTAATTGGATCATGAACTCTAATATATATGACCCCATAGATCTGAATCTAAGTTGGTAGCATAAAAATAAATTTCTATACCAATCAAAGTAATTATCTAGCAATGGTACTCGATGGTCGGATAAGTCGAATGTATAGAACAACATCCTTAGAACTCATGTGGATATAGTTTTCATATAATTCATCTTCTTGATCAAAATGCTCGTAAGATACCACAAAGTTCAACTGTCAACTCTGATCAAGCTATCCGCATTGTATTTCAAAATACCAAATCCATCTCATGGATTATCCTGGCCAAGGTTTTTCTATATTGAAATATAGTGATACATTTTTCTCCAACTCTTAGAGTGATCAATTCCATCTTAATCACACACCAACTTTGCAAGTACTTAACTATGCTCAGAAGCCATCCATTACTAAACTAAAAATTTAGTTAGTCCAGTATCAAAGCATAGTGAGTTGCTTGCAAGTCACTGAGGTATATCTAAAGAACACTTATACCTATATCCCATCAGAGACATTCTTGATAGCAGAATGCTCTAGAGTTGATCACATTCAATGATGATGTACCTTTATATCTCATCTGTATGCCATACTAGTGTCTCCACACTCCTTGGTTAAGAGGACAACCAATCTATATGGTATACAGTGATCTATGCTCGATAGATGCTGTCGTCCTTATTAACAGCCTATAATTTGATCGTGAATAGTTTTAAGGACTAACTAATAAATCTTCTCTTTATTGAACCTAAATAGTTCTAAGAATTTTATCGTAATAATGGAGTTCATTAGAAGATAAAAACTCATGATGAAAATGCTAAAAAAAATATTTTATTAATAAATCAATTATAATTATAATATAGCTCAACTGTCAATAGACTGATTGACTTTGAGACACATTTCTTAATAATAGATTGGTGTCCTCTTAACCAAGGAGTGTGTAAACACTGGTATGGAATGCAGATGAGATATAAGAGTACATCATCACCGAACATAATCAATTTTGGAGCATTCTGCAGTCAAGATTTGCTCTAAAAGGATAGGGTATAAGTATCCCTCTGATCTAAGATCACCATGGTGACTTGCAAGCAACTCAATGTGCTTTGATGCTGGACTACCTAAATTTTTAATTTAGTGATAAAAGATTTCTATACACAGTCAAGTACTTATAAAGTCGGTATATGAGTCAAGATGGAATTGACCACTCCTACTTTTAGGAGCTATGTTGAATTGTATTTCAATTTAGCAAAATCTATATAGTCCTTATAAGGAGCCATAGGACTGATTACATTGAGACATATTATGGATGTATTTTTTCAGGATTGATAGTTTAACTCTGAGTTATCCAAAGCATAGAGATCGAAAGAATGAATTATATAGTAACCATTTTTGAATGGATTCTAAAATATTGCTTTACGTATATTCGACCAATTCGGGTGTCAAGTACCATTGTTGGATGGTTACTTTAATTGGTACAAAAATTTATTTTCATGTTATCGATTTACGTTCAAACCTATAGGATCATACACATTTGAGATTTCTATCTGATTGAATGGTTGATCAATAATTATGAATTATTTTAGGATCAAATCATCAATACAATTGATAATTGATCTAGTGCAAGTATTGTAGAAGGATCAATTAGCAATTGGATTACTAATTGGCTCAATTTGATTGTATTAGATGTATGCTCTAGAAGTCAAATTAGCTGATACTTGTAAATACTTTCTAAAAGAATATTTATAATTTTGACTTAAAATTAATAAAATATTTTTTTCCTTCTATCATATTTGTGTATTAAGTGTCTGTGATACATCCATTAGGTTAACGGGTATGATAAGACATATTTTCAAGAGTTAAGAATTTGAGACATATGTCATCATAATTAACTCATAAATTGCTCTTGATCGTAGGATCATCATTAGGATGGTGATTGATCTGGAAGATTGGTATACATCACTTGCTTAGTGCAGATGAGTCTTGAGTCTATAGTGTAAAAATATCGAAGCAAGAGTATAGGTATTTATTGAGAATAAGGGTACTGAGCGTGACCACTTCAAGCAGTCATAAAGGAGTCTACCTTCTCATCGATGACTAGCTCGATGCTACAGTTATATGTCTATTTCTTTGATTTGAGGTGCATTGGCAATTCACCTTAAAGGTGTTATAGTTTGACTACACCATAACTCGGTCTCCTAGCCATTTGGAATCTTAAGGTATATGTTGGCTATAGCATGTTCATTGTAAGAATTGGATCACACCAATATGGGATCTATCAACCTCGATAGAGGAGTAGTTTTATGATGATCATGAGATTGAGTCCTAAAACCCATGGCTATGGTAGTGTGAAATAAAAGAAAGAAATTCCTATTAGGATTTTACATTGGACTTGAATTGAATGATTCAATCATATGATGGGTGTTGGGTCTAACGAGTTCACCTTGACCTGCCTGGGCTCATGATAGAAGAACCTAATCACATAGTTAGCTACATCGAAAGATTCATATTTAGTTTTAATGGGTTGCCACCACATACTACTAGGTGTCACTGAAGAATTTTGAAATCAAATAGAATTATCTCGATGGTTGATGATTCTAATTGGGCAAATCAGAAAGAGTGCTGGTCTATCAAAAGATATTTCGATGATGTCGATGATGGAGATCATGATATATCCCATTATCATATAGAATTGAACCTAACTAGATCATACAAATAAGGATTTGGGTCTGAATGCCATTAATTGGACTAACATGGTCTGATTAATTTGGATTAGATCTAATTAGGTTCAAAAAAATCGTGCTAGCACATGATTGGACCTAACTTTCTCCTCCTATGGATTTTCTGATTGGTCTAGACTCAATCAAATTTGATTTGGCTCATCCAGAAACCCTATATGGGTTTGTCCTAATCTAACTGAATCTTGTCCTGATGAAATTAGATCTTGTCTTAGTCAGATCAACCCTTGTCCTAGCCTCAGATTGAAAGGATCAGGACAACCCATTTTGACTTGGTCTTTGCAAGAAAGAAAGGATTAGGGGCATGCACCCCCTAGAGTTTTTCTTGCAGCGCATGCCCTAGGTTGTTTCTGGAGAGAGAGAGGGCACATGCCCCATCCTAGCATGCACTCTTAATGGATAAACTATAGGGAGTTAGGAGGTTGCCCATTCAAATTAATTTGAACAGATCAAATGACTTTGAAATAGTTCAAACTCCTAAAGAGAGATTGCATGATGCCAACACTCTTATTTGGATAAGGTGGTGGTACATTTCTTCTCATTTTTATGCGATAAAATGAGATAAGAAATTAGAAGTGGGGCATGGAGGCATAGGGAGAGTCCTGCTTTTAGCAAATTGACCAGTCAATTGCTTAAAGCCCTATTTTGTCTATAAATAGGGACCTAGACCAAAGAGTTTGGCCAATTCAATTATGCACGCCCAAACCCTATCCTTCTCCTCCACACCTCCTCTCCCTCCTCTTCTCCCTCTTCTCCATGCCCAAGTGTTGAGCCGATCAGCATTCCAAGCATCGAGGTGCTATCAGTGATAGTCTGTGTCAAGTTCTTAATCGTGTGTCGATCGGATTGCTACCAGAGATTAGATCAAAGGCACCACAAGGAGATCTAGGATATGATTTTCTAATATTAGATCCAAAAGGAGAAGACCTCTAGATCTGACTTGAGTGAATGATGGTAGAGGTCGGACACGTGTGCGGCTTATGTCGAAACTCGGACAGCTTTTTAGATCATCGCATCGAGTGAATGGTTCACTCAAATCAGGTCATATTTGATACCTAAATTTAATTTTTAATTTTAGTTCTATGTAATCAAATCTAAGAACTCTCAGATCTAATCAAATCAGCAAAAGAAAATTTTTAAATTTTACTGCTTAATATGATCCGATCAGGAGTGTTGGAGATAAAATAGCTCCTGTCGAAGTCCAATAAGACGTTCGATCTTGGTAAGATTTTGCCTAGAATCATGGTGACTATGATCGAACTTCAACCAAGCTATTCTCCTACTCCAACCCAATTCAAGAAGGTTGACCTTCTACCCATGTATGCTGGACGACCTTCTTAATTGCAACCATCAACTCTCTTCCAATGACTACAGAACCCACCAAAGGCATGATGGATATCATTGGGAAGAACTTGAATAGTGAAAGGAGCCTTCGTTCAACTAATTTTGATCTTTAGCTCAAGATAGATGGTAGAACTCTATTGAGTATTGAATCCTAAAATAGCCTGACCTTGCCAAGAGGCTGACCTTGAAGGCGGCTGAATTTCTTCACCATAGATAGCTGATTTTATTAGCCCCCACATCATAGGCCTTGGCCAGCCGAGTTCCTCTCCAGCTGAGTTCCTCTTCAGTCAAATCTCTCTACTCTACTTTATGAATAGCGGACCTTAGCATCTCTGCACCAAGGACCTCGACCGTATGAACTTGAGTCAGCAAAGGGACTTCACCATCGACATAAAGCCAAACTTCCCCTAAAGGGTATCTACGAGTCTGTCATCCTTTCCAACCTTCAACTCCCCAAGACAATGCTGATATCCACATTCTGGCCAACCTTGAGTGTGGCTGAACTTCTAAAAGCAGCTAAAGCAATAATAGTAAGAAGCCCAAAGTCCTAACATTCATCTATCTCGGCTCCAAGTAGATCTCGGATCTCTATTGCCATAGCCGAGCTTCTTCAAAGTCTCAGCATAATCCAATTGCAAGTTCACTATTAGCTACTTGGAGGCTGACCGTTAAGTTTGGCCAGCCCAACTTCAAATTTTCCATCCCCAACATGGGCTACCTATTACTAAGCACAGACGTCTTCAACCTTCCATCCAAACTCTAACAAATAAAATCCAACCATCTACAAGTCGTGATAAATGATGGTCCACTCTCTACAACAAACTTCTTGTGGCCTAAATGGCCAACCAGCATTCTATTATGGTTGTTGCTGTCATTTTGTTACAAGCTTTACCTATAAAAGGGATCTTCCAGATATGTCTTCTTCTCTAAGCTCTCCTCTCTGCTCTAAATTCTTTTGAGTATTCCATTCTTGCTGGCCAAAGAACTAACTTGACTATCAGAGGATCCTATCGGAGCTAACTCTGATCAGGACTTCATCTTATAGGTCTCATCAGTAACCTCACCTTCTTCAACTCCTTCGAACTCCAGCATCCAAACCATTTTTCACACCAATAGGATTGTGCTAGAGGAATGGTCCATTAAGCTATTATTCTTAAGGGAGTACCCAGTCAAGTTCATCTTCTTCCTCACTTTTGCATTATTTTCTTCTAATCTATCCTTGTTCTAGCAAGATGCTATCCAAGAAAACTTCAACCTGGCGATCCACTATCTCTGTTGCTAGATCTCATCCACATTAGCTTGCTCTGATTTCATCGCTAGCACCTCAACCACCACCGGCAACCATGGTGGATTTGGAGTAGTTCATGTTGAAAAATGTATCCTAAAGCCAAACATCTAAATGATAGATGATTGAAATTAGTATATGAATTATCTAATAATAATAGCTATTTGGCTGGTTCATTATAAAAATTCTATCTTTCTTAAATGAACTCCTAAATTATGATGAAGTTCTTAGAACCACAATCAATCAATAAAGAAGAATTTATCGGATGGTTCTTAAATAGTTTACGATCAAATGATAAGTTATTAATAAGGATGATAACTTATCAAGTGTAGATCACTGTATGCCATATACGTTGGTTGTCACTGGTATAGCATCCAAATGAGATGTAGGAGTACATCTGCATGGAACGTAATCAATGTAGCACTCTACTGCTGAGAGTAGCTAGCTAAAGCCAATGGGTATAAGTATCCCTCCGACTTGAGATCGCCATGGTGACTTGCAAGCAACTCACTATACTTTGGTGCCGAACTACCTATATTTTTAATATAGATTTGGAAGATTTTTAGGTATAGTCAAGTACTTAAGTCGATGTATGAGTCAAGATGGGATTGACCACTCTTGATTAACTTCAGGAAGAGAATGTCTTGTTGTATTTAAATTTAGCAAAACCTAAGCCTGGGTAATCCTCATGAGGAGTCATGGGATTTTCAAAATTTTGAGATATAATAGAGATGACTTGCATAAGTATTGACAGTACACTCGAAGTTGTCTTGAGCATTATTGGTCAAAGAGATGAATTATACGGTAACCATAGGTCAGGATTATAAGAATGTTGCTTTGCATATATTCAACCTATCCAGACGTCAGGTACCATTACTAGATGGTCATTTTGATTGGTACAAAAATTAATTCCTACGCTACTGACTTAGGTTCAAATCTATGGGGTCACACACATAAGAGATTGTAACTTGATCAAATGATTAATAGATGATTGAGAATCATTCTAAGATCAAACAATCAATACGATTGATGTTTGACCTAATGTAAGTATTGCAGGAGGATCGATTAGCAATTGGATTGTTAATTGGCTCAATTTGATTAAGCAATCAGACTAAGATCAAGTCTAATTGAATTAGATTCAATTAGAATTGGTTTGGACTTAATTGGGTTAAGTCTAATTGGTTTATTGGATAAGCCAATTGCAAGAGAAAAATAATTTCTAGTTGGATTAAGATTTGAGTGCACCTAATTTCTAATTGAGTTAGAATTTAAATCAAAATTAAATATAGTTTAATTTGATTTAATTGGGCTCCTAATTAGACTAGGATCACCTTTAATTAAATAATTAGGTTGAGGGAATAATAACCTTATCTACCATGGCAGGTCGATACCCAAGATAGTCAAAGGCCTAAGTAGATTTTTTGGTGGTGAAGGCTCCCTCTACTTATAACGCCATTCTTGGCCGACCTGGCTTGAATACACTTCGAGCAGTGTTCTCGATCTATTACTTGAAAATGAAGTTTTCAATAAGTTATGGGGTTGGAGAAGTCAGAGGAGATCAAGCTCTTGCATGGCACTGTTACATTATTGCTTTACAAGAGAGAAAGATGATGGAATCTTATCTGGTAGATGGGCTAGATGCCTATGATGATTTGATGGAAGAATGAGGAGAACCAATCAAAGATCTTGTTACAGTTCCTTTAAACGATGGACATGAAAATCATACTATTAAGATTGCTCTAACCTGGAGGAGGAGGTTAGAAAGCATCTCGTTACCTTCTTATGGAAGAATGCCGATGTTTTTGCCTGGATACCCATGGATATGTCCGAAATTGATGCAGAAGTGATGAAACATCATCGGCTATAGATCTTAAACATCAGCCAATAAAGCAAAAGAAGTGCAGCTTTGCACTAAAGTGGTATGAAGCCATTACGGATGAGGTCGATAAACTCCTCAAAGCTGGGTTCATTCAGAAAGTGCACTATCCAGACTGGATTGTGAATGTTGTCCTCATCAAGAAGGTAAATGGCAAGTGGAGGATGTGCATAGACTTCACAAACTTGAACAAGGCCTGTCTAAAAGATAGCTACCCTTTGTCGAGAATTGATCAACTAGTGGATGCAACTTTGGATCATGAACTCCTCACTTTCATGGATGCTTTCTCTGGCTACAATCAAATCCAGATGGTACCAAAGGATGAGAAAAATACTACTTTTATTACTAACCATGGTCTTTATTATTATAGGATTATGCCATTTGGATTAAAAAATGCAAGTGCAACCTATCAGTATTTGGTGAATAAGATCTTCAAGGAGCAGATCAACCATAATATGAAGGTTTATGTGGATGACATGCTGGTTAAAAGCTGATCTTCATCAAATCACATCGCCAACCTTGAGGAGACCTTCAGCACCTTCTGGAAGTAAAAGATGAAGCTGAATCCTATGCAATGCACTTTCGAAGTGACTTTGGGGAAGTTTCTAGAATTCATGGTATTGGGACATGATATCGAGGCAAACCCAGAGAAGATCAGAGGAATCCAAGAAATGACTGATCCAAAAATAATAAAAGAAGTTCAACACCTTACAAACAAAGTGGCAGCTCTGAGTCACTTCATCTTGAGATCAGCGGAGCATTGCGCCCTTCTTCTAAGTACTTAAGCAGCCCAAGAATTTTAATTAGACTCGGAGTGTTAGCAGCCTTTTGAAGAATTGAAGAACTATCTTAGTTCACCCCCACTCCTTGCCAAGCCTGAACCTAGAGAAGAATTTTTTTATATTTGGCAGTGTCCCCAGTGGCCATTAGAGCTATCCTAGTTGGAGAAGAAGCTAAAATTTAGAAGCCAATTTACTATATAAGTAAAGTTCTGAGGGATGCGAAATAAGTTACATGAAATTAGAAAAACTAACTTATACCTTGTTGATTACAACTTGGAAGCTTTGACTTTATTTCCAAGGGCATACAATTACACTTCTCACTGATCAGTCTATAAAGGTAGTTCTTCACCGACCTAATACTTTTAGAAGGGCAGCAAAATGGGTGATCAAGCTAATTGAGTTTGATATTAATTTTCAACCTCGGCTGTCCATCAAAGCTTAGATATTGGTCGACTTTGTAGTAGAGTGCACCATCCTAGATGTAGCTAAACCTAAGCATCAACAAGTTTGTACTCCTAGTTCTCCTAAAGAAAAAGTTGATCTCCCTAAAGATTTCTAGACTTTGTATGTAGATGGCTCATCCAATGCCTTGAGGCAGGCATAAGGCTGATTTTAATTAATCCAGAGAAAATTATTGCTGAGTATGCTCTACGCTTCAAGTTTCCCACCAGTAATAATGGAATAGAATATGAACTTTTTAGGACTGAGAATAGCTAGAGTTGGAAGCAAAACACCTGAGAGTTTATAGTATCTCTCAGCTGGTTATGAGGAAAATCAGTAACAACTACGAAGCTCAGAAGGAAAACATGAAGAAGTACTTGAAAAAGATAAAAAGCTTGACCTCGGCCTTTAATAACTTTGATATCCAATAGATTCCTAAAGCAAAAAATACTAGAGCCGATCTTTTTTCTAAGTTGGCTACTCTAGCCCCGAAAGAATTGCCAAAAGAGATTTTCTTTGAAGTTCTACAGCATTCAAGTTCGAAAGAGTCCTAAGTAGTAATGTTGGTTGACCATGAGCCCAGCTGGATTGACCTATTAATTTCATATCTCAAAGATGGAGTTCTTCCTAAAGACCCCAAGTGTTGTCCAGCAAGACAACCTAAGAGGAGGGGGGATGAATTGGATTTTTCAAAATTTAAACAAGTTATATGATATTTTTAAAGTCTAGTGAAGTGATGGAGTGTGTTTTGGTTCTAAGTGACTAAGTATGTAGCAGTGCAGAAATATAAATGCAATGGAAGGAAAGAGGCAAGGCAATTACAAACACAAGAAAATTTATAGTGGTTTGGTGCCCCTTGCACCTACGTCCACTTCCCAAGATCTACTTAAAAATTTTACTATAATCTCTCTAAGATTACAGCCAGATAGTTTTTCAAGGCTCACTATCCAAAACCTAGTTTGTTTTATACTAGATCACCTACCACAACCAAACCTAAAGCCAATCCTTAGCTAACAATCCAATTATTAGGCTTGGATAGGCCTTCCCCTTAGCTTCAAAATTCTATTGAAGCTAAGTTACAAGTAGAATAAGGATTACACAACAAGAATGAAAAATAAAGCTCCATAATGAGCAAAAGAATCAATGAGGCATGTAGAATCTTCTTGATGGAGGCTTTTCAGGAGATTGAGCTTGTCTTCTTGCTGAATGGAATCACTTGATTTGATTTTTCTTAGAGTTAGGGGTGGAATGCTCTCTTTTCAAGGCGTTTTGGACTTTCTCTCTTCACTATTGATTTCTTTCATTGATTGAATGGTCATGTCACTTCCTCCAGGTGTTTTGTAGTTTATTTTCCATGTTTGGTAGGCTGGAGAAGTATTTTTGACTATTAGAAGACTAAAAATAGCTATTTGGAATAATTTTGTATAGTTCTAAACATTCTGTAGAAACTAACCATTGGAGCTCGAGTTGAAACTTGAGTCAACTCATTACTCTGCTTCAGCTTGAGTTGAAGCTCGAGTCGACTTATCCTTCTGCTCGAGTTCATTCTACACTTTATCCCAAAAATTATGTTTTCTATATTTTCCTGAGACCTTAACTCAAGGACCTCGAGCTAAGGCTTGAGCTAAAGCTCAAGTCGACTCATTCCTCTGCTCGAGGCCTTGCCAAACTATATCCTAAAAATTTTATTTTCTATATTTTTCTATGACCTCAACTCGAGAAGCTCAAGTCGACCGATCCTCCACTCAAGACCATGCCAACTGAAACTCTCGCATGCCAGTCTTCTTTTTCATGCCATTTCAACTCGAACTGAATAAGGGATCGACTTGAGGCCTATTTATGCTAAAAATTTTTACTTCGACTAATTGATTTTCTCCTTAATTTTGGTTTTGAGATATCTCTTTTAGGCCTTGTTTTAAGTATGATTTATGCCTCAAAAGCCTCTAACTTTTCTTTGTCAACTTCCAAATGCTTCTTTTAGGGATGTCTCATTTGATACTCTAAAATGCATCCTAAAATATGATCTCAACAAATTCATTAGTCCAAAAATATACTCAGATATTTTGTTACTCATCAAAATTAATCTTTGGGGTTAACAATCTCTCCTTTTTTGATGATGATAAAACTTTGAGTATATGAGCAAGAAATATATAACATTAATGTATTAAAGATATTTTTAATAAAGTAATGATTTAACCCTTTTCATAGTTTCATATTTAGCTCCCCCTCAATTCATACTCACATTTTTAATACATCTTATCAATTCAAAACTAAAACTTTGGCTTGTACTTATTTTAATGATAAATTATTGACATATATCCATATATATACCAGACATTAATATTAAACAATCAATGTTTTACATGAGTCAAAGCATACATTTGATACATAGAGTATGTATCATGGCACAAAATTCAAACTCATAATGCACATTATATATGCTGAAAGTTTTAACCTTGACATATTCAAAGTAAATGAATCATAAGGTAATTGAATATATGAAAATCTTAACATATTCAAAGTAAATGAATCACAAGATAATTGAATATTAAGTTCATATACATATTAAGCCATGATGTACATTATATGTCAAGATGAGTAAATATATACTCATATACACTTTAAGCCATATTCAAGATAAGTAAATATATGCTCATATACATATTACTCCCCCTTTTTGTCATCAATCAAAAAGGTAAAATAAAAGCAACCATTCCACGAGATCAACTCAAGGGATTGAAACAATGTAAGGGTAAATAATCATGAGTTTCATTGCATTTACAAAATAAGTGTGTTCTATCTCAACACACCAAGATACAATGAAACACCAAGTTCAAAACAAAGCTAAGTTGAGCCATTACATATATAAGTGTCAGAGAATCATAGAGTCAAATACAAATATATATTCTTAATACATAAGTCTAAGAACATCAAATAATTAGACATCAGCTTCCTATGATGCTACTCATCATCTGAAGGGATCTCTAATGTCTAGGAAGATGAAGCTTTGGATGTGGATGGCCTAGCTCTCTTGCTCCTAATCCTAGCTGATGGTCCAGCCACCTATGAAGGAGTAGGCCCTACATGAGTATAGACTCTGAGTGGTGGTCAACTCTCACTAATGGATACCTAAGTCTGAATAGAAGATATAGGTGGAGGAGGTGGTGGACAATGCACAGCTGCCCTAGCGGCTGCATCTACTGCTGCTGTTGCAGGTATCGCATCTGTAGCAAGCCTCTCTATCTTCCCAATCAAACTATCCATAGCCCCAAGTACTGAAATGATACCCTGCTACTGTGCCTAACCCAAGTCCACTAATAGTTGCCATCATCTCAGTCCCACCTGACTCAACCCTCTCCTTGAGTCGAGTAATCTCCTTAACAGTACTAGAGTGGTCAGTGGGCATGTCATGTGTCTGCTTCCTCTGCTTTAGGATAGTGAGCCTCTGAGAAATAGATCTTATCTTAGTCTGTATGCTCTCTACTCTCTCAGATAAGCCTTGAATCTCTATACTAACTCTGGTAGAAATCATATCTGCTAGTCTCTCCATAAATGCAGAGTCAGTAGGTGGTGGCTATAGGAACCTATCTACGGGTGAAGCTCGAGGAGTCATAGGTGTACTGGGGTTAGGTGTATCTCTAGGTGCAATAGGAGTAGAGGGCTCTCCTACCTTCACTACTCTCGGCTCTCTCCTCTCTTGACTAGAAATGTTCTTTATCCATCTTCCTTCTTCTATATGATACTGCATTCTAGTTAGAGCTCTCATATCATAAACATCGAAGTGAGATAGCTTCCTACAACCTTCATTCTCTAGTGGCACTCCTGCTGTCTCAAAAATCATGGTCAAAGCAATACCATAAGGCAAACATACTTTGTTCCTAGAGGCTGCCTCTTTCATCTAATGCATCATGATCTCTGGCAAATTTATCTGAATCCCCTGAACCATAAGATACATCATACATAGTTTTCTCTTAGAGACAAAGTCATTCTTACCAAACTTAGGAATAAAAATCCCACCGATAATATGATGTAGTACATTCATCTCCATAGATAAGGTGGGTGCAAGGACATCTCCCACTATATCATTTCTCCCAACAATAAGCCTCAGCCCTTCCTTCTTATCAGATAATTTGTCTAAAATGTACTCTTGATTAGTGACCCCAAAGATGTGTGCCAAACTATCTTGTGACACTTTAATTTGTATTCCTTTCTCTATTGTAACAATTTCAGAAGACCTACTTTTAAGGTTTTCATAAAATTCCCTAACTAACTTATGGTACATGGGGATATTCATTATGCAAAAATTTTTCCACCCCATCCTATCTATCCAAGTTCCAATAGAGAAATTATAACTTTCAAAGAACTCAAAATCAATCCTCCTTCCTATTGCAATAGCCCTAGTACCCATCCTACCAATAGGTGAAGGCAGTGGAAGGGGTGATTCTGGTATACCTTGGTTTGGTTAGGGTTCATCTTGAATAGGTTGCATAGAAGGTTGAGAGGCCTCTAAAGGTTAGGATTAAGCTTGTCCCATGCTGGATTTTCTCCTTCTTTCCCATTCCTCTACAACTCACGCTGACGACATCTTCCGCACAACACCCAACTCTCGAACCATTCTTACTCAAATCTGATCTAAATCCAAGCAAATCCAGAGAGATGGGGAGCTAGGATGTGGGTAGGAACTATTTTGGAAAGTTCTAGGGGATGAGGGACCCTCTGCTTGTCGAAATGAAGGGGTTCTAGGGCATCATGAATAATCATGGGTCGATTTTAATCGCTAGTGGTCCCAACCCTCGAGTCGACTCATAAATTTCAACTAGGTTGCTCAAGTCGACTCGAGCACAAGTTCTGAAACTTTTAAAGTTTCAGAGAAAATTTGATATTCTAACAATATCCAAATATTTTCTTTAATATTAGTTATTGATTATGTAATCAAAATTAATTCTTTGAACTTAATTTGACTTAATTTGAGTTATGCAAATGAGATTTACTCTTGTCGATAGCAAAGTCCTAGCTCTCTTCTTATGATGTTGAATCTTTCTTCATTAAGAGATTTTCTAAATATATCAGCTAATTATTTATCAATACAGACAAATTCAAGTGTCACGTCATTATTTTGAATATGATCTCTTATGAAATGATGCCTTATTTCAATGTATTTAGATCTTGAATGTTGAATTAAATTTTTGGTTAAATTAATTGCACTTGTATTGTCACATCTTATTGGTATTTTGTTAAGGTTGAAACTAAAGTCTTCTAGTTGTTATTTGATCCAAAGAATTTGGGCACAACAACTCCTGACAGTAATATATTCAGCCTCAGGCATAGATAGTGCTACTAAGTTTTATTTCTTACTAAATCATGAAATTATATTAACTCCTATGAATTGACATGTGCCACTAATATTTTTTCTATCAAGTTTACAACCAGCAAAATCAGCATCAAAGTATCCAATTAATTCAAATTGAGATGATCTATCATACCATAATCCTATGTTAAGTATTCGAGATAAATATGTTAAGATTCTTTTAACAGCAAGCAAATATGATTCTCTAGGATCTGATTGATACCTAGCACACATACAAATACTAAATACTATATCTGGTCTACTTGTAGTAAGATAATGAAGTGAGCCTATCATACCTCTATATAATTTAATATCTACATTTTTATCTTTTTTCATCTTTGTCAAGTTTGCAAAATGTACTCATTGGTGTGCCAATTGGTCTCGAGTTCTCCATTCCAAACTTTTGATGTATCTCTCTTATGAACTTCGTTTGGCTAATGGAGATCTTTTATTCATTTTGCTTAATCTAGAGTCCGAGGAAAAAGTTTAGCTCTCACATCATGCTCATCTCAAACTCACCTTGCATAAGCTTAGCAAATTCTTAACAAAGGGATTCATTAGTAGCACCAAAAATTGTATCATCCACATAGATTTATACTACCAATAGATTATCATGTTTTCTTTTTAGGAATAAAGTTTTATTAATATTTTCCCTAGTAAATTCATTATCTAACAAAAATCTACTTAATCTCTAGTACCATGTTGGATCTTGGTACCTCTCTAATACCAATTATTGGAAAGAAGAAGAATAAAGTAGTTGGCCGGCACCTAGGACTTAAAGTTGGAACCAGAGAGAGAAGAGTAGAGAGTTTTAGGAAGAAAAGCTTAATTATATTTCACTCTATTGTAATGATACAATACCTAGATTTATATACCCTAAGGTTTCTGCTATACTACATGAACCCTAATAAACCCAAACCCCAGCTGAAAATTTTTTCTAGGCTAATCCAATACATGAAAGCACTCACCGAGCCCATGTACATATGTCTCACATGCTCTCATCTCCTAGATCTGAATCCAAACCATATATGAGTTAGCCCCCTTAAGATCTTATTGGTCTAGACCTTAAGACCCCTAGAATAAAATCCTATTCTAGACCAAAAAAAAAATCATATCCAGTTCTATTCACCACCGTCGAGCCAGCTCTATTAGAAGTCAAGCTGGTTTGGCTGCATCTCGTCCGAACATCATCTTCTATCTACCTAAGACAGTCCGCTTGACTGTGCTTCGAGCCAACTCGATCTCAGCCTGAGCTAGCTTGACTGCATATCCGAGCCAGCTCGCTTGTGTGTCAGTGGCTAATTCTTCTACTAGCTTTGGTCCCTTGCTCCACCTTGTGTCCTAGGTCTTTGGAGCACCTACTAATTCCCTCAATGTCCTCACACCTGAATCTCAAGTTCGTATAGGGCTACATGCCACCTTCACCTAGGACAACTCCTATCCTAGCCCTAGGACTCACACCCATCCTAGTCTCCCGAAGCCAATATCCTGACTCCTCTTGTGGCCTCCTAAGGCTTGGAAGCACCACATCAGATCCTACAATCTCCATCTTGATGTGCCCAAGTCTTGGCACACCTGGCAATGTTCTCCTGCATGAACCCACTGTCGGTGCATGCCCTGATAGCTACTTATGCACACCTTGCCATCGCCATTCTTCTTCAGCTGGTAAGCTTCCTTTGAGGCTTTTGAAATGACCTTCTCCACTGCTAAAGACCTTGGCTTGCTTCTATGCACCATCCTTGGAGTTGTAAGCATCCTTCTACTTAGCAGCTACATCAACTGTTCTAGACTTTCCTAAAGAATTTGAAGCAATCCTATACCGACACCTGCTGCATATCCTAACACGATCTCCTTAAAACTTTACCTATCCTTCCATATGTGCTGCTCCATCTAGAACTGTGCATCTCCGATGTTGGTGCTAGGATATTGGTCCTCCTGCACTTCTCTGCTCTGAACTCATGTCAAAACTCTCTCCACTTATGAAGCCACCTCTATCTGATGCTCCACTTGAAATCAAAGTCTCCCTAATGTCGCAGAAGTTGACTCTGTAATCGAGTCCCCTAAGGACAACCACTCAATGCTGCACTACTGAGCCGGCCATTGTACCTCGAACATCATCACTACCCCTTCAGACCCTCCGCACTCTACAAACCTATCCGAAACCATCCTAGATATACCGCATCTCAATTTTCAGTCTGATCATGATGATAGCAAGAGTGTGTAGGATACATATTTATCCTTAATAATGGGACCATCTGCTAGAAAAGTTTCAAGCAGCATACTATGGTCGATTCAGTTTGTGAGGTGAAGTATGTCGCTGCATCAGATGCTGTCAAAGAAGTGGTGTGGCTAAGACAATTCATCACCGAGCTCGGAGTAGCATCCTTCCTTGATGGTCCAGTTCTGCTTTATTGCAACAGCTCTAGAGCCATTGCTCAGACGAAAAAACCAAAGGCACACCACCGGATGAAGCATATTCTGCACAGCTACCATCTTATCCGAGAGATTATGGATCGAGGTGACGTCGACCTTCAGAAGATCGATGGTAAGAAGAACTTGGCCGACCCATTCATTAAAGTTATTATGGTAAAGGAGTTTGACGACTTTAAGTCAAAGATAGGTATTAGATATTGCACCGATTGGCTTTAGTCCTGAAGGGAAATCCTGATTTTTCGAACCAGGTTTATTCAGATCTGATCAGATCAAGAGATATATTTCAAAAATTTTTCTCTTTGATCTAGATTAGATCAGAAATGTTTCAAATCTGATCTTTATTATTTTAATAATTAAAATAAATTTAGATAAATTAAATTTAATTTAATTTACCTTAATGTAGGGTAATCCTATTACCCATTGATGATCCTGTAAGTAGTGGAAGGTTCTGAATCTAGCCACACAAGTGCCTGGCCTCTATCGGTATCCACTTGAGCAAGATTTGGAGATCCTCTTCTTCTCTATCAAATCTCCAAAAATTAGATCTAGATCTGATTTGGAGGATCTTCAAAATACCTTTCGAAGATCAGCAGTTGTCCTTTGCAGCAGCGTAGCCTTCTAGCTTTCTATTGCCTTTCTCTCATCTAGATTGCACCAACTTGGATCCCAAACTCCTTTGGGCATGGAGAGGAGAGGGAGAAGATGGACTTGGCATAGAGGAAGAGAGGAGAGGCAGCCTTGGGGCATGAGAATTTTCAATGCCTTTTGAGTTGGGCGTAGGGTCTTATTTATAGACTATGCGTGATCCAACTCCTCTTCTTCCCAACCAATCACAACCCTTTATGAAATCAAATCTAAATCTGATTGATGGGAATAGAGTCCCTTGGATTCCTCCTTAGATGGTGCCTAAGACCAGTCAAACTTGGTTCTTAGGAGAAGTCTAATTCGGAATCCAAAAAGGAGATGGAGTCCCTATCCAACAGGGACTCCTGGGCGCCTCCAGCTTGGGCACACGCCAAGGGTGGCATGCACCCTCCTCCTTGCCAGGTTCTGGCAGGGGGACAAGCCCCCACCAGCTCTCCAATAGGTGCATGACACGTGGACAAAAGTCAAAGTATCAATGGTCAATATTTGACCAGTCAAAGGTCAGACTTTTGACCAAAGTCAAAGAACAAGAAATGGCAGGTGACCAAAAATGGCAGGTATTGTCTTACAAAATAAGACAACCCTTTTCTGACTTGGACAAGGCTCCTAGTCAGACCATAGTGAAGGCCTCTGATTCGAGCACAAACTCCTTTGGCTCAGTCAGGACAACTTATTTATGATAGTAAAAGAAGAACGTTAGGTTCAATCGAGTGCTAGCACGATTTCCTTGAACCTAATTGAATCTCATTCAGATCAATTGAACTGGATCAAGTTCAATTGATGATCACCAGATTCAAACCCTTATTTGTGTGACCCAGTTAGGTTCAGTTCTGTATGGTAATGGGATATGTCATGATCTCTATCATCGACATCATCGAAACTCCTTTCGATGGATCAGAACTCTTCTGATTCGAACAGCTAGAATGATCGATCATCTAAATCATTCTAATTGCTCCCAAAATCCACCAGTGACACCTAGCAGTATATGGTGGCAACCCATCAGAGCTGAATGCGAACCTCTTGGTGCAGCTACCTGTGTGATTAAGTTCTTCTATCTTGAGCCCCGATCAGATTAGGGTTAAGGTGAACTCGTCAAACCCTAGTCTCTGTCATATGATGTAATCATTCGATTCAAGTCCGATGTGAAAACTTAAATAGAAACTCTTTCTATTATTTCACTCTGCCATGGCCATGGGCTTCTGGACTTGATTCTCATGATCATCATAGGGCTGCTCCTCTACCACCGAGGTAGATAGATTCCATCTTGATGCAATCCAGTTCCTACAATGAACATGCTATAGCCAACATACACCTCAGGGTTCCATATGGCTAGGAGATCGAGTAATGGTGTAGTCAAACTATAACACCCTCAAGGTGAACTGCCGATGCACCTCAGGTCAAAGAACCAGACACACCACTGCAGCATCGAGTCAGTCATTGACGAGAAGGTAGACTTCCTAATGACTACTCGAGGTGGTCACGCTCAGTGCCCTCGTTCTCTAACGAGTACCTGTACTCTCGCTCCGGTGTCTCCACACCATAGACTCAAGACTCATCTACTAAAGAGAAGCGATTGTACACCAACCTTTCGGATCAATCACCATCCTCGTGATGATCCTATGGTCGGGAGCATTTTATGAGTTAATAATGATTATTCATGTCTTAAATTTTCAACTCTTGAAAATATGAATTATCATTACCATTAACTCAAAGGATGTATCACAGACACTAAATACACATATGTGATAGAAAATAACCCATTTTATTGATTATAGTCAAAATTATAATTTTGCCCCTAGAAGTGTATTACAAGTGTCAGCCAATTCTGGCTTCTAGGGCACATATATCTAACAATCTCCCACTTGTCCTAAAGCCAATTGGCTACAAGTCTAAGTCCCATCTTCTCAAGGTGGGCTTCGATCTTCTGCTGGCCCAACGGCTTTGTAAGTGGGTCTGCCACATTTGTCTGTGGAGTTGACTCTCTTGACCTCGACGTAACCTTTCTCGAGGTAATCACGGATGAGGTGGTATCGCCGCTCAATGTGCTTGGATTTCTGGTGAGACCTCGGCTCCTTAGCAAGGGCTATGGCGCCATTATTGTCGCAGTACAGAGGAATGGCATCTGATGGCATTACTCCGATTTCTGCAGCAAACTTCTTGTACCAGAATGCTTCCTTCGCAGCCTCTGATGCAGCGATATATTCTGCTTCCATGGTGGAATCTGCTATCATGGTTTGCTTGGAACTCTTCCAGCTGACAGCACCACCATTGCACACAAACAGACTCCCAGATGTCGACTTTCGATCATCTATATCGGACATGAAATCCGAGTCTGTGTATCCCTGGACTTGGAGTTCTCCATTACCAAAGACCAACATCATATCCTTAGTTCTTCTCAAGTACTTAAGGATACATTTCACAGAAGTCCAGTGTTCTTCACCTGGATTTGACTGATATCTGCTTGTGACACTCACAGCATGGGCTATATCAGGTCGTGTACATAGCATGGCATACATGAGGCTCCCTATTGCAGAAGCATAAGGGATCTTGCTCATGCATTCTATTTCCTCAGGTGTGCTAGGGCACATCTTCTTGGAAAGATGAATACCATGTCTGAAGGGTATTAATCCCCTCTTAGAGTTTTCCATACTAAACCTCTTTAGTACTTCCTCTATGTACATCTTCTGTGAAAGTCCTAGCATCCTATTCGGTCTATCCCTATAGACCTTAATTCCTAGAATAAAGGATGCTTCACCTAGGTCTTTCATGGAGAATTCCTTGGACAACCACATTTTGACTGTGTCAATCATGGGAATATCATTCCCAATAAGGAGGATGTCATCCACGTACAATACGAGGAAGACAACAGCGCTCCCACTGACCTTTTTGAAAGACACATGGTTCCTCTTCATTTTTGATGAAACCAAACTTTTTGATCACATCATTGAAATGAGTGTTCCAGCTCCGAGATGCTTGCTTAAGTCCATATATGGACCTTTGCAGCTTGCAAACCTTGTGATCAGTATCACTGGATGTGAAACCTAGCGGCTGTTCCATATAGATATCTTCCTCAAGATATCCATTTCAAGAATGCCATTTTCACGTCCATTTGCCATATTTCATAATCAAAATAGGCTGCAATGGCAAGCAATGTGCGGATGGATTTTAGCATAGCCACTGGGGAAAAGGTATCCTGATAGTCAATGCCTTCGCGTTGACTATAACCTTTTGCCACTAGTCTAGCCTTGAATGTCTCCACATTTCCATCTGCACCAATCTTTCTCTTGAAGATCCATTTACACCCAATAGGTACTATACCTTCTGGTGGATCTACCAAGGTCCAGACTTGGTTTGAGTGCATCGAGTCAATTTCTGACTGCATTGCCTCTTGCCATTTCTTAGAGTCGATATCTGATATCGCCTCATTGTAGGTTTTGGGATCATCAACATGAGCACCATTACCTATGAGGAACATTTTCTCTACTTCTTCTGAAATAATATCTAAGTATCTTTCAGGAGGACGAAAAACTCTTTCCGATCTACGAGGTGGAGGAGGTAGTGTTCTTATTGGCTCAACCTGATTTGGTTCCAATTGGTCCTTAGCTCATTGTACTTGTGAGACTTTCTCATCAAGCTTGATCTGCTTTCCAATGCCGCTATCTTGAATAAACTATTTTTCAAGAAAGATGGCATGTCGACTCACAATCACATTGTGGTCTTCTAGAATGTAGAAATAGTATCCTAATGACTCTTTAGGATATCCTATGAATCGAGCTCTGAAGGACCTAAACTCTAACTTGTCCGCTTGTTGTCTTTTGACATGAGCCGGACAACCCCAAATTTTGAGATGACTCAGACTTGGATTTCTTACCATGCCATATCTCATACGGTGTGGTAGGAATGGTTTTAGAGGGAACCCTATTCAGTAGATAAATTGAAGTTAACAATGAATGTCCCAAAGAAAATCAAGGAGGTCTGTGAAGCTCATCATGGATCGGACCATATCCAATAGAGTCCGATTTCTCCGTTCTGAAACCCCATTGAGTTGAGGTGTTCCTGGTGGAGTCCATTGAGAGACTATGCCATTTTTCTTAAGATAGTCTAGGAATTCCTGGCTAAGGTATTCACCTCCTCGATCTGATCGAAGAATCTTAATGGGATTTTTCAGTTTATTTTTCTACTTCATGTCTGAATTCTTTGAACTTTTCAAAAGCTTCAGACTTGTGTCTCATAAGATACACATACCCATACCTAGATAGATCATCGATAAAGATAATGAAGTAGACAAAATTGCCTCTAGCCGGCACATCAAATGGGCCGCACACATCAGTATGTACTAGGGCAAGGAGATCTGTGGCCCTTTCCCCATGTCCAACAAAAGGGAGTTTAGTCATTTTGCCTTGAAGACAAGATTCACAAGTTGGATATGACTCAGAAGTCAATGGACTCAATAGCCCATTTTTCTCCAATTTGTTGATCCTATCTTCTGCTATATGACCTAATCTCAGGTGCCATAGATATCTGTCATTTGGACTATCCCTAGGTCGTTTGGCATTCACATTTTGCTCGATAGTTAGAACAGATACATCAATATGTAGCTGATAAAGACCGTTAATAAAGAAACCATTTGCAATTTTATTTCTTTCATAAAGAATGTTACAATGGTCCTTAAAGAAGGTAATCACATAGCCTTCTAGTGCTAAGCATGAAACAGAAATCAAATTCCTGCTAGCTGCAGGCACATAATAACAGTCTTTTAAAACTAAGTCTAAACCAGATGGTAATCGAAGAGGGTATGTTTCCACCGCCACTGCAGCAACTCTTGCTCCATTACCGATGCATAGGATCATGTCTCCATCCCTCAGCCTTCTGCTATCCTCAAGATCCTGCATGGAAGTGCATAGATGAGCACTAGAACCAGAGTCAAGCACCCAACTGGATGCAGAAGAAACCGTAAGGTTAGACTCAATAACGAGCATACCTCTAGAAGGACCTTCCTTCTTGTTCTTCAGGGTGGCCAGGTAAGTAGGACAGTTCCGCTTCTAATGGCCATCACTATTGCAATGGAAACACTTGCCTTTGACATCGACCTTTTTCTTCAGCTCTGCCTTCTTCTTCTTTGTTCCTTCCACCTTCTGCTTTTTCACAGACTTTTTTTCTTTCCATAAGACTTTCTTTTGGAAGAAGTCCATTCCATAGCAAGAACTGAGCCTTTAGAATCTTTCATAGAAAGCTCAGCGGTAACCAGCATGTTCATTAATTCGGCCAAGGATTTTTGAAGTTTATGCATGTGGTAATTCATGATGAATTGCCCATATGCATCAGTTAAGGATTGCAGAATAATATTGTTCTGTAGATCCAAGTCTAACTTCACACCAAGCTTCTCAAGCTCTTCCAAGTCCTTGATCATCATCAGACAGTGATCTTGGACTGATTGCCCATCATGCATCTTAGCCTTAAAAAGTCATTTCGTGACTTGATACTTGGCTATGCGACTCTGTTCACCAAACATCTCCTATAGGTGAGCCAACATTTGATGAGCAGTCCCGATATCTTCATGTTGGCGCTGGAGCTCATCAGACATCGAGTCCAACATGTAATATCTGGTCTTATTATCTTCGTCTATCCATTTTTTCAGTGATGCTCTTTGTTCAGTGGATGGACGGACTAGTAAGATGGGAGGATCCTGATCTAATACATGGGTTAACTTTTCGAAACCCAAAATAATTTTATAATTTTTGAGCCAATCTTTATAATTGGATCTAGTCAGTCTATGTGTGTCCAAGATACGTGCTAATGGGTTGGATGCAGACATTTTCTTGTAGAGAGTCAAAGATTTAAGTTAGATACTGTAATTATGACTTGACCAATTTATTTAGGGATTTTATTTTTAAATAAATTAGCTTCCACTATTTTCTCAGATCCCTACACTCCCTCTGTAGAGATGCAAAAATCTTCATGATTAATAATTTCTAGTGGATGGTGCAGTCTCATCAACTGACTCATCACCTCACCTAACAGTTATTGGTGATGGTTAGCCAATGAGTGAACAACTCTTGTTCAATGATTCTCTAATCATGGTGCACCCAAACTTGGTCTCTAATTCATGAATCTCACCGTATCCGAAATATTGATCCACTCCTTAGTTAAGTCAGACCCACCATTTGCACAGACTGGATTCCTAATTGAGTCTCTCACCGTATCCAGAATATTGAGCCCAACTCATCCTCCAGCCCATAGCATCCAATGCCTAATAGACATGGTTGCATCTTTTCGATGCAACTGAGCCACTATATCCAGCTGAGAACAATCAACCCCAGAAAGGGCCCGCACATCTATAATGGTGGAAGACCTCAGACTTAATCTTTTCTTAGGAAAAATTGATTCAGGTCTCATTAAACTAGACTTGTCATAGTCATAACAATTATGACTAACCTAGTGGCATGGGTTAGCTCAGATTATTGACCACCTCAAATCAGAACTGAGTCAATAGATATGGCCAGATAAGTGAGATCGATGGAAGGAATATGCCATTAACTCATACAAGAATGCATTCAGGTCGAGTAGCTCTCAATTAAAAACCAGTCGGTCGTATGTGCCAAACTTACCTTAGACACCAAATTATTGAGCCAGAACCAATTGGGTTAGCCTACAATCCAGACTCTAACCTCTGAGCCTAATTAGGTCTTGCTTGATCGTGACTCGATCTTGACCCAGACTTAATCCTATTAGGCTGGTCAATTTAAGCATTGTTGATCCCATCTAACCAACTCTTGATTCAGTTTGATCAACCGCTTAGACCTAATTGAGCTACCCAAGCCCGAACCCAGTATTATGAATATGTCTTAGATCTAAAATTCTCAATTTTAGACCTAATTAATATTCCATAATCTTAATTTTTAATTAAGTAGGGTTCATAAATAAAATATGCACAATAAATCCTAGGATTTCAGGATCTAGGGTTTTGCAGAAAGTAAGTTTTGGGTTTCTAATTAAGGACGAACGTGCAGCACCCCTACACATCATAAGAATGTCCCATCAGATGGGAGGAGAGGGCCTTTAAATCCTTCTTCATTCTTATGACCGGACGGCCTAAGAGGAATGCCTTAATCAGGAACATGCAATACTACAAAATAGTTTTAGATCTATATCATATATCTCATATACAAATTAGATCTAATCATGGCATATTTTGCATACATCTCATGTATCGAATCATGCATATTTTCATATCTAAATTATCTCATAATAATCTAAAAAATTAGATTTAAATTGATCTTATCAAAATAAACTCTAATCTAGATAATTATGTAGAACTATTCTACAACTAGTCTAAACATGCATCAATCATATCTCATATGATGTTTAAAATTAAATAATTTTTATTTACTATTTTTTAGATATTATTATAATAATTATAATATCAAAAAATAATAAATAAATAGATCTAAAATATGATTTAATCAAATTAAATTATAAACATGCAAGACTATTCTATAGAACTATTCTATTTTAGAACTAGTCGTGCATATTTTTTAATCTTAGATCCAAATCATTTAATTTTAATTTTTTCTAATTTTAGATCTGATCACGTCTCATGTGATATCTGATATCGCTTATTTTTTAAATAAAATAAATTTAAAATTAGATCTAAACACTTTAGAACCTTGGTTCCGATACCAGTTGAAGAAAAATCCTGATTTCCCGGACCAGGTTCGTTTAGATCTGATCGGATCAAGAGATATATTTTAAATTTTTTTTTTTTGATTTAGATTAGATCTAAGATGTTTCAAATCTAATTTTTATTATTTTAATAATTAAAATAAATTTATATAAATTAAATTAAATTTAATTTACCTTAACATAGGGTAATCCTATTACCCATTGATGATCCTATAAGCAGCGCAAGGTTCTGGATCTAGCCACGCAAGTGCCAGACCTCTACCGGTATTCATTTGGGCTAGATCTAGAGATCCTCTTCTTCTCTATCATATCTCCAAAAATTAGATCTGAATCTAATTTGGAGGATCTCAAAATATCTTTCAAAGATCAGTAGTTGTCCTTTGCAGCAACGCAGCCTTTTAGCTTTCTGTCGCCTTTCTCTCATCTGGATTGCACCAACTTGGATCCCAAACTCCTTTGAGCATGGAGAGGAGAGAGAGAAGATGGACTTGGCATGGAGGAGGAGAGGAGAGGCAGCCTTGGAGCGTGGGAATTTTCAATGCCTTTTGAGTTAGGCACAGGATCTTATTTATAGACTATGCGTGATCCAACTCCTCTTCTTCCCAACCAATCACAACCCTTTGTGAAATCAGATCTAAATCTGATAGGTGGGAATAGAGTCCCTTAGATTCCTCCTTAGATGGTGCCTAAGACCAGTCAAACTTGGTTCTTAGGAGAAGTCTAATCAAAATACAAAAAGGAGATTGAGTCCCTATCCAACAGGGACTCCTAGGCGCCTCCAGCTTGGGCACACGGCAAGGGTGGCATGCGCCCTCCTCCTTGCCAGGTTATGGTAGGGCGACGAGCCTCCACCAGCTCTCCAATAGGTGCATGACATATGGACAAAAGTCAAAGTGTCAATGGTCAACATTTGACTAGTCAAAGGTTAACTTTTGACCAAAATCAAAGGACGAGAAATGGTAGGTGACCAAAAATGGTAGGTATTATCTTACAAAATAAGACAACCCTTTTCTAACCTAGACAGGCTCCAGTCAGACCAAGTGAAGGCCTCTGATCAAGTACAAACTCCTTTGGCTTAATCAGGATAACTATTTATGATAGTAAAAGAAGAACGTTAGGTTCAATCGAGTGCTAGCACGATTTTCTTGAACCTAATTGAATCTCATTCAAATCAATTGAACTAGATCAATTCAATTGATGATCACTAGATTCAAATCCTTATTTGTGTGACCCAGTTAGGTTCAGTTCTATAAGGTAATGGGATATATCATGATCTCTATCATCAACATCATCAAAACTCCTTTCGATGGATCAGAACTCTTCTGATTCGAACAGCTAGAATGATCGATCATCTAAATCATTCTAATTGCTCCCAAAATCCACCAATGACACCTAGCAGTATATGGTGGCAACCCATCAGAGCTGAAAGCGAACCTCTTGGTGCAGCTACCTATGTGATTAAGTTCTTCTATCTTGAGCCCCATCAGATTAGGGTTTAGGTGAACTCGTCAAACCCCAGTCTCTATCATATGATGTAATCATTCGATTCAAGTCCGATATGAAAACCTAAATAGAAACTCTTTCTATTATTTCACTCTGCCATGGCCATGGGCTTCTGGACTTGATTCTCATGATCATCATAGGGCTGCTCCTCTACCACCGAGGTAGATAGATTCCTTCTTGATGCAATCCAATTCCTACAATGAATATGCTATAGCCAACATACACCTCAAAATTCCATATGGCTAGGAGACCGAGTTATGGTATAGTCAAACTATAACACTCTCAAGAAGAACTGCCGATGCACCTCAGGTTAAAGAACTAGATACACCACTACAGCATCGAGTCAGTCATTGACGAGAAGGTAGACTTCCTAATGACTACTCAAGATGGTCACGCTCAGTGCCCTCATTCTCTAACGAGTACCTATACTCTCACTCTGATGTCTCCACACCGTCAAGACTCATCTAATAAAGAGAAGTGATTGTACACCAACTTTCTGAATCAAGCACCATCCTTGTGATGATTCTATGGTCGGAAGCATTTTATGAGTTAATAATGATTATTCATGTCTTAAATTTTCAACTCTTGAAAATATGAATTATCATTATCATTAACTCAAAGAATATATCACAGACACTAAATACACATATGTGATAGAAAATAACTCATTTTATTGATTATAGTCAAAATTATAATTTTGCCCTTAGAAGTATATTACAAGTATCAGCCAATTCTGACTTCTAGGGCACATATATCTAACAAGTCCAAGTGGAAGATTGTTGGAAATATATTTTAAAGCCAATCATCAGTCTGTTGATGGTTTGACCATATATTTATAATTGTATATGAATTATAAACTAATAAAAATTATTTTGATATTTTTCATCATAAATTCTGTTGTCTTCTAGTGAACTCCTGTATTGTGATAAAGTCCTTAGGACTATCTAGATTTGGCAATGAAGGATTTGTCATTTAGTCCTTAAATAGTTCATGATCAAATGATATGTTGTTACTTAGGATGATAATGTTTATCAAGTATAGATCATTGTGTGCCATATAGATTGGTTGTCCTCACAACCAAGGAGTGTTGAGATACTAATATGGCATGCAAGTGAGATGTATGGATACATCTGCACTAAATATGACCAACTTTGAGGCTTTTCTCCTATCAAGATTAGCTTTGATATAATATGGGTATAAATGTTCCTCCGATCTGAGATCACAACGGTGACTTTCAAGCAACTCATTGTGTTTTGATGTCGGACTATCTGAATTTCTAATTCAGTGATGAAAAATTTTTGGGCATAGTCAAGTACTTGTGGAGTCGGTGCATGTATCAAGATGGGATTGACCACTCCTGATTTTAGGAGTTATGTTCAATTGTATTTCAAATTAGCAAAACCTTGGCTAGGATAGTCTTAGTGAGGAGTCATGGGACTAATTACTTTGAGACATGACATGGATGTATTTTCTAGGGTTGATAGTCCAACCCTGAGTCATCTATTACACAGAGGTCATAGGGATGAATTATATGGTAACCATATTCACATAGGTTTTGAATGTTGCGATTGTGATTATTCGATCTATCCGGACGTTGGGTACCATTGCTAGATGGTCACTTCAATTAGTATAGAAATTGATTTCTGTGCTACCAGCTTAGGTTTGAACCTGTGGGGTCACACACATTAGGAATTTCTATCTAATCCAATAGTTGATCAAGAGTCCCACTGGACTAGGACTTTATGACCAAGAGTCCTACTGGACTGGGACTCTGAGTCCTACTTATCTAGAACTCTCTGATCAAGAGTTTCATTTATTTGAGACTTTATGATCAAGAGTCTCGCTAGACTGAGACTCTGTTACCAAGAGTCCTACTGGACTAAAACTTTGAGTCCTACTTATCTGAGACTCTCTAATCATGAGTCCTAATAATCTAGGACACTATGGTCAAGAGTTCCACTGGACTAGGACTCTATAACCAAGAGTCCTACTGGACTGAAACTCTGAGTCTTACTTATCTAGGACTTTCTAATCAAGAGTTCTACTAGTCTAGAATTCTATGATCATAAGTTTGATTCATTTGGGATACCGGGTTCAAGAGTCCTACTAATTTAGGACTCTTCAAGAGTTTCATGTTGATAGGACTCTGTTGCCCAGTAATCCATTCGATTTGGACTTAGATATTTTTGGAGAATTAATTAGCAATTTAATTATTGATTAGCTTAATTTGATTGAGCGATGAGGATTCGATCATGTCCGATTGAATTTGATTCGATTGGATTTGATCCAATCATGCCATGAGATAATCTAATCGCTGTGGGAGTTTTGACCTTGATTTGATCAGAACGTAAATCTAATTAATTTTTAATTTGATTAGAATTTTATTAGATTAGGCTAAGCCTAATTTGGTTAGATTTAACTTGATTTAATTAGATCTAGATTAATTGGTTTGGTTGAAACCAATTAGGACCAAGTCAAATGAAGTTTGAATTCAAATTCTCCCATGCACCCCCCATTTTTGACTTTTTCACTCTGCTTCCCATGCCCTCCCTTTTGTTGTCGAACATTTTTTGAGAAATAAAAATATGCACATAGAAGGAGAGTCCTTCTACATGTTAAGCATAAGGGAGGGGGCATTGGATAAGGATAAGAGGCTCATTTGATTTTTGAAATCAAGTGAGTGGTTAAAATCTCTCAACCACTCAACTCTTATCATTATCAATACTATTTTCCTATGATATTTATGTCAATAAATTATGAGAATTTGTGTTCATATAGAATAAGGGGTTAGAATTTTGTGGTAAAAATTTTAGAGTATTTGGGCATTAGTTTTGGACAAAAAAAATCTTGGAGTGAAGGTGAATAGGATCCTATAGCACTTTACTTTTCCCTCATACCTCTCTTCTCTTATGTTTTTTACCTCTAAGGATATCCTACTTTTAGATATGATCTAAATAGAGATTATAGATATAAAAGTTATCTTTCCATAAAAACTTATTTTATAAAAAAACTCCACACAGAGAGGGCGTGATAGGATTTTTAGTATGTCAGGATTTTTGGGTCGAGTAAAATCCTAGATTTGGGAATCTGGGTTCGGATGGAGAGATCAAGTACTATGAGCATCGGATCGCCACCAAATTTGAAACACATCTTTATCATCCTCTATTATTTATGTTCTAATTTTTCAAAATATTTAAAAAATAAAAAAATATATGATCAATCATGATTAGCCATCGAAGGTCCCGATGAGGAGCTAGCACTCCAGCGAGGCAGATCGGGACCAGGAGCTCCATGTGGACCAATTGTAGAGATTGGACATGTGTGCGGCTATGATGTGATGCTAGAGTATTATTTGGTAGACTCAGATTATGATGATCGACTATCCATGAAAAGGTATTGTGTTCTGAATACTTAGATGTAGTAAATAGTTTATTACATAGTTTTATTTTCAGATCTATTGATGTATGCATGCATATTATGTTTAGATTCTAATATGTAGGATTAAATAATCTGATATGATCAGTAGATAATTAATTAGATTAATTATTTTTTATTGTATCATTACTATTTTTGAAATATTTTTCAAAAGTAGCATGGCAAATCCTACACTATTTTCTTAAAAATGGCTAGGAGATCGAATAATGGTGTAGTCAAACTATAACACACTCAAGGTGAACAATCGATGCACCTTAGGTCTAAGAACCAGATACACAACTACAGCATCAAGCTCAGTCACTAACGAGAAGGTAAACTTCCTTATGACTGCTCGAGGTGGTCATGCTCAGTGCCCTCATTCTCTAATGAGTATCAATACACTCACTATGGTGTCTCCACATCATAGACTCAAGACTCATCTATCCTAAGAAAGTGATCATACACTAATCTTCTGGATCGATCACCATCCTCATGATGATCCTACAATTAGGAGCAGTTTATGAGTTAATTATGAAAATACATGTCTTAAATTTTAAACTCTTGAAAATATGTATTAGCTTTCCATTAAGTCAAAGGATGTATCACAGACACATATACACAATGTGATAAAATAAAATAATCCTTTATTGATTTTAAGTTAAAATTATAAAAGTGCCGCTAGAAAGTGTATTACAAGTGTCAACTAATCTGGCTTCTAGGACACTCATCTAACAAACTTCCACTTGACCTAAAGCCAATTGGCTACAAATCTAAGTCTCATCTTCTCAAGGTGGGCTTTGATCTTCTGTTGGCTCAACGACTTCATCAGTGGGTTTGTCGCATTGTCTGTGATGTCGACACTCCTGACCTCGACTTAATCCTTCTTGAGGTAATCATGGATGAGATGATATTGCCACTTGATATGCTTCGACTTCTGATGAGACCTTGACTCCTTAGCTAGGGCTATGGTGCTATTATTGTCGCAGTATAGAGGGATGGCATCACTCCAAGCTCTATGGCAAACTTCTTATACCAGAATGCTTCTTTTGCAGCTTTTGACATAGTGATGTACTCAGCTTCCATTATGGAGTCTGCGATCACTATTTGCTTGAAACTCTTTTGGCTAACAGCACTATCATTACATACAAATAGACTTCTAGATGTCGACTTTCAATCATCTATATCAAACATAAAATCTAAGCCTGTATATCCTTGGACCTAAAGTTCTCCATTCCAAAAGACTAGAAACATATCCTTAGTCCTCAAGTACTTAAAGATACACTTCATAGTAGTCCAATGCTCTTCGTCTAGATTTGATTGATATCTGCTTGTGACACTCACAGCATGCATGATATCAGGTCGTGTACATAGCATGGCATACATGAGGCTCCATATTGCTGAAGCATATGGGAACTTGCTCATGCATTCAATCTCCTTGGATGTTTTGGGATATATCTTCTTGGAGAGATGAATGCTATGTCTAAAGGATACCAGTCCCCTCTTGGAGTTTTCTATTTTGAACCTCTTCAGCACCTTCACTATATATATTTTCTATGAGAGACCCAGCATCCTATTTGGTCTATCCCTATAGACCTTTATTCCCAATATGAAGGATGCTTCTCCTAGGTCTTTCATAGAGAACTCTTTTAACAACCACATTTTGATGGATGTCAACATGGGAATGATATTCCTAATAAAGAGGATGTCATCCACGTACAGTACAAGAAAGACAATAGCATTTCCACTAATCTTTTTGAAAACACATGGCTCCTCATTTTTGATGAAATTAAATGATTTGATCACATCATTAAAACGAGCATTCCAGCTCCGAGATGCTTGCTTAAATCCATATATGGATCTTTATAGCTTACAGACCTTGTGATCATTATCACTAGATGTGAAACTAAATGGCTATTCCATATAAATATCTTTCTCAAGATATCCATTTAAGAATGTTGTTTTCATGTCCATCTATCAAATTTCATAATCGAAATAAGCTACGACAGCAAGTAGTGTGTGGATGGAATTTAGCATGGCTATTGGCAAAAAGGTCTCCCGATAGTTAATGCCTTCATGCTGACTATACCTTTTCGCTACAAGCCTAGCTTTGAATGTCTCTACATTCCCATCGGCACCTATGTTTCTCTTGAAGATCCATTTACATCCAATAGGTACAATGCCTTCAGATGGATCTACCAAGGTTCCAATTTGGTTCGAGCATATTGAGTCAATCTCTAACATCATTGCCTCTAACCATTTCTTGAAGTCGATATCTGATATCTCCTCATCATAGGTTTTGGAACATCACCATGAATCCTATTTTCTATGAGAAATATTTTCTCTACATCCTCTGAAATGGTACCTAAGTATCTCTCAGGAGGATGGAAAACCCTACTTGATCTATGAGATGGAGGAAGTTATGTTTGGATTGGCTGAGACTGATTGGGTTTCTCAAATTCATCAGCTCGTTGCTCTTTGGAGACCTTCTCCTCGAGCCTAATCTATCTCCCAATGCCACCATCTTGAATAAACTATTTTTTAAGAAAAATGGCATATTGACTTACAATCACATTATGATCTTACAAAAGATAGAAGTAATATCTTAACAACTCATTAGGATATTCGACAAAATGAGCTCTAAATGACCTAGACTCTAATTTGTTCGGCTGTTATTTCTTGACTCAAACTTGATTTCTTACCATGACATATCTCATACAGTGTGGTAGGAACGATTTTAGAGAGAACCTGATTCAGTAAGTAGATTGTGGTCATTAAATTATGTCCTCAAAGAAAATCAGGAAGGTCCATGACGCTCATCATAAATTAGACCATATCTAATAGGATCTAATTTCTTCATTCTAAAATCCTATTGAGTTGAGGCGTTCTAGGTAGAGTCCATTATGATACTATGTCATTATCTTTGGGATAGTTTAAAAATTTTTGACTAAGGTATTTGCCTCTTCGATCTGATTGAAGAACCTTAATGGATTTTATAGTTTGCTTTTCTACTTCGCGTCTAAATTTCTTGAACTTTTCAAAGGCTTCAAACTTGTATCACATCAAATACATATACCCATACCGAGATAAGTCATTGGTAAAGATAATGAAGTAGACATAATTACCTCTAGCTGGCACATCAAATGGGCCACACATATATATATGTACCAAGGCAAGTAATTTGTGGCCCTTTCCTCATATCCTACAAAAGGAAGCTTGATCATTTTGCTCTTAAGACATGATTCATAAATTGGATATGACTCGAAAGTCAACGAACTCATAAGTCTAAATTTCTCTAATTTATTAATCATGTCTTCAACTATATGACCTAGCCTAAGGTGCTATAGATACCTATCATTTAGACTATCTCTAGGTTGCTTAGATCCTACGGCATTCATGTTTTGCTTGATATTTAACATAGATACATCAACATGCAACTGATAGAGACCATTAATTATGAAACCACTTATAATTTTATTTTTTTCAAAAAGAATAGTATAATAATCCTTAAGAAAGCTAATTACATAACCTTCCAATGCTAAACAAGAAACATAAATCAAATTCCTGCTTACTATAGGCACAAAATAACAATCTCTAAGTACTAAATCTAATCCTGATGGTAATCAAAGAGGATAGGTTTTCATGGCCATAGTAGTAATTCTTGCACCATTTTCGACATGCAGGATCATCTCACCATCCCTCAGCCTCCTAGTCTCCTCAAGACCCTGCATAGAAGTGCACAAGTGAGCACTAGAACTAGAGTCAAGCACCTAACTGGATGTAAAAGAAATCATAAGATTAGATTCAGTAACGAGCATACCTCCAAAAGGACCCGCCACCTTCATGTTCTTCATGCTGGCCAGGTATAAAGGGTGGTTTTGCTTCCAATGGCCATCGATGTCGCAATGAAAATACTTTTCTTTATCACCAGCCTTCCTCTTCGGCTCTCCCTTTTTCTTCTTCTCACCTTCTACCTTCTGCTTCTTTGCAGACTTCTTCTTCTTTTCAAAAAACTTTCTCTTGAAAAAAATTCACTCCACAGCAAGTACTAAGCCTCTTGAATCTTTTCGAGAAAGCTCAGCAGTAACCAGCATATTCATGAGCTCAGCCAAGGTACATTAAAGTTTATGCATATGAAAGTTCATGATGAACTGTTCATATGCATCAGTCAAGGATTGTAGGATCACATCAATCTATAGATTCTTGTCAAGCACGATATAAGCTTCTCAAGCTCCTCTAGATCCTTAATCATTTTCAAACAATGATCTTGGACTAATTGTCCATCATGCATTTGAGCCTTAAAAACTCTTCGGGAGACTTGATACCGAGCTGCACAACTCTACTCATCGAACAACTCTTGCAGGTGAGCAAATATTTGGCTAGCAGTCTTGATGTCTTCATGTTGGTGCTATAATTCATCAAACATTGAGCCCAACATATAGTACCTAGCTTTATTATCATCATCCATCCACTTCTCTAGAGACACTCTCTAATCTACAGTCGGATGGGCCGATAAAATGGGTGGGTCCTAGTCTAATACATAAGATAGCTTCTCAAAATCCAAAATAATTTTATAGTTTCTGAGCCAATCCATATAATTGGGTTCTGTCAGTCTATGGGTGTCTAGGATTTGAGCTAGTGGATTTGATACAGATATTTTTTCGTAGAGAGTCAAAATTTCTAGTTAGACTTTGTAATTAGACTTAACCAATTTATTTAGGAGTTTTGTTTTTAAATAAATTAGGCTCTCACTATTTTTTTGATCCCTATACTCTCTTGACAGAGATGCAAAAATTTTTGTGATCATAGACTTCTAGTGGGTGGTGCGATTCCACCGACTAGCTCACCACCTCATCTAATAGTTATTGGTGATGGATCAATCGATGAGGGGATAACTCTTGTCCAATGATTCTCTAATCATGGTGCACCCAAATCTGGTCTCTAATTCATGAAGCTCACCATGCCCAAAATATTGCTCCAATCCTTAGTTAAGTCAAACCCACCATTTGTATGAATTAAATTCCTAATTGGGTCTCTCACCATATCCAGAATATTGAGCCCAACCCATCCTTCAACCCGTAGCATCCAATGCCTAATATATGTGATTGCATCTTTCCAGTGCAACTGAACCACTATAACCAGCCGAAAATAATCAACCCCAGAAAAGGTCCGCACATCTATAATGGTGGAAGACCCATAACTTAATATTTTCTTAGGAAGATTTAATTTAGGTCTCTTAAACATGACTTGCCTTAGTCATAACAATTATGACTAACTTAGTGGTATGGGTTAGCTCGAATCGTTAGCCACCTCAAATTAGAACTGGGTCAATCCAATTAGCCAGGTAAGTGAGATTAGTGGGAGAAATATGTCATTAACTCATCGTAAACGTATTCAGATCGAGTAGCTTCCGATTAAAGACCACTGATTGTATCAGCCAAACTTACCTTACATACCGATTTGTCAAACTAGAATTAATCGAGTTAGCCTAAAATCCAGGCTCAAACCATAAAGCCAAATTAGGTCTTGAATTGGTCTACCACATGTGACTATGAGTTGACCATGACCTAGACTTAATCCTATTAGATTGGTCAATTCTAAGCACTCTTGATCCCACCTAATCAACTCTTTATTTGGTTTGATCAATCGCTAGACCTAATTGAGCTACCATACCCGAACTCAAATTTATGAAGGTGTTTTAGATATGAAAATTCATAATTTTTAGATCTAATTGGTTTTATAATCTTAATTCTTAATTAAGTTTTGGTTTATAAATAAAACATGCACAAAAATTCTAAGGTTTCAAGATCTAGATTTTTGCAGAAAAGTAAGTTCTTCGATTTCTGATTAAGGACAGACGCACAGTGCCCCTACACACCATAAAAGCACCCATCAAATAGAAAGAGAGGACCTTTAAACCCTTCTTACTCTCATGATCGGACGGCTAAGGAGAATGCCTTAATCAGAAATAACTTTTATACTACAAAACTTTTAGATCTATAATATATATCACATATAAAATTATAGATCTAATTATGCATGCTTTGTATACATCTCATGTATCAAAAATAAACCAAATATACATATTTTCATATCTGATATATTTAATATAATATCTAAAAAATAAAAATTTAATTGATCATATCAAAACAAAAAATTTATTCTAGACTATCTATTGCATAGAACAATAAAAGCTTGCCTAGACATACATGTCATATATCGCATATGTGATTATTTAATAAATTAATCTAACACATCCATGTTTTAGATATGATATATTAGATAAAATATGTAAAAAATAAAATTTTAAAATGATCATATCATTTCAAATTCTACTCTAGATAATTTATAGAATAATTCTATAACCTAGTCTAGACATGCATCAAATATATCTAACCTATTAATTATATTTTTAATCTACTAATTTTAAATCTGATCATATCTGATGTGACATCTAAAATCTTTAATATTAGATTAAAATTAAAAAAAAAATTAGATCAAAATCTGATCTAAAGAACTACAAACGCAGCTCTGATACCAGTTGAAGAAAAATCTAGTTTTCTGTCGTAGGATCAATCTGATCTGATTAGATCTATAGCAAAAATTTTTAAAACTTTTATATAATATTCTAATTAAATCAAAGAGATCTCAAATCTAATCTTAATGATCTGATATTAAAATTGAAAATTAAAATTAAATCTAAAACATCAAATGTTACCTATTCAAGATAGATAATTACCCTTACGATGATCTGCCATTACCCAGGGTTCTGGATCTAGCCATGCAAGTGCCTGGCCTCTACTGAAGTCCACTTAAGTTGGTTCTGAATGTCTTCTCCTCCTAAATCTGGTCTCTAAAGATCAGATCTAGATTTGATATATAGAGCCTTCAAAATAAAATTAAAGACAGTGCACTCATCTCACGAGCACCTTCGCATTGAACCTGATATTTGCACCAATATCTTTGGATCTTCCTTGCTGTTTGTGCCCAACCTTTAAATGTGGAGAAGAGGGAGAGGAAGAGGATGAAAGGGGTGTGGAAGTGAGATGGGGCAGAAGCAATTTGGCATGGAGAAGGGAAGGCTTTTTTTGGAACCCTAAGGTGTAGGGGTTCTTATATAGAACCCTGCACCACCTTAGAGTCCCTTTCCATCAAGCAATCAAATTACTTGATTATTTAGGACTCTAGGTCTAATATCCTATGCCAAATACCAGGTCCCTTCCTAGTTTTGTTTCCCAATATAATTCAAAAATGTCACACAAAAAGATAGGGAGAGAGGGAAGAAGTCAAAGCACAAGGGACTCTTCCTAGAGTTTGATTTCTATCAAACTCTTTGATCTGGTCAAATCTAATTTTGACCTGGTCAAAGTCCTATCCTTATGGGACACACGCCTAGGGAGGCATGTGCCCTCTCCTCTCGTGAAATCACCTAGGGGTGTGCACCCCTAGAAATTCTCTAGGGGGTGCATGCCCCTGCCCCTTTCTTTCCTGCATTCAGGTCAATATTTGACCCTTGTCCTAAAAGAATCAAGAAATTGGTAGGTTTATCCTATTCTTGTCTGATGGATTAGAATGATACTTTTCTAACCTGAACAAGCTTCAGTCAGATCAAGAAAAACCCATACTTGATTTTTGGCAAGCCAAATCTAATTTGACTTAGTTGAGACGAACCAAAAAGATTATAGAAGGAGAAAGTCAGGCTCAATCATGTGCTAGCATGATTTTCGTAAACCTAATTAGATCTAATCTAAATCAATCAAACTAAGTTAGTCCAATTGATGACATCCAGATCTAAATCCTTATTTGTGTAGCTCAGTTAGGTTCAATTACATATGGTAATGAGACATGTCGCGATCTCTATCATCGATATCATCAAAACACCTTTCGATGGATTAGAACTCTTCCGATTCATCTAATTAGAATGATCGATTATTAAGATCATTCTATTTGCTCCTAAAATCCACCAGTGACACCTAACAGTATATGGTGGCAATCTATCAGAACTAAAAGCAAACCTCTCGTTGCAGCTACCTATGTGATTAGGTTCTTCTATCATGAGTTCCAAAAGGATTAGGGTTAAGGTGACCTCGTCAAACCCAACACCCTATCATATGATTGAATCTTCGATCGGAGTCCGGTATAAAACCCTAATAGAAAACACTTTTCTATAATATCACAATGCCATGGCCATGGGCTTAAGGACTCGATCTCATGATCATCATAGAACTACTCCTCCTCTACCGAGGTTGATAGATCCCATCTTCGTGTGAACTAGTTTCTATACCAAACATGCTATAGCCAACATACACCTCAGGATTCTGAATGGCTAGGAGACTGAGTTATGATATAGTTAAACTATGACACACTCAAGGTGAACTATCGATGTACCTCAGATCTAAGAATTAGATACACAATTGTAGCACCGAGCTCAATCATTGATGAGAAGGTAGACTTTCTTATGACTGCTTAAGATGGTCATGCTCGATGCCTTCATTCTCTAATAAGTACCTATACTCTCATTTTGGTGTCTCCACACCATAGACTCATGACTCATCTATCCTAAGAAAGCGATTATCATGGCTCCTTGAATCGGGGCTGGACCGAACACGGAGTACTCAAGAGATGGGTTCGAGGTCTGACTACATTCTCTTGAGATTTAGGCAACTTGGAGATCAAATCTGAGCCCTAGAATTACCTAAGAAAATATGTACAAGATCTACAAGGAGTACTCAAGAGAATGGGGCTAGGGGCACATGTCTCGAAATGTACGTTGGTCAGCAAAGAAGCTAGTGTAATGAGGCATAACAGAATATAGTTTATCCATGCAACTTTGTGCGATATTCTAAGAACTTCACAGAAGTTGGTTCAAAGTGGATAAGACATTATCTTAAAGGATTTTTTATTCCAAATCTAATGGATCAAGTTTTGTTACAATCCGAGTTTATTTGAGTCACGAACTTGGCAATTTTATCTGACTGCGAAGAGTCCTATGGGAATGGAGATTTTGAGTTTATCCTTAATTATCTTGTACTTAGAGAGTTGAGTTCGTGAGGGACTTATAATCTGAGGTTGTTCCTATATAAAAGGACACTCAAGGGTGGGATTAGAGATTAGAGATTAGAGAGAGAGAGAGAAAAAGATCATCTAAGGATCCTCTTATATCTATGAGAGATCGAGAGATCGAAAGAGCTTCTATTATAAACTAACGAGTGGTTATTTAATAAAAGTTCTTTTATCCTTACTTCTTCTTCTTCTTCATGGTATTTTTTGGAGTCATGTTCTGCTATATTCTTATTATTGTTGGGTGTGGCCTATGTCATAGAGACTAAGTTCCCATGCTAGGGAGGCTGATCAATTCTCTTCTATCCTGTGAAGAGCTGACCAAGCCGCATGTTGTTGGGATTTGCTCTGAGATCCCTTTGTACGTGATAGTTGGTATCAGAGCGATACTGAAAATAAAGAAGATGACCTCTACATCAGCATCCATGTGGGAATGGAGGATTCATCATCCACGATCTTGGATCCTAATCCTGCCTCAAGAGGAGGCACGGCAATGGGTGGAGCGCATCCAGTTGATGATTCTCTGCAAGGGTTACGGATTGCATCTCCGATTATCTCCACCAACAATCGACTACAGAAGTGTGAGACCCAAATGGCTAAGGTTTAAGGGCGAGTGGAGGACCTCAAGGGTAAGGATGCAATCCTTCGAGGTGAGATCGCGGGCTCAGCTGAATCAAATTTTCTTCAAGCGACGCTACAAGGAAGTACTGCAGCATAACAAGGAGTTGGAGACCATGGTGAAGGCTCTTCAAATATAGATGGTTGACTTTTAACAGAAAAAAATCACCATGGGCGTGTCCTCTTCTACTTCAAAAATGGAGGTCACAAGTGAGGCTACGAGTCCCCTGCACAAGCTTGATGTTTCCAAGCTGTAGGAGTTCTGCAGGCAGCAGTCCGCAAAAGAGGTAGATAACTTCCTTTTCATCATGGAGCAATATCTACTGGTTACCGACATAAGGCATGAAGCCATGAAGGTGAGCACAGCGGCCATGCTCTTAAGGTATGTGTCGATGCTTTGGTGGCGACGATGGGCTGACGATGTGAAGCAAGGAGCTATTCCAATCACCACTTGGGTACAGTTCCAAACTAAACTTCAAAAGCAATTCTTCCCCAAGTTTGCTAAGGATGATGCTCGAGCATGACTACGATGGCTCATGCAAAAGGATGATGTGCATGAGTATGCACGAGAGTTTAGTGAATTATTGTTGGAGGTATCAGACCTCAGCCAAGAGGACTCTCTCTTCACCTTCCTTGATGGGCTCAAACCATGGGCCAAGATGGAGTTGCAGTGAAGAGAAGTCAAAGAGTTTGAACGAGGCTATAGCTCAAGCAGAGGCTCTCATCAAGTTCAAGACTCAACTCACAGCTCCTAAAGCCCAAGCATCCAAATAGGGCAAAGGTGGGGGAGCGAAATCAGGTCATAAGGAAGGTAAAAAAGGCTCGAATTTGGGCTCCTCAAGTGGAAGTGCTTCTCAAGCGAAGGAAAAAGGGGTGGTGCAAGGTACCAGCACTATCTCATACTACATTTGCAATAGACCGCATAAGGTGAAGGATTGTCCATTGAGGGGCAAGATGGCATCTATGACGGTGGAGGAGCAGCAAGAGACCAACCAAAAGATGGGTTTACTTTGTCTCAATGCCCTGAAGACCAAGGGGCCATGAGGCCTACTCTATGCACCTATCAATATCAATGGTCACACCTTCTAGGCACTCACTGATACGGATGCTACTGACTTCTTCATGGACTTAGCAATGGCGAAGAAGCTCAACCTGAAGATTGAACGTGATGAGCACACATTCAAGGCGGTTAACTCCATAAAGGTAGCTACACGAAATAGCCAAGGATGTTGAGATCCAATTTGGTACATGGATCGGATGGGTGACAGTAATGTAGCTTGCTAAGGGGCTGAGAAGGGGACTTCCAACATACATTGCATCCATTCAAGAGGAAGATCTATTGGAGGGAGAAGAGATTCCAGCACCCATCGAGGGAGTTCTCACTAAATTCAGGGATGTGATGCCCCCCGAATTACCTAAGTGATTGCCGCCAAGAAGAGAAATCGATCACCGAATTGATTTGGTGCAGGGAGCACGTCTACAGCTCAAACACCATATATGATGGCCTCACCTAAACTCCAGAAGCTGAGGAGACAACTAATGGAGTTGGTGGGCAACGGGTTCATCTGACCTTCAAAGAGTCCATATGGAGCATCGATACTTTTTTAGAAGAAGCTTGATGGTTCGTTGAGACTTTGCATCGACTACAGGGCCCTCAAGAAACTCACGATGAAGAACAAGTACCCCATTCCATGGATTGATGACTTGTTTGATCAATTTGATAAGGCACCATCATTTTTCAAGTTGGATCTTTGCAGCAGGTACTATTAAGTTTGCATGGTGGAGGAGGACATCGAGAAGACTGCACGTGTGATAAGGTATGCGAGCTTCAAGTACCTTGTCATGCCTTTCGGCCTCACCAATGCTCCAGCAACCTTCTGTGCTTTGATGCAATATGTACTCCATGACTTTATTGATAAATTCATGGTAGAATACTTGGATGATATTATTGTCTACAGCCGAACATTGGAAGAGCATGTGGCACACTTGAGGCAAGTCTTCTCCATCCTACGGCAACACTAGCTCTTTGTGAAGAAGGAGAAGTGCGAGTTTGCAGAGCGGAGAATGTTGTTCCTTAGGTACATCATTGGGGATGGAAAGCTCATGATGGATGCCTCAAAGATTTTAGCCATAGCTGAGTGGGAGGTACCTACATGTGTTACACATGCTCTTTTCTTGGTTTGACAAAGTATTATAGGAGGTTCATCACTGGGTATTCGAAGTTATGCACCCCGTTGATAGATTTGTTGAAGAAGGGTCGGCCATGGCGATGGTTGGATCAAAGTCAGGAGGCATTCGATCATCTCAAGCAGGCGGTCACAGAGGAGTCGGTCCTCATGCTACCAGACTTCACGATTCTTTTCGAAGTTCATACCGATGCATCAGATTTTTCCATTGGAGGGATGCTCATACAGAAAAGACACCCAGTGGCCTACGAGAGTCGAAAGTTGAACGACATCGAGTGCAGGTATGTTCATGAGAAGGAGATGATAGTGGTTGTACATTGCCTTAGAACTTGGCACCATTACCTCCTCGAATCCAAGTTTGTGGTGTGCACGAACAATGTGGCCATAAGCTACTTCCAAACCCATTCAAAGCTCATCCCAAAGCAAGCAAGATGGCTGCAATTTCTTGCTGAATTCAATTTCCACATCGAGTATAAGCCAGGCCAAACCAATTCAGTTCTTGATGCCTTAAGTAGAAAGGCGTAGTTGGCTGCGGTTTCTTCCACTTTCGGTCCAACAAGTGACTTAATGGAGAGGATCAAGATCGAGGTGGAGAAGGATCCATGGCCCACATCCATGGGTGAACTCATCAAGGATGGCAAGGCACGCCATTTTTGGACCAAAGGTGGGCTGATTTTGACATGAGGACGGCATGTCTATGTGCCTTCAGGTGGAGTGCTTAGGTGCAAGGTGCTATGAGAGCATCATGATTCTATGTGGACAGGATATCAGGAGGTGCATCGAACCCAAGCTCTCATAGAACATAGCTACTATTGGCCAAATATGCGAGATGACATCGAGGGGTATGTTCGCACTTGTCTAGTATGCCAACAAGACATGGTTGAATATCAGCAGCCTGTGGGGTTGTTGGAGCCATTGCCTAGACCAGAGCATCCATGGGAGGGCGTCTCCATGGACTTCATATCGGGTTTCCTCCTGTGGAAGGGTATAGCTACATCATGGTAGTAGTGGATCGCTTCTTGAAGTATGGAGTCTTCATTCCAGCACCTACTACTTGCCATGTGGAGGACGTGGCGTGGTTGTTCTTCATATATATAGCAAAATATTGGGGATACCATGGAGCATTGTTTCTGATCGCGATGCTCGCTTCACGAAAAGATTCTGGACCAAGTTATTTTGGATACTCAGAATGGAGCTGAAGATGTCTACGGCTTTCCATCCTCAGACTGATGGCCAAATAGAATGAACAAATGCATTACTGGAGATGTATTTAAGGCACTATGTGAATGCCAATCAGCGGGATTGGGTGCGACTCTTGGACCAAGCCCAATTCAGTTACAACTTGCAGCGATCGGAGTCGACCGATAAATCACCATTTGAGGTGATAATAGGACAGCAACCAGACACTCCATGGAGTGTTATAGTGGACTACGTGGGATGTAGCCCAACCACCTATAGGTTCGTGAGGGATCTGAAGGAGGATACAGATTTGGTTCGGGTCTCCTTATTGAAGGTGACCAAATGGATGAAGAAGTGGGCTGACATAAAGCGGCATGCAACTGAGTTTCAAATTGATGATCAGATATTGGTAAAACTCTACCATCACATGAGATTGAAGTTGGGCTACCACAAAGCACTCATGAGGAGGTATGAAGGCCCCTTCATCATCACCCATCGAATTGGAGAGATCGCATACTAGTTGTTGCTACCTTCCAAGCTGAAAGTGCATCCGGTGTTCCACGCATCTCTGTTGAAGTCATTCAAAAAGGACATAACCGACCCTTCTTGAACTCAAAGTGGGAGAGCTCCAGTGGCCGTACAAGTTCATGACATCAAGAAGGTTTCTAAAATCAAGGTGGATAGGAAGAAAGGCAGCCGGATGCAGTACTTAGTCCAATAGAGAGGACTAGTAGACTTAGAAGTGAGTTGGGAGTATGGTGATGAACTATGGTAGTTTGAAGACATCATCAATAAATACTGCCTAGCCTCATCAGGGGCAACTTCGACTTAGGTGGGGGAGGGTGTCATGGCTCCTCGAATTGGGGTTGCACCGAACATGGGTCAAGGTGCAAACCAAATTGGGTTGCTGGATGGGTTCGAGGTCTGAATACACTCTCTTGAGATTTGGGTAACTTGGACACCAAATTTGAGCCCTAGAATTACTTGAAAAAATGTGTACAAGATCTACAAGGAGTACTAAAGAGAATGGGGTCGGGGGCACATATCTTGAGATGTATGTTGGTTAACAAAGAAGCTAGTGCAATGAGGCGTAATAGAATGTAGTTTATCCATGTGACTTTGTACGATATTTTGGGAACTCCACAGAGTCACTTCAAAGTGGGTAAGGAAATACCTAAAGTATTTTTCGTTCCGAATCCAATGGATTAAGTTTCGTTGCAATCTGAGTTCATTTGAGTCACGAACTTGATAGTTTTATCTGACTGCATAAAGTCCTATGGGAACGGAAATTCCAAGTTTATCCTTATCTTGTACTTAGAGAGTTGAGTTCGTAAGAGACTTGTAACCTGGGTTTGTTCCTATACAAAAGGACACTCAAAGGTGGGGTTAGAGATTAGAGAGAGAGGGGGGGAGAGAAAGAGATTATCTAAGGATCCTCTTGTATCTGTGAAAGATCGAGAGATCGGGAGAGCTTCTATTGTAAACCAATGAGTGGTTATTTAATAAAAGTTCTCTTTTCCTTATTTCTTTTTCTTCTTTATGGTGTTTCCTGGTGTCGTGTTCCACTGTATTCTTATTATTGTTGGGCGTGGCCTAAGTCATAGGGACTAGGTTCCCATGCTAGGCTGATCGATATTCTTCTACCCTATGAAGAGCTGACCGAGCCACACGTTGTTGGGATTTGCTCTGAGATCCCTTCGTACGTGACATGATCGTACACCAACCTTCCAAATCAATCACCATCCTCATAATGATCCTGCAGTCAAGAGCAATTTATGAGTTAATTATGAAAATACTAGATGCCAATCATGTCTTATGAATTTAATCAAATTAAAAGGTTTAATTTGATCATCAATTAGAAAGTATTATAATTTATCGAATTAGGTCAGCTCAATTTGACCTAAATCAGTTTAGTTGAGTTCTAACTAAATTAGGTCAAATCACATCCAGACCCACTACTATCTAGATATGAAACCCAATGGATCACACATAAAGAAAATTGATTAAGGGTTTAATTGAATTAAATCATGTTTGCAAATTAAATATGCTAGCACATATTGCAAACCCTAGCATCTAGATTTGAATTAGATTCAAATCGAGTTCCAATTTGGACTAATTAGATCCAATTTTGGTCAAATCAATTTTGATCATTAATTAGGATGACCCTTGGCTAGTTGACCAGGGATTGGGCACGTCATATCATAGTTTCATGCACCATAGAGTCTCTCTCTTAGCATGTGGAAGAAGTTTAGTGTGCTAGGACTCTTAGTGCATGGTTGTTTTATGGCATGATTGTAGGAGGTATGGTGCTCCCAAGCCTTGGGAGGCCACAGGAGGAGCCAAGGTATTGGCTTCGAAAGACTAAAATAAGTATGAGTCTTAGGGCTAGTACAGGAGTTGTCTTAGGTGAAGATGGCATGTAGCCCTGCATGGGCTTAGGGTTCAGGTGTGAGGACCTTGAGGAGGGTTGGTAAGTGCTCTAAAAATCTAGGATACAAGATGGAGCAAAGAACCCAAGTCAGGAGAAGAATCAGCCAAGATAAGAAACTGACACACGATGGGCTGGCTCGGATATGTAGTCGAGCTGGCTCGGGCTGAGACCGAGCTGACTCGGAGTGCAATCAAGCTGACTATCTTAGGCAGACAGAAAATAAGGTTTGGATGAGATGCAGTCAAGCCAGCTTGGCTCCTAACAGAGCCGGCTCGATGTTGGTGAATAAAATTGGATAGGACTTTTTGTTTGGGTCCTTAAGGCCTGATCCAATAAGTTCTTAAGGGAGCTAACTCATATATGGGTTGGGACTAGATCCAAGAGATGAGAGCATGTGAGACATATGTACATGGGCTGGGTGAATGCTTTCATGTATTGGGTTAGCTAAGAGAGTTTTTGGTCGGGCCTAATGGCTATGTATAAATATATAGATTATGTTAGGATTTTTAGAGGTGCAATCAATACAGATCTTTTCTTCCTTCAATCTCTCTGCTCTCTTCTCTCTTTTCTCTAGTGTGATTGCCCTAGGTTCTTGAACAAGTCCTAGAGAGGGGGGGTGCCTCCTTCAAGTCCTAGGAGGGAGGTGCCCCATCACTTAATAAGGTGGTAAATCGATGGTTAGCTACCCTTAAAGAACATCACAGATGTCCATGTCCATGCTTTTAGATCAGGGGTTTCCACTATAATTGGTATGAGAGCAGTACTGATGTCACAATATTTGATATCAGAGCCTGATGTTGTATGGAAGCGAAGAAGAAGTCATACAAGATAAAATCAGAAATCTGCATGAGTATTCATGGTATGTCTCAGATCTATCTTTATTTTTTGCTATGGTTTGGCCAAGCGGGAGTAATGGATTAAAAATGGAGGTTGAGAGGATTAATGGAAAGGATTTATCCTGGGGTGGAAGGTTTGGATGCATGATTTTCTAATCGATCTTGGTTGGAGAGATCAGGGTGTATGATGGGTGACAGGATTCTCTAAGAAGATGGGTAGTGTGGGGCTGTTTGATGGATGAAGAGAGATTTTCCAAGAGATAATGGTCGAAGGAAAGCTGAAGAGAGACTATACATCCTTCGATTATAGGAAGGCGGGAGAAGTAGTCGGGGATGCATTTAGTAGTTCAACTAGAGTATGAATTTGCAAAGCCTTGGAGGTGATGGAGATGGATGATCCATGGAGGTCCAGTAGGTCAGTGCTGGATGGCTGATCTTGGATCAGATTTCTTCTGTAGGTGCACCAGGAAGAGTCGCAGTTCAAGTAGAGGAAGGTTTGTGTATAGCAAGAGCAGACCTGGATACCTATGGAAGGTGGTGTTAAGATGAGGCAGGGAGCATTGGAGTGCTATAGTAGTATTTCCCTAGAGGCAGAAGAATGAGAGAGGCTCGACCGAGGGAGGTATCTCATTAGAGAGTGTCAAGAGGCATCTCAGAAGATCAGGAGCAAGTCTCAGAAAGAGCCAGAGAGTCTTAGGAGCCTCAAGATGAGATAGGTGGGTCTGAGCCCAGGATAGGGTTTGATCTGTAGTTCCTCCAGGCACAACTGAAGCGATGGCTGGTGTAGGGGTAGAAGAGGAGAAGGTTAGGGTGAAATTTTATAGGGTTTAGTTACTAGATTCAGAAGAGTAGGATAAGCTATTTGGTTTCGGAGGAGCCTACGAGGTGTAGTGTATTCGAGACAGTTTTGGATGGATCCATGGAGTGCAGAGGATCCAAAGGAGCAGCGATTGTGTTTGAGGTGCAGTGGTAGGCTCAGCAGTGCAGTATTGAGTGGTTGGCCTCAAGCGACTCGATTACAGAGTCAAGATCTTCTACAGCATCAGGGAGACTTTGGTTTCAGATAGAGCACCGGGTAGAGGTGGCTTCATCGGTGGAGATGTGACACAAGTTTAGAGTGGAGGAGTGTAGGAGGACTAATATCCTAGCACCAACATTGAAGATGCATAGTTCCAGGTGGAGCAACATGTGCGAATGAATAGGTGAAGTTCTGAGGAGACCATGTCCGGGTATGCAGTGCTGTAGATTCTCCATGAAAGTTTAGGATAAATAATGCGGCTACCAAGTAGAAGGATATCTACAACTCCAAGGATGGTGCATATAAGCAAGCCAAGATCTTCAGCGATGGAGGCGGTCATCCCAAAGACCTCAAAGGATGCACAACAGCTGAAAAAGATTAGCAGAGGCAATGTTTGCATAGGTGCTGTCAAGTGCATACGGATAATGAGATCATGCTGGAGGGCATTGCCAAAGGTTTGCCAAGGCTTGGGGGACCAAGATGGAGATTGTAGGTGTGGTTCTCCCAAGCCTTGGGAGGCCATAGGAGGAGCTAGGGTGTTGGCTTCGGAAGACTAGGATGGGTGTGGTCCTAGGGCTAGGATGGGTGTGATCCTAGGTGAAGGCAGCGTGTAGCCCTGCATGGGCTCAAGATTCAGGTGTGAGAATCTTGAGAAGGCTTGGTGGTGCTCTAAAAACTAGGGACACAAGATGAAGCAAAGGACCAAAGCTAGGAGAAGAATCAACCAAGACAAGGGACTGACATACATCGGGCTGGCTCGAGCACGCAGTCGAGCCGGCTCGAGCTGAGATCGAGCTGACTCGGCATGCAATCAAGTCGGCTATCTCAGGTAGATAGAAAATAAGATTCGAATGAGATGTAGTCGAGCCAGCTCGGCTCCTGACAGAGCTGGCTCAATGGTGGTAAAAAGAACTGGACGGAATTTTTTGTTTGGGATCTTAAGGTCTGGTCCAATAAGATCTTAAGGGGGCTAACTCATGTATGAGTCGGGACTAGATCTAGGGTATGAGAGCATGTGAGACATATGTATATGGTCTCAGTGAGTGCTTTCACATATTGGGTTAGCTAGGAGAGTTTTTAGTCGGACCTAATGGCTATGTATAAATTCATAGGTTGTATGAGGGATTTTAGAGGTGCAATCAATACGGATCTTTTCTCCCTTCAACCTCTCTTCTCTCTTCTCTCTAATGTGATTGCCCTACGTTCTTGAAGAAGCCCTAGAGAGGGGGGTGCCTTCTTCAAGCCCTAGGAGGGAGGCTCCCCATCACTGATCAAGGTGGTAGATCGGTGGTTAGCTGCCCTTAAAGAACGTCATGGATCTCCATGTCCATGCTAAAGATGAGGGATTTTCGCTGTAATTGGTATCAGAGCAGTATCGATTGTCACAATAGTGATTTCTTTATGGCCTTATCCTCTTTTTAGTTCATGTAAAAATTTATGTGGGGTGTGGACTTCAGATAGGAGGTGCCTAAGAATCCTTCTGTAGGTAAACCACTTTGGTGTTTTAAGGAAGAGTCCTTGCCATCCCAACCTTCTTGGCGGCCCTTGGACCAAGTCAAAGGTGCTTGGGCCTTTCGACTTTTCTAGGTCTTATCTCCATGCCATTTTCAGAGGTGGCATCCCCAATCTAGGCCATTGGATGGCCATGTCATCTGATCTAATCCCTTGGATATTGGCACCACAAAATATTGCATCGCAACTCTTGGAAAAACTACATAGAATTTTCTTTCAAAAAGTCCTTCTGCCTGAAGCAACTCTTGGAATTAATTCTACATAGATCCACGTGTCCTAAAATTATGATGGGGCATGAGATAATATCAGAGAGCGTGAGAAATCAGATGGGAGGGGGCATGAGAAATTTAGGTGTTACCCTTACGTATATTATAAATAGGGGTGCGCTCCGAGAGTCCAAGTCATTCTGAATTTCTCCTTCTTTCTTACAAGAGTTCTTTTGTCCAATTTTCTTTCTTTCCTTCTTTTGTCTAGACAAGGTCCTATTAAGAATAAGAAGTCTTCTTTAAGACAAAGAGATTAGGAAGAAAAATTAAGAAGACAAGAAGAAAAGATAGTAAGGCAAGAAAAGGCTAGGAGAAGGAGAGCAAGGCTAAGGAAAGGTTCTACCCAAATAAAATTAAAATTCTTATAATAAAAATTTTAATTGAAGGAATCAGATTAAAAGAATGTTAGTCACTTGATCGAGACCACATGTGGATCAATGTTAGAGGATGAACACATGGGCACCTAGTTGAACCCTTGCCGGACCACTATCGGAATTCAGCCTCGATTCAGGATTTAGTGTTCGAGGTATGTTCCTATATCCTATATTTATATTATAAATACATGTTATATGATTTAAATTCTAATAAGATGGTCCTAAGGTTAGGATTGGGATTTATGATTTTATATAAATTACTTTGAAATTCATGCTTCTGCCCTAATCACCAAACCCATCATTCCTGGTTAACCTCCTGTTTAAGAATCGAAGGCCTTCAATCTTTTGTAAGAATTTTCACCCATGTCAGGATGAGGTTCTTCTCTTATTTCTGATATGGTTAATCTCTTGTTTAGGAATTGAAAGTCTTTACCCATATTAGAATGAGATCCTCCTCCTATTCCTAATGTGGTTAACCTCCTATTTAAGAATCAAAGGCCTTCAATCCCTCGTAAGGATCTTCATCCTATTAGGATGAGGTCCTCTTCCTTTTTCTGACATGGTTAACCTTCTGTTTAAGAACCAAAGGCCTTCACCCATGTTAGGATGAGGTCCTCCTCTTTTTTCTAACATGATTATTCTCCTATTTAAGAATCAGAGGTCTTCAATCCCTCGTAAGGATCTTCACCCATGCCAGGACGAGATCTTTCTCCTGTTCCTGACGTGGTTGACCTTTTATTTAAGAATTGGAGGCCTTCACCCATACTAGAATAAGTTTCTCCTCCTGTTCCTTACATGGTAAACCTTCTGTTTAAGAACTGAAGACCTTCAATCCCTTGTATGAGTCTTCACCCACATCAGGACGAGGTCCTCCTCTAGTTCCTAGCATATTTAACCTCCTGTTTAAGAACCAAATGTTGGATATTATATCCTAAAGCCAATCATTTAGATTTTAGATGGTTGAGCTAAATATAAAGGATACTTGAATTATTAATGAATAAAATTATTATTCTAGCTTTTTCATCATGTTTTTGCATCTTTCTATGAAAAACTCTTCTGTGATAAAGTCCTTAGGACTATTTAGACTCGATAAAGAAGAATTTATCATTTAGTCCTTAAACCTATTCACAACTAAATGATACATTATTACCAAGGACAACAATATTTATCAAGTATAGGTTGTTGCATATCATATACATTGGTTGTCCTCTTAACCAAGAAGTATGGAGATACTAGTATAGCATGCAGGTGAAGTATAGGGATACATTTCACTAAACGTAACCCAGCTACAGAGCTCTCTACTGTCAAGGGTTGCTCGTGAAGGATATGGGTATAAATATCTTTTAGACCTGAGATCATCATGGTGACTTGCAAGAAACTCACTGTACTTTGATACTAAACTACTTGAATTTTTAATTCAGTGATGGAAGATTACTAGATGCAGTCAAGTACTGATGGAAAATATGCAGGGTTTCATGCATGAATTTCAAAACTTTTTTGAAATATAACATAGCAGAAGTTATAAATTGAACCATTTAATCTATAAATGTAAGTAATTTAATTACTAAACCCTACATTGAGGATCTATAATATGTCATAATGCATACATAAATCTAAAAATAAATATTTTGGTATTGATCAAATCAATATCCTAGATCTAGAACAATTCTAGATTTAAATCCTAGATCACATCTAGGTGAGAGAAGATATCAAATCTCTTATCTTTGCGTGGATCGAGAACTCCATAGTTGATTCATGTTGTTGCCTTTGGAGCCGCACATGCATCCAACCTCTATAAAAAGTCCACATGAGGCTGCAACACAAATCAGAGATTCATCGAATAAAGATCCGCTCGAAGTGCTAGCTTCTCATGGATCCCTCTGAATAGTTAATCTAAAATTTATTCTTTGAATCTCTTAGACACTCCAAGAGATGAAAAATAAGAGAAGGAATATGGAAGAAATTCAACCTTTGGATCTTCCAAAAATTAGAAATAAAACACATTAGAAATGGTCCTAAGAGAAGACAAATCTTCTCTTTCAAGACATCAATGATTGATGTCCTGAAAACATCTTTATATTAAGACATGGGGAGACCTTTCCTAGACTTTTTTCATATTTCTAGATCTTACACTCTCTAATTTTTCTCATAGAAAAATCTTACAAAATATAGAGAAGAAGGGTTCTTAAAGAAACCCTAAGAGAAGACCTTCTTCTCTTCTTCTTCTCTCATCAGGACATGATCAAATCATGTCCAAAATTGATCATTCTACTCCACACCTTGGAGTACAGATCCCCATTCTATCTTTCTCTCTCTTCCTAATTTTTATCATATAAAAATAATAAAGAAAAAATAAGAAAGTAAACCATGAAAGAAAACCATAAGAGAAGACATTCTCTCTTACCTTTGTCTTCATCAAGACATCAACATTTGATGTCCAAAAGAAATCTTCTTCCTCTAAGATGTTTGGTGCCTAATACCCCACGCCCACTCTTCTTTTTCTTCTAATTTTTACCATGGAAGACTGATAAGTAGTAAAAATATACTAATAAAAGTATTAAATTATAAAATAAATTAAAATATTTTATTAAAAATTGATATTTTTATTAATCTTATGTAGGAAAGAAGGCCACCAATGTGAATATCTCATTTTTTTGGTTCAGATAAAATAAATTTCAGGCAAAACGGACTTCAAACGAGCACAGAATCGAATTTCAAAAAAAAAAAAAACGATGCAACGCTGACGTCAGGATGACGTTAGCATTTTTCGCGGCGCACGATGGACCAAGGGTAATTCAGGAATTTCACAGCATAAAGCACGCGTTGATTAGCTGAAGAACGCGGCGGTCCACGCAACACTGGGCTCGCACATGGTCCATGGAGGGCAATTTGGGAATTTTGGTTGATCTAACAGGCTGTTTTCACCGAAGCTTGATCGGACGGACGAGAAGAAGGCGCTGATGGATGACATCCACAGCTCCCGATCGAGATCCAACGGCTGAGATTCATTCCGATATAAAACTAAAGGTCTGAAGGCTTATTTCAACATGATCGGATGGCCCAGATTTGATCCAACGATCGATCCAACGGTTGGGATTAAATCTGACCTGATCTGGGTTATTTTAAGGGGTTTTTGAGTGATTTTTGGACCGTTTGATCAAGATCTAACGGGCAGAATTACTCAGATCTTAGTTTGAGTTGATTTAGGAGTCCTAAACCTAATTTTTGATGGATTTTAAGGAGAATCAAACACTTCATCTATAAAAAAAAAAGCCTGTTGCCGTGAAAAAAAAAAAAGACAAAGAGAGAGACGGGGAGAAAGAATTAGAGAGAGACAAAGAGAGAGACGGAGAGAAAGAGAGAGAGAAAGAGAGAGGAGAGAGATAAAAAAAAGTGATTTATGAGAAAATCAAAAAGGGTTTTTTTTTGATTTTTCTTCAACGATCAAGACATCAAGGAGCCTCTTCTTCTTCGCCAAGTTCTCCACATCAAGAGCAGCAGACAATCAATTTCAGCAATCAAACAGTCTAATTTCTTCATGCTTTTTATTTTATTTACTGTTTTTGAATTTGTTATCATGAACTAAATTTTATTTTACTAAGGCTAAGGTGTAGCCACTCTTTTGATGCAATATTCAGTATGACTTATTTTTAAATTTTATTCATGAGGAGTATATAAATCTGATCTTAATGCTTTTAGATTACTGGCCATCTTCTAATTGATCTGATGAACATAGATGTTACGGACCAAGTACATCTATGTTAATGCTTCTTGATTATATACCTTGTATTATGAATCAAATTAGAATTCATATGCATGCGGGAATTTTAGTGCGCTTTGGACGCAGCGTATTTTAATTAGAGGGTTTCACAAAACCTAATGCATTAATATTTATTTAAATTACACCTGGACCAAAGGATAATTAATAAATATTAATAGATTTGCTATGCCTGGACCAAAGGATAGTGAATAAATTAGGAGACTCCACCGTCACATGAAATAAAATTAATCTAAAAACCTGAATATTGTATTGACTGAGTTGGTGAACCGATTGCCTTAGTAATCCATTGCTCTTGAATTTAAAATCCTAATAATTTACACTCTCTCTATTTAATTAAAAACTTTTAATTATTTTTTTATTTTTTTTAATTTTTTATTCTCATAAATCGATCTTCTAAATAAAGCATAGGAAAGAGCTTTTCAGTACTTATTTTTCAATCCTCTAGGGATGATACTCTACTCATTCACTTTATTACTTGATCGACTGGTGCACTTGCCATAGCTATAAATTAGCACGCATCAAGTTTTTGGCGCCGTTGCCGGGGATTGTGTCTAAAATCAATATTAAAATTTTGATCCTAGCTTTACTTTAGAAATTTATTTTTAATTTTTATTATTAAAAAAAAAATTTAGTGCATGACACGTACTGGACATAGTAACTTACTACCTCTAGATCCAGAAATTGAAAGAACTATTAGAAGACTACAATAAGAGAGAAACATGGCAGCTGAAGATCCTAACAACATCAATCTAGGATTGGATATGGCGACTGAAGGACAGCATGAAGCTATTCGACCAGTACATCATCCATTAAATGATTACATCACACCATCTATAGCCGATGCAGCTTCGAGCATCAAGAGACCGCCTGTACGAGCAAACAACTTCGAAATAAAATCGGCGATGATCCAGATGATTCAATCAACTGTCCAATTCAGTGGACATGTGCATGATGATCCGAATGCCCATATTTCTAATTTTCTTGAACTTTGTGATACTTTTAAAATTAATGGGGTGTCGGATGATGCTATTAGATTAAGGTTATTTCCTTTCTCTTTACGGGATAAAGCTAAAAATTGGCTTCATTCTCTTCCTATAGGTTCTATCACAACTTGGGATGTCCTAGCCCAAAAATTCTTAGCCAAGTACTTTCCACCTTCCAAAACTGCTAAGATGCGCAACGATATCACTTCTTTTATGCAGATGGACATGGAGACGCTATATGAGGCTTGGGAGCATTTCAAGGAACTGCTGAGGAGATGTCCACATCATCAACTACCCGTATGGCTTCAGGTACAAACTTTCTATAATGGTTTATCTCCTACTAATCGATCTATGATTGATGCAGCAGTAGGAGGAACCATTAATCAAAAAATGGAGGAAGAAGCCTTTGATCTGATCGATGAGATGGCATCAAATAGCTATCAATGGCAGACAGAGCGCATGATGCCAAAAAGACTAGCAGCTGTGCAGGGAGTAGATTGCGTGCCAACTTTACTAGCTGAAATTGCAGCCCTTAGAGCCGAAGTCAACAACTTAAAGGGAACAGCTATGCATGTTTAGAGCATGACTTATGACCTGTGTGGAGGAGGACACGATACGAGCAATTGCCAGATAGGTAATCCTTTTGCTAAAACAACTGATACAGCTAATTATATTGATAATTTTTTTAGGCCGCAACAAAATAATCCCTACTCCAACACATACAATCAAGGGTGGAGGCAGCACCCAAATTTCTCATGGAGCAATCAAAATGCAGCACAACAGCCACCCCCAGGATTCCAAGTACCTGAAAAGAAGTCCAACATGGAAGAGCTGATGGTCAAATTTATGCAAAACCAAGAAGCAACTATAAAAAATTTGGAAGCCAAACTTAGGCAAGACCAAACAGCAGCAATTCGAAACTTGGAGATGCAAATAGGTCAAATGGCTAAGATAATCTCCGAGAGACCTCAAGGATCCTTGCCAAGCAATACGGAGACAAATCCAAGGGAGCAAGTCAATGCTATCACCCTAAGAAGTGGTACAAAGCTGGAGGAGCCACATCAGAAGAATGAGACTGAAGAGCCAACTACAAATAAGGAACCATCAACTCAAATTCGTCAGTCACCAAAACAACCAGCAGATAGATGGTCTCCAGGTATACGGTTTGCTGATCCAAATGTGAAGCCCTACGTGCCGCCACTACCATTCCCAGAGAGACAAATACAGCATCCAGATAAGGAATTTTCTAACTTTTTCAAAATTTTAAAGAATTTACATATTAATATTCCTTTTGTAGATGCTATTACTCAAATGCCCAGGTATGCCAAGTTTCTCAAAGAAATCTTAACAAATAAGAAAAAGCTAAAGGAGCATGAGAGAATAAATTTGAATGAAGAATGCTCAGCAATACTTCAAAATAAATTACCACAGAAGTTAAAAGATCCAGGGAGTTTTACTATCCCCTGCATTATTGGTGATTGTAGTTTTGATAAAGTTTTATGTGATTTAGGAGCAAGCATAAATCTCATGCCTTTTTCTATTTTCAGGAAGCTGGGTCTAGGAGAACCAAAGCCTACCACTATTACTCTTCAATTAGCCGATAGATCCATTAAATATCCAAGAGGTATAGTGGAGGATGTCTTGGTAAAGGTAAACAAGTTTATTTTTCTGTTGATTTTTTTGTTCTTGATATGGAAGAAGATTATGATGTACCCCTTATTTTAGGGAGACCCTTTTTAGCTACTGGAGGAGCTTTAATAGATGTTCAACAAGAAAAATTAATTCTTAGAGTCCAAGATGAACAAGTTACTTTTAATGTTTTCAAAGATATTAAACATATTGATGATAATCAAACTTGTTTTCTAATTGATATTATTGACAATCCATTATATGAGAATTCTGTAGAAAATAGGTTTGAGACTACAAAAGCAAGCAATGTCAAATTGAAAGAAGACTCGATCAAACATGAAAGTATTCCAATTGAAGTGGCACCGGATTGATCCACTTTAGAACTCAAAGAAAGTCAAGCTGAAGACTATAAATCAGAACTACTAGATAGGTTGTTTCTTTTCTTTTTAGTTTTGATCATTTTTCTTTTCTTTTATTTTTTAGTAATTTTTGTTGTTGCTCTTTTACTGCTCTGGTGTGTATTTTTAATTTTGCAGAAAAAATCAATGAGAACTCAAGCAAAATTTCAAAGCTCCAAAGAACCAGATTGAACCAAATCAGGTGTATTCTTTCCTATCCTTTATTACATCCTTTATTTTTCTTTCTCCTTTAAGACAACATAGAACAAGTTAAAGTTTAAAAAAAAAAATCATGTGTCAAGAAGAAAATCTTGAGCAAGATAAACTGGATAAGTGATAAAAGATAGAATTATTTGCTAATGAATGTAATGAGTTAAAGAAGTAGATTAGTTGGTCAACTTTTAGCAGCCTACTTAGGTCATTAAAAGATTATTAGCACTTTTTATTGCACATGCACACTAACAAGGCAAAGTAGGTATTGATTATAAGGCCAACTGAGGATTCAATTATCATTGAAAATTGGTAATTAATATACATTCTAATCAAAGAAACTTGAATTTAAGGAAAGAGCTACCTGCCTATAAATAAAGTGCAAAAGACAGAGTATATGTGGATTGCCCAAAGCCTAGTAACTGGATCTCTGCACCTAGGTCAAGTGTGAAAATTTACGTAAAACGGTGAAGGAAAGGCCAGGATGCTCAGCACAGTAAAAAAAAAAAGAAAAAAAAAGAAAAGAAAAGGCAGTGTGAAAGCTACCTTAATTCATGAGTATAAAATTGAGAATGTATAGAAAATTGACCAAAATAGGTGATAAGAGAGGATACTTTTATTCTTTTAATTTAATACTGAAATGCTAAAGTTAGTCATCACGAACACAAGTGCTATAGATCTTTGATGTACTCTAAGAAAGTTTTTAATTGTATTGACTGAAAAATTTGCTTATGAAGCTCAATGCTTAGTTAGCAGTATTTTCTAAACTTTTTGACCTTTAATCCTAGATTTTATCTTTGTGATGGATAATCTTATTGAAATATGGATATTAAATAAAACATTGCTAAGGGACTAGCAATGACTAAGTTGGGGGGTGTGATAAGTGGTAAAAATATACTAATAAAAGTATTAAATTATAAAATAAATTAATCTATTTTATTAGAAATTAATACTTTTATTAATCTTATGTAGGAAAGAAGGCCACCAATGTGAAGATCTTATTTTTCTGGTTCAGATGAAATAAATTTTAGGCAAAACAGACTTCAAACGAGCCCAGAATCGAATTTCAAAAAAAAAAAAAAAAAAACGATGCAACGCTGACGTCAGGATGACGTCAGCATTTTTTGCGGCGCATGATGGACCATCTGAAGGGCAATTCGAGAATTTCACAGCATAAAGCGCACGTTAATTGGCTGAAGAACGCGGCGGTCCATGCAACACCGGGCTCGCACACGGTCCATGGAGGGCAATTTGGGAATTTTTGTTGATCTAACGGGCTATTTTCACTGAAGCTTGATCGGACGGACGAAAAGAAGGCGCTAATGGATGGCATCCATAGCTCCCGATCGAGATCCAACGGTTGAGATTCATCCCGACATAAAACTAAAGGTCTGAAGGCTTATTTCAACTCGATCGGACGGCCCAGATTTGATCCAACGGTCGATCCAACGGCTGGGATTAAATTCGACTTGATCTGGGTTATTTTAAGAGGTTTTTGAGTGGTTTTTGGACCGTTTGATCAAGATCTAATGGGTAGAATTACTCAAATCTTAATTTGAGTTGATTTAGGAGTCCTAAACCTAATTTTTGATGGATTTTAAGGGGAATCAAACACTTCATCTATAAAAAAAAAGCCTGTTGTCGTGAAAAAAAAAAAACAGAGAGAGATGGGGAGAAAGAATTAGAGAGAGACAAAGAGAGAGATGGGGAGAAAAAGAGAGGGAGAAAGAGAGAGAGAAAGAGAGAGGAGAGAGATAAAAAAAGTGATTTATGAGAAAATCAAAAGGGTTTTTTTTTTTATTTTTCTTCAACGATCAAGACATCAAGGAGCCTCTTCTTCTTCGCCAAGTTCTCCACATCAAGAGCAGCAGACAATCAATTTCAGCAATCAAACAGTCTAATTTCTTCATGCTTTTTATTTTATTTATTGTTTTTGAATTTGTTATCATGAACTAAATTTTATTTTACTAAGGCTAAGGTGTAGCCACTCTTTTGATGCAATATTCAGTATGACTTATTTTTAAATTTTATTCATGAGGAGTATATAAATCTGATCTTAATGCTTTTAGATTACTGGCCATCTTCTAATTGATCTGATGAACATAGATGTTACGGACCAAGTACATCTATGTTAATGCTTCTTGATTATATACCTTGTATTATGAATCAAATTAGAATTCATATGCATGCAGGAATTTTAGTGCGCTTTGGACGCAGTGTATTTTAATTAGAGGATTTCACAAAACCTAATGCATTAATATTTATTTAAATTACATCTGGACCAAAGGGTAATTAATAAATATTAATAGATTTGCTATGCCTGGACCAAAGGGTAGTGAATAAATTAGGAGACTCCACCGTCACATGAAATAAAATTAATCTAAAAACCTGAATATTGTATTGACTGAGTTGGTGAACCGATTGCCTTAGTAATCCATTGCTCTTGAATTTAAAACCCTAATAATTTACACTCTCTCTATTTAATTAAAAACTTTTAATTATTTTTTTATTTTTTTTTAATTTCTTATTCTCATAAATCGATCTTCTAAATAAAGCATAGGAAAGAGCTTTTCAGTACTTATTTTCCAATCCTCTAGGGACGATACTCTACTCATTCACTTTATTACTTGATCGACTAGTGCACTTGCCATAGCTATAAATTAGCATGCATCAAAGACCCCAAAACTTTTTATGCCTGCTCCTATCATATAGGAGGCGCCACAAAATAAGGAAGACTAGGTCAAATGACCTGGTCAAACTAGGAAATAATGGGGCATCCAACTCTTGGACGCCCCTTCCCCTATTTTTTTCTACATGAAGAGTTGGAAACCTCACACAAACTAGGGAAAAAAGGTGATAAAACAAATAAAGATGGGCGTTGGAGGAAATAGCAAAAGAAGAATGAAGTATTTTGGTTAAGAAGGACTCTTTCAAATAGAAACAAACCAAACCACTTTCCATAATGAACCAAATCAGATTTGATTCAAATTAAACCAGATATGGAGTATGAAAAATCAATCATTAGGCATGGAAATCATAGAAAAAATCTAAAAATAAAATAAGTGGGCATGGAGATTATTTTTGCAAGGAAGGAAATAAGGAATCCTAGTCTAACTAGGATTCTCATGTATTGACTAGGTCAAACCAATTTTTAATTCAATTAAAATATAATTAGTATAAGCCTAATTATGAATGATTCTAGTCCAACTAGAAAACTAATTAAGTTAAGTTTAAATCATATTTAAATCTAATTTAAATCCTAACTTAATTAGGAATTAGGTGCACTCAAATCCTAGTCCAATTTGGAATTATTTTTTTCTTGCAATTAGCTTATCCAATAAATTAATTAAATTTAATTTAATTAAGTTCAAATCAATTCTAATTGAATCTAATTTAATTATAATTTATCTCAGTCTAATTGCTCAATCAGATTGAGCCAATTAGCAATCCAATTGCTAATGGATCCTCCTGCAACACTTGCATTAGGTCAAACATCAATCGCATTGAATGTTTGACCTTAGAACGATTCTTAATCATCGATTAACCATCTGATCTGATTACAACCTCTAATATGTGTGACCCCATAGGTTCGAACCTAAGTCGGTAGCATAGAAACTAATTTTTATACTAGTTAAAGTAACTATCTAGTAATGATTTCTGATATTTGGATAGGTCGAATGTCTACAAAGCAACATTCTTAGAACCCTAGCACATCATTACCATATAATTCATCCCTTTGACCAATAATGCTCAAGATGACATTGAGTATGCGGTCAACACTCATACAAGTCATCTCTATTGTGTCTCAAAATTTTGCAAATCTCGTGACTCCTCATGAGGATTACCCAGGCCTAGGTTTTACTAAATTGAAATACAACGAGTCATTCTCTTTCTAAAGTTAATTAGGAGTGGTCAATCCCATCTTAACTCACACACCGACTTCATAAGTACTTGCTATACCCAGAAATCTTTCGAACCTATATTAGAAATACAGATGGTACAGTACCAAAGTATAGAAAGTTACTTGTAAGTCACCATGGTGATCTTAGATCGAAGGGATACTTATACCCATTGGCCTTAGCTACCTACTCTTGATAGTAGAGTGCTACATTGATCACGTTTAATGTAGATGTACACCTACATCTCACCTAAATGCCATACCAATGTCTCTACACCACTTAGTTATGAGGATAACCAATGCATATGGTATACAACGACAAACACTCGATAAGTTATCATCCTTATTAAGAACTTATCATTTGGTAGTGATAATTTATGAACTATTCGATAAATTGACTTTTATCGATTGATTGTGGTTCTAAGGACTTCATCATATTTTAGATTTTCATTTAAGGAAGATAGAACTTTTATGATGAACCAGCCAAACAACTATTATTATTAGATAATTCATATACTAGTTCCAATCATCTACCACTTAGATGATTAGCTTTAGGACACATTTTCCAACTTAGACTAAAGTCAATTAGAATGATATCAAATATCCTATCTTCCACTTGAATTTGTAGAACTCCTTAGTTCTGAGGCCCTAGCAAATGGGTCATTATTTCATCGATCTTCTAAAGATCGACATCATCTTGATCTAAAATCAAAGGTGATAGCGATGCAGAATATGCTGGTCCTTCGATTCTTTAGCCTGAGCTATGGTTTCAATACTATGATAAGACTGGACCATCGGTAGAGGACGCCACTCCCAATCTGCAAACAAACCTCAGTAATTACACAGCTTACATGACAGCATCATATGCCATAATGTACTCTATATCACTAACTGAATAGGCTATAATATCCTGTTTGGAATCTTTCTAGCATATTGCTCCTGTAATTAGGGTATGACCTGACACTCTCTTGTTGTCATCTTATTCTGACTAAAATTAAAATATCCACATATTTTAAGTCAATATTTCCATATTTGAGTCATTGGACCTTAGTTTTTTTCTAAATACTTAGGGATTATCTATACAATCTTTCAGTGATTCTCACTTAGATTAGACTGATATCTACTCACTACCATTAGTGAGTATACCATATCTAATTTTAAATATAAAAAAATTAGATGACAGTCAAATCTTTATTTCTTATAATGCTGAAATGTCATTTTTAGGTAAGAGAACTTCATCCATAGACAACATAAGAAATAACACTATAGAATATTTTATCCACTTACAAATGTAGGGTTTGTCTTTGTTCACAACAAAGACATACGTTCAAAACATATGTTCCAAAAATGAGATAATAGCCAAACGGGCTTTACAGGTCTTTACCTTTCCATGTGTGCTACTCTGATTCTTTTGAAAATCCATTCACACCCAATAGATTTTATTCCTTCAGGTGAATCATCTAGTGTCCACACACTATTGATTTTCATGGACTTCAATTTGGATTATGTGGCTCCAAGCCACTTCTCAGAGTCAGACCACTGCATTGCATCCCTATAGGTGATCAGATCCTTATTATTGTTCTCATTAAGCTTAACAAGATCACCATCCTGGACCTAGACACTGTAGTATCTATCTAGCTAATATGGTACTCTATCGGATCTCCTTAAAAGTGCTACTTTAATAGGCTCCAAATTTGATCTGATCAAATCCGATTCTATAGGTTTACAAGATTATTTCAGTTCATTTTCTACTAGTCAAACTTTTCCAAGTTCAACTTGATAGGCATCAGTTCCTTCTCTAAGGAACTCCTTTCCAAAAGAAATGCTCTACTGCTAATGAACATCTTATGTTCTTCAGCATGGTAGAACTAATAATCCTTAAACACCTATTAGACCAGGATCTAAGTTTATCTTTGTGCAAACCTTTGACATAGGCTGTTCAACTCCAAACTCAAAGATGAGAGAGTCTAGGTCTATGCCCGATGCATATCCCATATGGAGTCTTTAAAATAGATTTACTCGATGTAATTTTTTAGAGTAAAACTAGTACTCACAACAGCATAATCCTAAAAAAGGCAAATAAGTGAATCCTATCGTGGATCGAACCATGTCCAACAAAGTTTAATTTCTCCTTTCAGATATACTAGGTTCCGAAAAAGAATCCATTGAGAGAGAATTCAATTCTCTCCTAGATATGTCACAAACTTACTGGATAAGTACTCGCCTCTTCGATCTGATTGAAGAGTTCCAATATTATTTTTAGTTTATTTTTTTATTTCATTATTGAATCATTTGAACATTTCAAATAATTCAAGCCAGACGCATCCATGCCTAGATAGGTCATTTGTAATGAGATATTAATATCTTTCTTCGGTACTTAAGTTCATAGGTCCATATACATCACTATGTATGCAACTTAGAACTTTATTGGCTCCTTCACCTTTTTCATTAAAAGGTAACTTTGTCATCTTTCTAAGAAGACAAGACTCACAGACTATCAATGATTTACAATCATTAATGTCGAGATTTTACTCTCAAGCTAATCCATTTATCCTATTCTTGTCAAGATGATTAAGCCTACAATGCCAAAGATAGACATCCATGTCATAATCAAACTTAGATGTTTATTAAATATGTACATTACACTTAACTAGCTATATAAATATTAAATATTATTTTTTTATTATCCATGTATTATTATAATATTATTCATAATAATATCACAATAATTTTTTTTATTGATAAATGATAATCATCTCTGATCAAAAGGCCAATAGAGATCATATTTATCATAAATGATAGATAATCGTGATAATCACTCAAAATGACATCTTTTAAAAATTAGCTTGATAATTCCTAAAGCTATGATTGAAATAATACTTCCATCCTCAATGTTCAAATATTTATCACCATTTTCAAACATTCCACTTTCCTATAGTTCTTGTAATAAATTGCATAAGACCACCAATATCTAATACCCAGATAGTAGAATTACATATAGAGAAATTTCAAGAGGTTATCATATAACATCCTTGATAAGCAACTCTTACTCCTTTCTCTTGTTCAACCTGTTATGGTCAAGGGAAGCAAGATGATTCTTCTTCCTATGATCCTACTTCTAATAGTTGAAGCACTATGCCTGATTTGGATCAATATTGAACTAAGTTTTGACAAGACTAAGAAGCCTTAGTGTAAACCCATTCATACTACTAAACCAAATTCAACTTTTAATACTAGTTATCAAAGTTGGATCTTGTTGGTGTGAAATCTGATCGTCGCCAAAGGAGCGCTGGAATCGGAGAAGATGAGGTCACTGTCGGTGACCTCCAAGACAAGTCTCGTCTAGAGCCTAGGGAGGGTGGCTCCGGCAAGACCCTCCGACGATCAAGTTAACTCTTTCGACCAATAGAAATGGAGTACTCAGTAGAGAAAGTTGTAGAGTATTGAGAAGAAGAAGAGATCTTGGGAAAAATATATCTAGAGGGTCCCTCTTTTATAGCCCAGGCTTGTAACAAATTGATAGTGATAGCTGCAACCGCTTGGTAGTGGGGTGATCGGGACCACGTGGGATTTGTTATGGAGAGTGGTGTTCGTTGTCGTGACGTGCTGGTCTGTTGGAGACCCAATAGCCAGAGTTTGGATGAGGTAGTTGTAGGTGATGAAGGGCTCTTGGGTGTTATTATTCTGAAGGAGTTTGGACGCACTCAGGATTGACCATGTGCTGGCTTTTATTTGCTATGTTGAAGGTGTACTTCATGGTCCTTTTAGATGATTGGAAGAAATTTGGTCAGAAGAGAAGTCTGATAGGGGTTCGATCGACGAAAAAGCCTGAAAGACATCCGACTGTGATGGATCTACCTAGATTGAGTATTGATAGATGGCCGTAATAGCCAAGCATGATTGAAGCACTGGTCTCTATCATTCATTTGAGGTTTGGCCACTTCCAGGGTTGCTCACTGGTGAATAACAATAAAGCACTGAAGTTTGTCTGGGGATAGTTCGGAAGAAGCTCAATGGCTGGAGGAGTTTGGCTGACATTCTGCCAAAATAAGGAAAATCCAAGGAAGTTCATCCAAGTGGTGCCACACAAGCTATCGAAAGGAGATTGATCGGATGGGATGCATAGGAACCAGAGACTTGGTCGGTTCTCTAGGGCAGAAGTATTGATTGTTCAAGCTCATTTGGAAAAGAAATCCGCAATGCCCTATCAAATCTAAAATCGATCTTCCCAGCCAATCGAATTATCTATCCACAGTGTTGGAGGTCGTCCATCTCGGAATAATTCAGAGTTCGAATACTCCTACAGGTTGAGGTTCGATTTTTATAACTGCAACTGGATGGAACAGATTAAGAGTTGGAGTCTTAGTCGAACTTTGATAAGCATGGATTTATCCCCAACACTTGTCCCCCTACTCTCAAGTTCGAAATTCAAAGGATGGGAGTAAAACGGAGATCGTCGAAGTTCGGCAGATTTTTCAACCCTGTTGGGTTTTCCACGTCTAGGTTGGATGGAAAATTTTGGCTTTCATCGGGCTGGCATTGAAGCTTCATAAATGTGTGGTGACCCGAAGAGACATTTTTAAAATTTTTCGTCAGAAGTCTGCTCGAAGTACAATGCTATTAAGGATCTACCTATTAGAAGCTTTCTGCCATGATGAGTGGGACACGCATCGATCAAAGATCGGCTAGAAGAAATCTACAATCATAACTATCTTGGGACTCTAGGGGCTACTTAAACCTACCTTCCTCCTCCGAGTCCTTACTGCTTCTAAAATCTTCATCTCCTTCCTCTGGTTCCCCTCCCCATTCCGAGTGAGGGTTCAAGCTTCTTCCTCCATTTTTCTTGATTTCTGGCACACCTTCCTTTGATTTTTGCTTCATTTGTCATCTCCTTGTTCTTCCCAACCAATTTAGCTCAACTCTCCGATTCTTTTTCTAATTATCTCTACACTCTTTGCTTTCTTGCTCTTTGTGTTTTTATCGAAGTTTAAACACCTTATTTTTTTTTATTTTTGGGATGATTCCTCAATTTTATCTTGATCCAAATGTCTAGTAAGGGATCCTAGTTGACTTGTTCTAGGAGCCCGGCCCCTCTAGCTTTGGTGAACCCACCTCTTGAGGAGGCTGAACCCTTGGGATTGGCCCATCCTTTTGTGCCTGTAACCATTTCTTATAGACTTCGGCTCGATGACCTTTTCTTAGCTAGAATTCGATTTAGGATTCCTCTTGAGTACGAGCTTGAACTCCCTGGGCCCGATAATCGAGCTTGCTCACCCCCTCCCGGTCGAATCTGTCTGTATGTCAAAACCTTTCGGACTGAGCTTAGGTTATCCTTATCTTCTTTCATAGCTAACCTATTTAGGTTTCTCAATATTTTTCTTATTGCCATGGTGCCGAACTCCTTTAGATTCATCACAGAATTTCTCTCTCTATGCACCATGGCGAGCATCCAACCTACCATTTTCTTATTCTGCAATTTCTTTATCTTTAATCATCATCCCACCGCCACAGATTGGTGGTATGTGTCTCCACAGTTCGGTAGGAAGGGACTGCTCAAAGGTGCTCCTTCCTCCATTCACAACTGGAAGAAGAAATTCTTCTTCATTTTCCATCCCTCCCTAGGGCTAGGGCTTCCTCCATGGGATGAGGTAAGGGAATCAATCCATTAAGCTCTCGAGCTAAAAAGTGAGGATCGAAGTTTGGTCTATAAGCTGAAGTTCTTTGATGCTCCATCAATCCCTAGACTTCTGGATGAGCAGACCTTGTTCAATTTTGGTCTCAGTCCTCTTAACCCAATAAGTAGTTCTTCATATTCAGCCAACTGGATGGTATTCATTCTTCTAATCTTCTAACTTTATCTTTGCAGAAATGACTCTAGAGGAATGAAACCACTTGACGAAGAAAATCCCGACCCTTAAAAGGAAGGGTGGTTCTTCCGACGAACCGCAGAAGAAGGCTTAGACTAAAGAGTCGAGCCAGGCCATTCCAATTCAGTTTGTGCCGACCCGTGAGCCTATTGTTATCACATCGAGCCCGGCTCTATCTGATGAAGCTGCCCCTCCTACTCCTATTCAACAAGAGGGAATTATAGAGAGGAAGAAGAAGAGGACCATCGACAAGAAGGTCGGACAGAAGGCTAAGGACTCCGAAGGAGAGGATCTTAGCCAAGAACAGGGTTTCTTAGACAACCGAGAGGTCATCCAGTCACTGATGGAGGGGAGTGTCCTTCCCCACATCGTAGAAAGGATGCGCTAGAAGGACGATGCCGAGAGGTTTGATGAGTCCTTCACCACCTTCCTGGAGGCAAGTGGCTTCTTTTGATTTTGGCTTCATGCTCTTCAGGCTTTAAAGTTAGGATCTTTTAGGATTCTAACTCACTTTTTATTTTGTAGTTGGGATACTACCTTTTGTACCACTCCGAGGCAGCAAACCAAAATTGGGCTGAAGCTTCCAAAGCCCTAGAGGAAGCCTGTGCAAAAGCTGAGAAGGCTCAGGCCGAGGCCGACACTCTAAAGGTTATCTTGGAGATCCATTCGTCTTAAGTAGAATGCCTTCAGAAAGAATTGAGAGAGGAGCACAGCGAGACGGCGAGGCTGAGGGTTGAGCTAGCTCTAGAGAAGGAGGAGAAAAGGATGGCACAGAAAAAGGTTAACGCCACCATGGAGAGGAACGTGCAAGACTTCAAGTCCTCCAAGGATATGGAGGATATCAAAATGGCTTTCGCCCAAGAGGCCTTCTTGGAAAGGTTCCAGGTCTGCTTGGGGTGGATTGCCGAGAACTTCTCCGACATTGATCAGGACCTCCTCCTAGAAGAGCTAGAGAATAGAGCTGGTCCTTCACGCACCGATGTCGAGGTTGTCCCTGCCACCCATGCTGTCAAATCTACCCTAGTAATACCAGAATCTGCAGGTGCAGCGTCCGAGCTTGCCCGTGAACTGGAGGCAACCGAGAATGTCCTGATCTCTCCAGTGGGCGAGCCACCCGAGGTCTAAACCTTTGACATCTATGTACTTTTCTTTTTTTTTCTTTGATGTACTAAAAATATTTGAAGTAATAAAAGCAAATCTCTCTTTTTCTTTACACCCTTCATTGCATGTGATTCGGAATGCCTCTGAAAACCAGGGCCACAACCCCCATTCTTCGATTGACGCCGACCCTTTGCCTGAAGGAGTTTCATTCAAGCCTTTGATAAGGGGTTTGAAGAAGGAAGTTTATCTTTTAAGAAAAAAGTTGAAGAAGGTTGAGGCCGACCTTCAATCCTCTCGAAAGAATGCTTCTGAGGTGACCAGAGAGATCACTCGCCTTCGTGACTTGCACATGAAGGATGCGGCGAGCTTCAGCATCCGAAAGGGTAACTTTGAGAAGGAGATCGCCAAACTCAAGAGAAATGCTGGCGATAAATTTTGGGCACTGATGGTGAAGATCAGCTTTCTTGAAGCCGACCTAAAGAAGGCCAGGGAAAAATCTGTCTCCTAGAAGGGAGCTTGTCGTGGTCCACCGACAAGGCCCGGTACGACTGAAACTGGTCAAAAAGGTTCTTCCAGCTTCAGAAGCAGCTGCAAGATACTGAGGACTAGCACAATAGCTACCAAGTGACCTGGGTAGGGAAGATGTCCAGACTTGAAGATGAGCTCAAGGCTGTTAGAGATGAAGCAACTTATCTTTAGAAGCGATTGCATAGTAGTTGGGAAACCAGCACGAGTGGTGAGTCAAAGGAGATCACCTCCTTGAAGAGGAGCATCAGTGAGCTTTCAGGGGTGGTTGGGGCGGAGAACGCCAAGGTTCAATGACTGAAGCTTCAGCTCACCTTTGAAAATTGGACTGTCGAGGATGCGGAGGCCGAGTATGATATTTTGAGGAGACAGTGACGAGAGCTTGAGGATAAGTTTCAGCTCACCAATAGAATGTACATAGATGGTCTCTATAAGAAGAAGGAGCTTGAGGAGGAGATCCTTAGACTAAAGAAAGCCTTGGTGATGGTTGGGGTCGACAGCCCAAAGTCTGAGGAGTCTGGTCTGCCTTAGAGCTTCGGCCTTTTTCCCTTCTTTTTTTTTCTTTCTTTCAGTGTAATCGGCCTTATCGGCCTATATTTTGCTTGTAATGAACTTATTTTTGTAATGAAATAGTACACTTCTCGTTATTTTTATTTTGCATGAATTTGAGGCTTATTTGTGGCCTTACCTTCTTTACCTTGTTTTTCTCTATGTTGTCTTTTCATGAAATGTTTGTTGTGGATGCCGAACTAGGACCTCTTCTGCAAATCAGGATAGGATTCCATCTTTCATATTTGACGTAGTTAGGTTGTTGCAAAAAAAATGTGTAGGGATTCTCTATCGAGCTTCTTTCTTTCCCTTATTTTTGGGCAACGAGATTCTAACTTTTGCTCACGTTAGGATGAGGCTTTCCTTCTGTTCTTAACATGGCTTGTGGGGCACGTTAAGGATCGTTGGTAGGGCCTCTCCCCTATCTCATCTTAGTTTAACGAGGCCTTCGACTTTGCTCATGTTAGGATGAGGTTCTCCTTCTATTTCTAACGGACTGTAAGGGTACATTAAAGCCATTGATAGGGCCTCTCCCCTCATCCCATCTTAATTTAACAATGCCTTTGACTTTGCTCACATTAGGAGGAGATTCTCCTCTTATTCCTAACGGGTTGTAGGGGCACATTAGGGCCATTGGTGGGGCCTCTCCCCTCATCTCATCTTAATTCAACGAGGCCTTCGATCTTGCTCATGTTAGAATGAGGTTCTCCTCCTATTCCTAACAGATTGTAGGGGCACATTAGGACCATTGGTAGGGCTTCTCCCTTCATCTCATCTTAGTTCAACGAGGCCTTCGACCTTGCTTACGTTAGGATGAGGTTTTCCTCCTATTCCTAATGAACTGTAGGGGCACATTAGGGCCATTGATAGGGCCTCTCCCCTCATCTCATCTTAGTTCAATGAGGCCTTCGACCTTGCTCACGTTAGGATAAGGTTCTCCTCCTATTTCTAATGGGCCACTTCAAGTTGCTTCAGAGAGTTATTAGTCATTACATAATTTTTGCATCAAGAAGTAATGATGTTTAAATAGAAAAGTTTTACTGAAGGAAAATCACTGATTGCACATTCTTAAGTTTTCTAAATTTCAAGATCGTGGGAGTGTCGCTCCTCCGAGTTTCTTCAAGAAATAAGTTTCAAATCGAATGACCTCCTCTACTTTATATGGACCTTCCCAATTCAAGGTTAGCTTTTCTTGAGCTTGAGGCTACGAAATAGATGCTCATCGGAGCACCAAGTCCTCCTCTCTGAATGCTTTATTTTTTACTCTAGAGTTATAGTATCTGGCTACTATGCGTCTGTAAACTATCATCCAAACTTAGGCTTCTCCTCCTTTTTTCTCTAGTAGATAGAGGTTGATTCTGAGGTCCTATGAGTTATGCAACTCATTGAAGGCTACGACCCATATTGATGGAAGTTTGAGCTCAATTAGGATGACTGCCTCCATTCTAAAGGTCAGGACGAATAGTGTTTTCCTAGTCGGTAGCCTTTGAGTAGTTCGGTATGCCTAGAGGATGTGGTAAAGTTCATCCATCCAAGTCTCCTTCGCTCTTTCGAGCCTTGCTTTGATGCCTTGTAGTAAAATTCTATTGGTCACCTCTGCTTCATGATTTGCCTGTGGATGGGCCACTGACGTGAAGTAATGGAAGATGTTTAGATCTTCATAGAACTCAACGAACCTCATTCCAACAAATTATCATCCATTATCTATTATGAGAGTTTGAGACAGACCAAACCGACAGATGATTGACTTTCAGATGAAGTCCTATACCTTGGCCTCAGTAATTTTTACTAGTGATTCAGCCTCGACCCATTTGGTGAAGTAGTCGATCGCAACCAGGAGAAACTTTCATTGCCCGAATGCCATTAGAAAAGGGGCAAGTATATCCATTTCCCACTACGTGAATGGCCAGGGTGTGCTTAGTGGGGTAAGCTCGGAGGCTGGCTGTCTTTATATGTTTGCATTTCTCTGACAACGGTCATATTTCTTAACATACTCTATAGAGTCGTGGTACAAAATTGGCCAATAGTATCCCTATCGAAGTAGTCTTTATGATAGGAATCTGGCCCCTACATGACTTCCATAAATTTTCTCATGTACTTTCCATAATGTGAAGTCAGCCTCTAAAGGTCGGAGACATCTCAAGAGCGGTAGAGAATGCGACCTTTTATATAGCTTGCCTTCATACAAAACATATCGAGAAGTTTGATTTCTGAGTTTTCGGGCTTCTTTCTGATCATGAGGAAGAACTACATCCTTGAGGTACGCAACTAGTGGATCAATCCAGCTCGGCTCGTACTCAACTTGCAGAATAGGTTGTGACTCCTCCAAGCTTGGGCACTTTAGAATTTTAAAAAATACTTCTTTGGATAGTTTGATTGGGGCTAAAGTGGCCAACTTAGAGAGAAGATCGGCTCTTGTATTTTTCATTCTCAAAATTCATTGGATGCTAAAACTGTTGAAGGATGAAGCCAAGTTTTTTACTTTCTCAAGATTCTTCATCATGCTTTCCTCTTGGGCTTCATAGTTGTTGCTAACCTATCCGACCACCAGCTGGGAATCACTAAAAACTTAGAGCCAGTCTGCCTCTAACTCTTTTGCTATTTTTAATCCAACGATCAGAGATTCATATTCGGCCCCATTATTAGTTGCAGAAAATTTGAAGCATAGTGCATATTCAGTGATGACTCCCTTGGGATTAACTAAGATCGATCCCATGCCTGCTCTAGCAGCGTTGGATGAACCATCCATATATAAGGCCCAAAAGCCTTTGGGAAGGTCGGCGCTCTCTTTAGGAGGGCTCGGTTGCAACCATGGAATGCTAGTTTCATCCTGTTCAAGCTTGGCCTCATCCAGAATGGTGCATTCTACTACAAAATATACTAATATCTGGGCTTTGATTGATGGTCGAGGTCGGTAGTTGATGTCAAATTCTGTAAGCTTGATTATCCATTTTGCGATTCTTTCAGAGGCATCCATTCGATGAAGAACTATCTTAATTGATTGATCCATGAGGACAATCATGGTGTGCCCCTGAAAGTAAGGTCGGAGTCTTCAGGCAGCAATTAGAAGAGAGTAAGTTAATTTTTCTAACTTAGAGTACCTGAACTATGCATCCCTCAGGACTCGACTTATGTAGTAGATCGATCGCTGCACTTTCACTTCCTCCTTGATCAGGACCACTGTCAGGACTGCTGGGGAGACTGCTAGGTACAAAAATAATTCTTCTTCAGGCTCAGGCTTTGCCAGTGGTGGGATGAGCCGAGGTAGTTTTTAAGCTCCTCGAATGCTTATTGGCATTCCGTTGTCCAGCAAAAGCTCTTTGGCTGCTTGAGAAATTGAAAGAAGGACATGCATCGTTCAGCCGATATCAAGATGAAGCGATTTAGAGATGCCATTTTTTCAATCAGGCATTGAATTTCTTTAATCATTTTTGGAGTGGTCATCTTCTGAATAGCCTAAATTTTCTCTAGATTCACCTCAATCTCACACCTTGACACCATAAATCCCAAGAACTTTTCCAAGGTCACACCGAAGGCGCACTTGATCAGATTTATTTTCATCTTATACTTTTTAAGTGCACTAAAGGTCTCTTTAAGGTCGGTGATGTGATTTATTGAAGCTCAGCTCTTAACGAACATGTCATTCATGTACACCTCCATGTTTTGGTCGATCTACTCCCTGAAGATTTTGTTGACCAGACGTTGGTACGTTGCTCCTGCATTCTTGAGTCCAAAAGGCATAACCCTATAATAGAAAGACCATGATCAGTAACAAAAGTCATTTTCTCCTCATCCTTTGGTGCCATCCGGATTTGATTATAGCTGAAAAAGGCATCCATGAAGGTGAGCAACTCATGGCTCGAGGTTGCATCCACCAATTGGTCAATCTTGGGTAAGGGGTAGCTATCTTTTGGGCAAGCTTTGTTCAGCTTCTTGAAGTCTATACACATCCTCCACTTGCCATTTGCCTTTTTGACGAGCACCATGTTTGAGATCTAGCTCGGGTAATTAACTTTTCGGATGAATCCAGTATTGAAGAGCTTGTCGACTTCTTCTATAATTACTTTCTACCTCTCCGGAGCATAGCTGTGCATCTTTTCTTTTACTGGCCGACACCTAGGATCAGTAGCCAGCCGATGTTCCATGACCTCGGCATCAATTTCTGGCATATCTATTGGAACCCAGGCAAAGACATCTGCATTCTTTCGAAGGAACGCGATGAGTTGCTCTCGAACCTCATCCCCCAAGTTGGAACCGATCTGCATAGTGTGCTCCACATTTCTATCATTTAATGGGACGAAAATGAGGTCTTCCATAGGCTCGCCCCGCTCCTCTGTAAGGTCGTCACAGACATCCAGCCCATCAACAAGACAAAGGTCAGACCGAGTGTTTTTCTATAAGGCGATGGAGTAACAATGCCTTGCTAAGGCCTGATCTTCCCTTATCTCTCCAATTCCATAGCTCATCAAAAACTTCATCTTTAAATAATAAGTTGACACTACAGCTAAGAGTGTGTTCAAACCAGGTTGGCCAAGAATGGCATTGTATGCAGATGGAGCTTTTATGACTAAAAAATTGACCTGTACTTTAGCCAGCTTTGGGCATTGTCCTGCAGCCACAGTTAGAGTTATTATGCCCTCAATTGGTATGGCATCACCAGTGAAGCCTACCAATGGAGAGTTCATAGGTCCCAAGTGATTATTAGGTAAAGACATTTTTGAGAAAGCATCATAAAAATAAAACATCAATAGAGCTTTTATTATCTACCAAAATGCAATGTACATCATAGTCAGCAATGTTTAAAGAGATTACAACTACATCATTATGCGGGAACCGAACTCCTTAGGCATCCTCATTGGTGAAAGTGATGGGCTCCTCAATTCTCCATCTCTTTTTGGGCTCTGCTGATCCACTAGCCTTCCCTTCCCAAAGTCCCCCAGAGATGGTGTTGATGATGTTGAGGGGTGGCCGATCTGCCTGCTTCTACTCCCTTGGCGGTTTTGATTGCAATAGTGCCCTTGGTCAATCTTCCCACCCATCAGGTCGATGCTGTAGGAATCGATCTCACCTACCTCATCTGATGAGTTCCTCGATCTCATCTTGGAGCTGAATGCATTCTTCAGTATCATGACCATGGTCATGATGATAGAGGCAGAACTTATTTGGATTACGTTTGCTAGGATGGGGTGCATCATTTCTGGCCTTGGCAGTTGCTCCTTAATCTCCATTAGTACTTGAATTTTTGGAGCGTTAAGAGGGGCATAGCTTTGGAACCTTCGAAGGGGGGAGCCCCGTCGAGCCCTTTTATCAAGGCTTCCTTGCTTCCAAGCTCGGAGAGGAGTTCGGGCTCGCTTGCACTCAGAAAGTTCAGAAGCACGGTTGAGCTTCACTTAGCTTTCCTTCCTCGACGGGGCTGCCCAACTCACCCATTTGCTGCTCTCTAGTAGCTTCATTATCCTTAGTCTGGAAGGCCTCTTCCACCCAGGCATACCCTTCAACCTGAGCCAGCATATCAGCAAAATTTTTGGAATACTTCTTCTCCAAAAATAATAGCAGATTGTTCTTCTGAAGGCCACCCTTTAGTGCAGCCATTGCAACAGATTGGCCTAGATTTCATACCTCCAGCATAGCAGCATTGAAATGGTTGATATAAGCTCGGATGGATACTTCCTCTTGCTGCTTGATGTTGATGAGGGATTCTGAGCCTTGCCTTGGATGTTGGCTGCTAATAAAATAAGCCACAAACTGATGGCTCATTTGATCAAAAGAGAAGATGGTATTCAGCTTGAGGGCTAAGTACCAATTTTTGGCTGCCCCTTTCAAAGTAGATGGAAAAGCCCAGCACAGGATGGCATCGGGCACGCCGTGGAGCAGCATCATTGTCTGGAAGGCTTCTAGATGGTCAATCGGATTGGAGATCCTATTGTAGCTCTCAAATTGGGGGAGCTTGAAGTTCTACAGGATTGGTTCCTGCATGATGCGGTGAGAGAAAGAAGGATCGGTACAGATATCATTACCATGGGAGGGGGTGCATGGCGGAGTTCCTCGATCCATTAGTTCATCTCTTGTAATTTTTTATCCAAGAGATCCTTTCGATCATGGATCTCCAAGGTCTTCTGGCTGAATGGGGGTAAAGTCCCCCCAAGGGTAGAGTCATGATCAGAGTAGGGGCTCTCAGCCCTTTGCTTTCCCATTTTGGAGATCACCGATCGGCCAGCCTAAGTCGACCATCCCTAGACTAGATCATGGAGCTCTGGAGAAGTCTGCTCCGATCGAATTAGCGCTGGAGGCTGCTGCTGTTGCATGGCCTGCACTACTTTCGTGAGGCTGCAAATCTATTGAACTAGCAGGTTGAACTGCTCTGCATCCACTATTGCTATAGATGGAGCTTGAGTTATCGAGGATAAAATAGGGATGGGCAGATCTGGATGGGATCTAGTCGTGGAGGCCATTAACCATCGGATAGAAGCTTTCCTAGGAGGCATCTTTTCTGGGAAGGACTCTAGAGGAGAAGAAGAGAGTTCTCTGCTGAGCACTCCTTCAAGAACAAAGAAATCTCAGAAATAGAGGTGCCCTTCCTCTAGCGCCAATTTTGTTGGTGCGAAATTTGATCATCGTCAGAGGAGTGCTGGAGTTGGAGAAGACGAGATCGCCACTAGTGACCTGCAAGATAAGTCTCATCAAAAGCTTGGGGGGGTGGGTTTGGTAAGATCCTCTGACAATCAAGTCAGCTCTTTCGATCAACAGAAATGGAGTACTCAGTAGAGAAAGTTATAGAGTATCGAGAAGAAGAAGAGAGCTTGGAGAAAACGTATCTAGAGGTCCCTTTTATAGCTTGGAGTCTGTAACAAACTAATAGTGATAGTTGCAACCACTTGGTAGTGGGGCATTTGGGGCCATATGGGATTTATTACGAAGAGTGGTGTCGGTTGTCGTGACGTGCTGGTCTGTTGGAGACCCAATAGCTAAAGTTCGAATGAGATAGTTGTAGATAACGAAGGGCACTTGAGTATTGTTATTCTGAAGGAGTTCAGAGGCTCTCAGAATTGACCATGTGCTGGCTTTTATTTGCTATGTTGAAGGTATACGTTGTGATCCTTTTAGATGGCTGGAAGGAATTCGGTCAGAAGAGAAGTCCGGTAGGGGTTCGATCGATAAAGAAGCTCGAAAGATGTCCGACTGAAAGGAGTCCAATTATGAGGGGTCTGCCTGGGCTGAGTACTGACTAATGGCTACAATAGGCAAGCATGATTGAAGCACTGGTCTCTGCCGTTCATTTGAGGTTCGGCCACTTCTAGGGTTGCTCACTAGTGAATAACAATAAAGCGCTAAAGTTCGTCTAGGGACAGTTCAGAAGAAGCTCAGCGACTGGAGGAGTTTGGCTGAGATTCTACTAAAAAAAAGGAAATCCAAGGAAGTTCATCCAAGTGAGGCCACATAAGCTATCGAAAGGAGATCGACCGGATGGGATGCACAGGAGTCGAGGACTTGGTCGATTCTCTAAGGTAGAAGTATTGACTGTTCAAGCTCGTTTGGAGAAGAAATCCACAATGCCCTATCGAATCCAAAATTGGTATTCCCAGCCAATTGGATTATCTATCCATAGTGTTGGAGGTTGGCCATCTCGGAATGATTCAAAGTTCGAATACTTCTACGGGTTGAGGTTCGATTTTTATAGCTATAACCAGATGGAACTGATTAAGAGTCGAAGTCTTAGCCAGACTTTGGCAGGCATGGATTTATCCCCAATAGGTTCCATAAGTCATCACTATTTAATAGTGATAGGAGCAATTAGGATTTAGCCTTAATTTGAGAAAAAAGAATAATGACCTAAGTGTATGAATTATATTAAGCTTAAAGATTTGGACTTTAGTCTTAAGGTTCTCCTACTATTTTATTCAAATTGGTAGCCTCTACCTCCAATTCGAAAAATTACTTTAATTTTTTGATAGGTACTAAAATCCATATAGACTGCACATAAGCCCAACTATGATTGGTCAATCTATGTACATCTAAGGGTAGGTCTATAATCAATTATTTCTCCAAACAACTTCTAGTAATTTAATTTTGTCCCAAAAATCTAATCAATAGGCTAGGACCTCCACTGTAAGGATCCGGTTAGGTCCAACCATTAACATAACTATACTTAGTGTATCTAACCAATGGATGATTAAGCCAACTATGATTAGTCAACCAACCACCATTAGAGAGACACATTCAAGTCATCATATGATGAATGATAATTTCATTAGTCAACAAGCACCAGGCCTATGGGCCTTCAATGATTATTGAGTTAACGGATCCATTATCAAACACCTTAATGGGAGGCTATGACTCAGTTATCTTCATAACTTTGTTATTTTAAGGATCAAATAATTTTAGAAGATTTATAATTTATTTATGATTTAAGGATAGAAAGAACATGGACCAATTTGCTCCCACTGACTTTACCAACTCAAGTCCTTCCACTGACTTCTCAAGTCATCGACAAGGACTAGGATCAATTTCAATCCATGGGCATCTAGATCAATCTCACTGAATAAAATCAATCTCATTGATTTTCTATGTGACATGGGTTAGCACAATTTAATAAGCAACCTAATCAAGACCTGATTAACCATATTGGTCAGGTAGGTAAAATTGGTGGAAGGGTCTGCCAAGGCTTGCCTTAGACACCATCAAAAATGGCAAGGTAAGTGGACTGCCAATTAAAAACTATCGATCTTGGATGTCAAACTTACCTTAGATATTAATCAATTTATCAGTTTTGATTTGGTCTACCTAAAGACTTGAGCTCGACTACTGAGCCACGATCAGCATCCATTTATTAGATGTATGGACTTTGATCAACTATAACTATTGAAGTGATCTTAAGAAATGACTTAATCCTAATTAACTATTAATTAGGTTTGATCAATTTCTTAACTTATTTCATATTTAATCTAATCCTAGGTCTAACCCAGTTAAGGATCTGATCAAAGCTAACCCATTATCCTTTAACCCATATTTTATGAAATTATCTTAGAATCTTTAAATTACAAACTTAGATCCTAAACAATCACTTAATTCTCAATTAAGTTCAAAGCTTATGGATTTGGGTTTATGAAACCTAAGAACTAATTTTTGATTTGATCATTTGAAATATTTTCAAATTATAAATAGTTTACATTAAATCATATTCTATAAATGGTTTTAAATTTGATTTGCTTTAATGTTTCAATCATATTCTAGGATTTCAAATCTAGGGTTTTGTAAAAAGTAAGTTCTTAATTTAAATTCTACAAAATAAATATATCATATACATTTTAGATTCAAAGTAAAAATTACATATCAACATATATAATAAGAGGATCTAGATCTAAACACAAAATACATTATATGATTGGATCATAAATCATTTAAAATTAGATTTAAAATTTAAAAATAAATCATAAATTACTTTAGATCTTATTGGTGTAGAATCTGATTGACATCGGATCGAGCTGGAGTCGAGGAGGAAGAGGTCACCGTCGGTGACCTACAAAATAAAATTTCATCCAGAGTCGGTGGTGGTGGCTCCAACAGGACCCTCCGATGATCAAGTCAGCTCTTCTGACCAACAAAAATAGAGTGCTCAAGAGAATTCAGCAGAATTTTGGAAAGAAGAAGAGAGCTTAGAGAAAACATATCTGGAGGGCCCCTTTTTATAGACGGAGCTTGTCGTAACCATCCAGTAGTGGGCCGCTTGGAGCCACATGAAGTTTGTTATGGAGAGAGGTATCCATTGTTGTGATGTGGCCATTCGATGGTGGGCTGCTCAGAACCACGTGGAGTTTGTTACGGAGAGTGGTGTTCGTTGCCATTCATTGAGATTTAATAGTCAAAGTTTGGAGAAAGAAGGTGTTCGATGGTGAAGAGCTTTGACATACATCAATTCCAGAGGAGTTCAGACTTCTAAAGAAAATATGGCTAGAGGGGATCATCCGAAAGGAATGCTAGCTGAACTCTAAAAGTAATCCACTAGAGGAGTTCGACTGAAGGAGAAGTCCAGAAGGAGTTTGGCTCCTGAAGGAATCCGACTGAAGGAGAAGTCCGAAGGAAGTTTGGCTCCTAAAGGAATTTGATTGAAGGAGAAATCTGGAGGGAGTTCGACCGAAGGAGAAATCCAAAAGGAGTTTGGCTCCTAGAGGAGTCTGACTGAAGAAGAAGTTTGGAAGGAGTTTAGCTCCTATAAAAATCTGACTGAAGGAGAAATCTGAAAGAAGTTCGATCGAAGAAGAAATTTGGAAAGAATTTGGCTCCTGAAGGAGTCCGACTGAAGGAGAGGTCCGGAAGGAGTTCGCTCTTGGAGGAATCCAAATGAAGGAGAAATCTAGGAGGAGTTCAGCACCTATAGAAATTCGATTGAAGGAGAAGTCTGGAAGGAGTTCAGTTCTTATAGAAATCTGACTGAAGAAAAAATCTAGGAAGAGTTCGGCTCCTATAGAAATCCGATTAAAGGAGATGTCCGGAAGGAGTTTGGCTCCTGTAAAAATTCGATTGAAGGAGAAATCTGAGAGGAGTTCGGCTCTTGGTGAAACTTGACTGAAGAAAAATTTTGGAAGAAGTTCGACCATTGGAGGGGCCCGACTGATGAAGAAGTCTTGGAGGAGTTCAGCTAATGTCCAAAAGGAGTTCGACTGGAGTTAGGCCATTAAAGGAGTTCGGTTGGGGTTCAACCATTGGAGGAAGAATTCTTGATTGAAGCTCTTTCATGATTACTGATTGCATTAGGCTAAGCATCAGATTGGACTTCGATGGGATTGGGATTTATCCACAATAGTAGTCCCCCCACTTTCGAGTTCGATATTCGGAGGAAGGAAGTATAAAAAAGATGACTGTCGAAGTCCTTTTTTGGGCTCTACACCATTGAGGTTGAAGCTTGGGGGGAGATCTTATCTCCAATTGTGGTTGATGGAGATCTTATCTCCTATTGACGTAGATGTTGAGCTCGGAGGAGATCTCATCTCCTATTGACATAAACGTTGAAGCTCGGGAGAGATCTTATCTCCAATCGAGATTGAAGTTGAAGTTGAAGCTTGGGGAGATCTTATCTCCAGTTGAGGTTGAAGTTAATGTTTTAGTTGAAGCTCATGGAAGATCTTATCTTCGGTCGAGATTGAAGGAGATCTTATCTTCTATTGATGTAGAAGCTCGGAGGAGATCTTATCTCCAGCCAAGATTCAAGTTGAAGTTGAAGTTGAAGGAGATCTTATCTCCTATTGACGTGGAAGCTTGGGGGAGATCTTATCTCTAATCAAGGCTGAAGAAGATTTTATCTTCTATTGACGTAGACAGAGATCTTATCTCCAACCGAGGTTCAAGTTGAAGTTGAAGGAGATCTTATCTCCTATTGACGTGAAAGCTCGGAGGAGTTATTATCTCCAGCTGAGGTTGAAGGAGATCTTATCTCCTATTGATGTAGACATTGAAGCTCGAGGAAGATCTTATCCCCAGTCGAGGTTGAAGAAGATCTTATCTCCTATTGATGCAGAAGCTCGAGGGAGATCTTATCTCTAGCTAAGGTTGAAGGAGATCTTATCTCCTATCAAAGTAGAAGCTTGGGGGAGATCTTATCTCCTATTGTTGTCAGGCACAATGGAGCCGTTGTCGGGGCCTCTCCTCTTATCCCATCTAAAATGAATGAGGCCTTCGACTCTACTCATTTAGGACAAGGTTCTTCTCCTATTCCTAACGGGCTGTGGGGGTGCATAAGAGCCATTGTCAGGGCCTCTCCCCCCATCTCATCTAAAATGAATGAGGCCTTCGACTTTTTTTTATGTTAGGATGAGATTCTTTTCTCCTGTTCGTAACAGGCTGTGGGAGCACATAAGGGCCATTGTCAGGCCTCTCCCTCCATCTCGTCTAAAATGAACGAGGCCTTCGACTTTGCTCGCATTAGGATGAGGTTCTCCTTCCTGTTCCTAATGGGCTGTGGGGGCACATAAGGACCGTTGTCAGGGCCTCTCCCCCATCCTTTCTACAAATAAACGAGGCCTTCGACTTTGCTCGCGTTAGGATGAGGTTCTCCTCCTATTCCTAATGGGCTATCGGGGGCACATAAGGGCCGTTGTCAGGGCCTCTCACTCCATCTCGTCTAAAATAAATGAGGCCTTCGACTTGCTCATGTTAGGATGAGGTTCTCCTCCTATTCCTATCATGACCACTATTGATTGCTTTTTTCCTATCATCATATAGTTTTTGCACCAAAAAATAATAATATTGAAATGGAGGAGTTTTATTGAAGAAAAATTACTGGTAGTATATTCTTAGATTTTCTGAATTCAAAAATCATGGGAGCGTTCTTCCTCTGAGATCCTTCAGGCGATAAGTTTCAGGTCGGACGACCTCCTCTATTTCATATGGACCTTCCCAATTTGGGGCAAGCTTTCTCTAGCTCTAAGGCTGAGAGATGGTGGCTCGTCGAAGTACTAAGCTCCTTGTTGTTCCTCCCTCATTGGTGGTTCTGATTACGGTAGCGCCCTTGGCTGTTCTACTCTTGCTTCAGGCCGACGTCTGTGGACCATTGAGGGGGGCGAAGCTGTGAAACCTTCTGGGAGGGGACTTCTTCACATCCTTCCTTTAGGACTTCTTTGATGACGAGCTCAAGGAGGAGTTCGGGCTCGCTCATGCTCGGGAAGGAGTTCGGACTCGCTCATGCTCGGAGGGTGTCCAGGAGCACGGCCGAACTTCATTCGACCTTCTACCAGCGATGCTGAAGAATTTCATTCGGCCCTCTCTAATATTCATCAGAAAATCCAAACTTCAGCACGGACATCGACTGTTGATGAAGTGAGCCACAAACTGATGGCTCATTAGGTCAAAGAAGAAGATCGTACCCGACTTCAATGCTGAGTACCAGTTTCTTGCTGCTTCCTTCAAGATAGACGAAAAAGCTTAGCATAAGATGGCATCAAATGCACCATGGAAGAGCATCATAGTCTGAAAGGTCTTCAGATGATCGATTAGATCAGAGGTTTCGTTGAAGCTTTCAAATCAGGGCAAGCTCAAAGTTCGGCAGAACGGGCTCTTGCATAATTCGGGGAGAGAAAGGGGATCGATGCGGACGTCATCATAGTGAGTTGAGGCGATGTGGCCAAGCTCCTCAATCCATCGATCCATCCCCCACGATTTTTGATCGAGGACGTCATCTCGATCATAGACCTTGGAAGGCTACCAGTTGTAGATGGGGAAGGTTTCTTCAGAAGAAGAATCATGATCCAAACAAGGATCCTCTGCTATCTATTTCTCCTTCCCAAGGGTGATGGATATGCTAGCCCAAGTGCTCCTCCTTGGGGCCGATTCTTGACATCCTGATGATAGGTTTCCTGATGGAATCACCATCGGAGGCTACTGCATGGCCTGCACCATCTCAGTGAGGCCCTGAATCTACTACATTAACAGGTTGAACTGCTCTAGATCTACCATAGCCATCGATGGTGGAGGAGGTTGAAGTGCCGACGATGGAGCAGGGATAGATGGATCTGGCCTAGATCTGGTAGTAGAAGTGATAGATCTACGGGTAGTCGCCCTCTTTAGAGGCATTTCTCAAGATTAAGAGAGAGGATGGAGATGAACCTTAAAGGAAAAGGTTGGCAGGATCGACTGAGTACTCCTTTAAGAATAAGGGTATCTTCGGAATAGAGAGCCCTCCCTCTAGTGCCAATTTTGTTGGTGTAGAATCTGATTGATGCTGGATTGAGCTAGAGTCAAGAAGGAAGAGATCACCATCATTGACTTACAAAAAAAAGTTTCGTTCAAAGTCGGTGGTGGTGGCTCTGGCAGGATCCTCCGACGATCAAGTCAGCTCTTCTGGCCAATAGAAATGGAGTGCTCAAACAAGAATTCAGTAGAGTTTCAGGAAGGAGAAGAGAGCTTAGAGAAAACGTATCTGGAGGGTCCCATTTTATAAATGGAGCTTGTCGTAACCATCCGATAGTAGGCCGCTCGAGGCCATATGGAGTTTGTTATGAAGAGTGGTGTCCGTTGTTATGATGTGGCCATTTGATAGTGGGTCACTTGGGGCCATATGGAGTTGGTTATGGAGAGTGGTGTCCGTTGCCATGAAGTGATCATTCATTGAGATTTAATAGTCAAAGTTCGGAGAAAGAAGATGTTAGATGGTGAAGAGCTTTGACATACATCAATTCCAAAGGAGTTCGAACTTCTAAAGGAAATACGACTAGAGGAGATCATTTGGGAGGAATGCTAGCTAAACTCTAGAATTAATCCACTGAAGAAATCTAACTGAAGAAGAAGTCCAGAAGGAGTTCGGCTCTTGGAGGAATCCGACTAAAGGAGAAGTCCAGAGGGAGTTCGGCTCCTGAAGGAACTTGACTGAAGGAGAAATTTGGAAGAAGTTCGACTCCTAGAGGAGTTCGACCCAAGAAAAAATCTGGAAGGAGTTTGACTCCTAGAGGAGTCCGACTGAAGGAGAAGTTCAGAAGGAGTTTGGCTCCTGTAGAAATCTGACTGAAGAAAAAATTTGGAAGGAGTTCGATCAAAGAAGAAATTTGGAAGGAGTTCGGCTCTTGGAGAAGTCCGACTGAAGGAGAGGTCCGAAAGGAGTTCAGCTCCTGGAGGAGTCTGACTGAAGAAAAAATCTGGAAGAAATTCGGCTCCTATAGAAAATCAACTGAAGAAGAAGTTTGGAAGGAGTTCAGCTCATGTAGAAATCCAACTGAAGGAGAAATCTAAGAGTTCGGCTCCTATAGGAATCCGACTAAAGGGGAAGTTTGAAAGGAGTTCGGCTCCTATAGAAATCCAACTGAAGAAAAAATCTGGGAGGAGTTCGGCTCCTGGTGGAACTTGATTGAAGAAGAATTTTGGAAGGAATTCGACCACTGGAGGGGCCCGACTGATGAAGAAGTCTGGGAGGAGTTCAGCTGATGTCCGAAAGAAGTTCGGCTGGGGTTAGGCCATTAAAAGAGTTCGGCTAAGATTCGACCGCTGGAGGAAGAATTTTTTATTGAAGTTCTTTCATGATTATCGGTTGCATTAGGCTAAGCATCAAACTAGACTTCGGTAAAAGTAGGATTTATCCCCAACAGATCTCATCTAATATATTTATGATTTAGGTTATTCGGGTCAGCATGTACTAGGACAACCTCTCCTCTATAAAGGGTAAATCTTACAGCAGGACAACATTATAGCAGTATGTGCAATCCGATATTATTTAGATCTAATCTAAATAATCTAAAATAGATCTAACATCTATTTAATTTTAGATTTTAAATCATAAAATAAATCATAAAATTATTTAGATCTTATCTAACTTTCTCATGATTCAAGAATAGATCAGCACATACTAGGACAATTTCTCCACTATAAGGGGTAAACCTTACAGTAGGACAACCATATAATAGTATGTGCAATCTTTAGAGTTTTATTTTTTAGATTTAATTTAATATAAATATGATTATGTTATAAATGAATCAAGATACTCTGATACCACTTATGGAAAGTATGCAGGGGCTCATGCATGAATTTTAAAACTTTTTTAAAATATAATGTAGCATAAGTTATAAATTAAATTATGTAATCTATAAATGCATGTAATCTAATTACTAAATTCTACATCTAGAATCTATAATATATCATAATGCATGCATAAATCTAAAAATAAATATTTTAGTATTAATCAAATCAATACCTTAGATCTAGAATAATTCTAGATCTAAACTCTAGATCACATCTAGGTGAGAGAAGAGATCAAATCTCTTACCTTTGCATGGATCGAGAATTCCACGGTTGATTCATGTTGTTGTATTTGGAGCCACACATACGTCTGGCCTCTACAAAAAATCCACACGAGGTTATAACACAAATCGAAGGTTCATCGAACGAAGATCCACTCGAAGTGCTAGCTTCTCGTAGATCCCTCCGAATGGTTAATCTAAAATTTATTCTTTAGATCTCTTGGATACTCCAAGAGATAAAGAATAAGAAGAGGAATAAGGAAGAAATCCAACCTTTGAATCTTCCAAAAATTAGAAATATAATACATTAGAAAAGGTCCTAAGAGAAGATAAATCTTCTCTTTCAGGATATCAACGATTGATGTCCTGAAAACATCTTTATGCTAAGACAAGGGGAGACCTTCTCTCCTAAACTTTTTCCATGTTTCTAGATCTTACACTCTTTGATTTTTCTCATAGAAAAATCTCACAAAATATGGAGAATAAGGGTTCTCAGAGAAACCTAAAAGAAGACCTTCTCTTCTTCTTCTCTCATCAGGATATGATCAGATCATGTCCAAAATTGATCATTCTACCCCAACACCTTGGAGCACAAATCCTCATGCCATCTTCCTCTCTCTCTCTTAGATTTTTATCATATAAAAATTATAAAAAAAAAATGAGAAAGTAAACCATGAAAGAAAACCATAAGAGAAGACATTCTCTCTTACCTTTGTCTTCATCAAGACATCAATATTTTATGTCCAAAAGAAACCTTCTTCCTCCAAGATGTTTGGTGCCAAATACCCTATGCCCACTCTTCTTTTTCTTCTACTTTTTATCATGGAAAACCTCAGAATTTTTTATGCCTGCTCCTATCATATAAGAGGTGCCACAAAATAAGGAAGACTAGGTCAAATGACCTAGTCAAACTAGGAAATAATGGGGCATCCAACTCTCAGACGCCCCTTCCCATATTTTCTCTGCATGAAGAGTTGGAAACCTCATACAAACTAGGGGAAAAGGATGACAAAAAAAAAATAAAGGTGGGCATTGGAGGAAATAGCAAAAGAAGAATGAAGTATTTTGATCAAGAAGGACTCTTTTAAAAAGAAACAAACCAAACCACTTTCCATAATGAACCAAATCAGATTTGGTTCAAATTAAATCAGATATGGGGTGTGAAAAATTAATCCTTAGGCATGGAAATCATAAAAAAAATCTGGAAAAAAAATAAGTGGGCATGAAGACTATTTTCGCAAGGAAGGAAATAAGGAATCCTAGTCTAACTAGGATTCTCATGTATTGACTAGATCAAACCAATTTTTAATCCAATTAAAATATGATTAGGGCTAGCCTAATTATGGAAGATCCTAGTCTAACTAGAAAACTAATTAAGTTAGATTTAAATTATATTTAAATTTAATTTATATTCTAGCTCAGTTAGAAATTAGGTGCACTCAAATCCTAGTTCAACTAGAAATTATTTTTTTCTTGCAATTGGCTTATCTAATAAACCAATTAAACTTAATCAAATTAAGTCCAAACTAATTCTAATTAAATCTAATTTAATTAGAGTTGATGTCAGTTTGATTGCTCAATCGATTGAGCCAATTAGTAATCCAATTGCTAATTGATCCTCCTGCAATACTTGCATTAGGTCAAACATCAATCATATTGAATGTTTGATCTTAGAATGATTCTCAATCATCAATTAACCATCTGATTTGGTTACAATCTCTAAGGTGTGTGACCACATAGGTTCAAACCTAAGTCAGTAGCATAGAAATCAATTTCTGTACCAATCAAAGTAACCATCTAGCAATAATTTTTGATGTTCAGATAGATCGAATGTATACAAAGTAGCATTCTTAGAATCCTGACCCATAGTTATCATATAATTCATCTCTTTGATCAATAATGCTCAAGTCAACTTTGAGTATGCTATCAACACTCATACAAGTCATCTCTATTGTGTCTCAAAATTTTGCAAATTCCATGACTCCTCATGAAGATTATCTAGGCCTAGGTTTTCCTAAATTGAAATTCCTGAAGTTAATCAAGAGTGGTCAATCCCATCTTGACTCATACACTGATTTCATAAGTACTTGACTTTATCGAAAAATCTTTCAAACCTATATTAAAAATACAGATTATCTGACATCAAAGTACAGTAAGTTGCTTGCAAATCACCATAGTGATCTCAGATCGGAGGGACACTTATATCCATTAGTCTTAGCTAACTACTTTTAATAGTAGAGTGCTACATTGGTCACGTTCAGTATAGATGTACTCCTACATCTCACCTGAATGTCATACCAGTGTCTCCACACCATTTGGTTACAAGAACTACCAATACATATGGCATACAGCAACCTACATTCAATAAGTTATTTTCCTTATTAATAACTTATCATTTGGTTGTGAGCAATTTAAGAACCATTCGATAAATCCTTTTTTATCGATTGATTGTAGTTCTAAGGACTTTATTGTAATTTAGGAGTTCATTTAAGAAAGATAGAACTTCTATAATGAACCAGTCAAATAACTATTATTATTAGATAATTCATATACTAGTTTCAATCATCTACCACTTAGATGATTGACTTTAGGACACATTTCCTAATAAGTACTTATTTAGTCAGTGTGTGAGTTAAGATGGGATTAACCCATCCAAGTGTTGGAACAAATGCATCACTATATTTCAATTAAACAAAACCTCGATCGGGATAGTCAATATGATGGATATTGAAATTTGAATATAATGTAGATGGCTTTTTCAAGGTTGACAGTTAAACCCTAGATCATCTTTTGAGTATTGGAGTAAAGGAGAAGAATTATACGATAACCATATGCCATAGGTTCATCGATGTTGCATCGTGACTATTTGACCTATCTAGATGTTGAATACCATTGCTAGATGGTTACATCGATTAGTATAGAAATTGGTTCTTGTGCTACCAGCTTAGGGTTCGAACTATAGAGTTACACATAATAGAAGTTTCTACCTGATCTGATGGCTGATCAAGAGTCCCAATGGTCTGAAACTCTATGTCAAGAGTCCCACTAGACTAGGACTCTATGATTGGGATTCCTACTGGACTGGAACTCTACCTTCTCAAGTCCCACTAGACTGAAACTCTAATATTATTAAAGAATTAATTAGCAATTAAATTGCTAATTAGCTTAATTTGATTGAGCAATGAAGATTCAATCAAATCTGATTGAATTTGATTCGATTGGGTTTAACTCGATAAGGTTATGAGATGACCTAATCGCTATGGAAGATTCGACCCTGATTTGATCAGGACCTGAACTCAATTAATTTTTAATTTGATTAGAGTTTAATTAGATTGGATTAAGATTAATCTAATTGGATTTATCTTGTCTATAATTAGGTATGGACAAATTGGTTTGGATGAAACCAATTTGATAGGTCAAATTAGATTTAAATTTTAAACTTCAAACTCCTAGTGCATTGATTTTTTACCATGCCATGCCTCTCTTGTATTTGCATGAGTTTTTCCACACAAATAATCTAAAGTGTGTGCCTTTTATTTTCTTCCTTTGACCTGGTCCAAATGTTGGATGAGGTTAGGTTCACTTGAATTTTGAATTCAAGTGGATTGGTTGAAACCTCCTTAACCTCTCTATCTTATCCCTTGCCTTTCACACTTATTATCACCTATTTAAAATCTATTTTTTTTGGCATGCAAGGGATTGAGAGAGGTCTCATGAGAGAGAATACTAGAGAGAGGAGGCACTTGTCCTGGGCGTGAAAAAGTCCAGAGAGAGAAAGGGATTCCTGCACCAACATTCCTCACACACCAACTTTTTATTTTTTTCTCTCTTTGGTTGCCCATTTAGAAAGGAGTTTAAGAGTGGGTGTATGGTAGAGGAGAGTTCCTCTATCTGTGAAAATTTATTTCATGAGAAAAATCCAAAGAGGAAAGGTGTCAGAGCATTTTCAGGTGTAGGTAGCCCTAGGATTTGGGTGGAGAGTTTGAGTGTTGTGAGCATCGAATCACCGCCAGATTTTTCACACCATCTCGTCATCCTCCATCCTTTGTTTTCTAATCTTCTAAAGTGTCTAAGAGATCAAAAGAAGATGGTTGATCGAATTGATCAAGATCGATCATGGAAGGCTCCGACGAGGAGCTAGCACTCTAGTGGAGCTAGTCGGGACCTGGAGCTCCATATGGACTATCCGTAGAGGCCAGATGACTGTGTGGCTATATTATGATGTGAGGAGGTTCTTTTCAATAGTTTTAGATTATGGAGATCATCTACCCATGCTCAAATATCGTATTTTGAACATGAGTCAATCAACAAATATGATTTGTTGATCGGGTGCATTTATTTTTCTACACATATATGACATGTCTAGATCCTAGTGTAGGATTTTATGATATGATTATTGCATGCATAAAATTAATATTAGATTAATTTTAGCCTTCCACTGCACACTTATTTGAAAATGTTTTAAAAGGCACGTCTAGAACCCTACATAGTTTCCTTCAATGGTATCAGAGCACTAGGTTGCATGACATATTTTATATATTAATTAGAAATATAAATGCTTGCATATTTGATATGTTTTAGATCTAGATAGCTTAGTTATTGAGAATGGATGAGCCACCAAGCCGTCCGACTATAATGGATAAGTATGGTTTAAAGGCCATCTCCTCCCATTCATTGAAGATCTCTTATGGTGGTAGGGATGCCACCGTGAACTCATTCATTAAGATGAACAGTGAAAGAATTTTTTTATTAAAATTATTTTAATTTAAAGTTAAATATAAATAAGTTTAGATTAGATCTAAAAGGATTCATAGTTTAATTTTTTATTATATTTTATTTTCTATTATAAAACTAATAATAGGTTGCTATTTATGAATGAGCTGACCCATTTATAAAATGAGTCAACTCATTTAAAAATAAAAAATAAAAAATTATATAAATATTTTATAAAATTTAAAAATTACTTTTGAAATGTCGAACCCAAATCCATCAACCCAAAACTTAATTAAAAATAAAACATTATCTTGTAGGGTCTAGAATTATAAATTAAAGATTCTAAGACAAAAGTATAAACTGTGGATAAAAGGGTTAGATGAATTAGGTTTATTAATTGGGTTGACCTAAGGTTAGTTAAAGAATGGACTTAACTAGAGTAACTGATTAAATCTAACCAAGTATTGATTTAGATTAAATCAAGGACACTCTAGAATCAACTTCAATAGTCATAGTTGGTCAAGTCCATATCTTTAACAAAGACTAAAATGGACTTGATTCATAGCTAAGCGATCGAGCCTAAAATTATTAGGTCGATCAAATTAAATCTAATTAATCAGTTGGTATCTAAGGTAAGTTTAGCAGTTTAGATCAGTGGTTTTTAATTGGGAGCTACTCGCACTGATTCGATCTTTAATGAGTTAATGGCATATCCCTTCCACTGATCTCACTTACCTGACCGACATGGTCGATTAGAATTTGATTAGATCATTTGGTGATTCGAGCTGATCCGTGTCAATTAGTGATTAGTTTGACTAATTTCAATCAGCAAGATTGAATTAAGTGCCCATAGATCGAAATTGATCCTAGTTCTCATCAATTGACTTGGTGAAGTCAATGGGAGGATTTGACTTGGTGAGATTAGTGGGAGTAATTTGGTCCGTGTCTTTTCTATCTTTAAATCATATGTATCTTAAATTTTCTAAATTATTAGATTCTTAAAGATGCAAAGTTATGGAAATAACTAAGTTATAGCCTCCCATTAAGATGAATGGTAATAAGTCTAATAATCTAGGTGGACAATGGAGGAGCCTTACACCTGATGTTCATTTGGATATTGAAATTACTATCTATCAAATGATGATTAGGTCACACTCTCTGAACGACGAACAAGTTGGCCAAAGCTTTCCTCGGGCCTGGTCATCATTCATTTGATGCATCGAACTCAATCATGTTAATGGTTGGACCTAACCAAACTTTTTCAGTAGAGGCCATAGCCTATTAAATTCACTTCTCGGGCAAAACCTAAATACTAAAAGTTGTTTTGAGAAATAATTGATTATGAACCTACCTATAGATGCACACGGATTGACCGAAACTTTTATCGGGCCCAATTGTAGTCTATGTGGATTCTAGCACCCACTAAGGAGTTAGGGTAATTCCTCAAATTGGAGATAGAGGCTACCAATTCATACAAATAGTGGAAGGACCTTTAGACTAAAGTCTAAATCTTTAGGGTTAAATAATTTAAGTGCTAATATGGTTGTGTTTTTCTTTCAGTTAAATAGAATAGCTAGTGTTTGTCCACTCCGTTCACTATTGAATACTGAAAAGCTTCTAAGAAATGATTTCAAGAAGTCTAGTATTGATCCTAATCAGGCAGACCTAAAGAGGAATTATCCTCTAAATTCGAATAAATTGAATAGGAGAAATCAGCAATGAGTTGTAGGCTAAGACTGTTATATGATAAGATCTTGCAATTTTTCTATTTATGATACATCAACCTATGTATTAGATACCGGAAGTCCAGTTCATATATGCAATTCATTGCATGGACTTCAAATTGGTAGAAAGTTTGAAAATGATGATAGATTCCTGAATGTTATAGATGAAAAAAATATTCTAGTCCTAGCATTGGGAACTCTTGAGCTTATTTTTAAAATAAATAATATCATTTTAAGTAATTGTCACTATTATCTATTGATAAGTATCATAAATTTGCTAATAAAGTATCAATTTATGAATTAATTTAAATTAATATTTTAAAAAATAATAAAAAATAATTAATAATATAATAATAATAATATAAAAATAAAATAAATAAAAATTAATAAAAATAATAAAAATAGTAATAATAAATAAATAATAATAAAAATAAAATATTAAAATATTAAAAATATATATTAAAAATAATAAAAATAATAATAAATAAATTTATTAATAAAAAGAGCTCATTTTTTCAATCACAATAAAATAAATTTAGAGTGAATCAGAGTTAAAATGGATCTAATATGAATTTTAAAATATATTTAATAAAAATGAATCGGCTTAGCTGGCTTAGCCGACACGCTCAGCCTAGCCATAGAAATCGGCACATCCTAGTCAGCCGGTGCGCCAACCAGCCAATCCATAAAATTGGCTATAGATCGTTAGCTCAATAGAAAGTGGCCAATCACAAGCTACCACATGGCAGACCAAGACCCTTAAAGGGTCTACCAAAAATTCATCACGGCGTACAAGGGTAGTTTCATAATTTTATAAGCCAAGGTCGGTGCTGATTGGTCAAGGCTTACGGCACACATGGTCCAAGCGGTCCACAGCTATAGTAATGGCATGATCGGATAGTAGTAGTAAATTTCGATCAAGATTGAACGGCTATGGTTTTTCCAAGCTTGATTTGATTTCCAGCAAACACTCCTCATGCGATCTGATGGTCGCGCTCGCTTCAGGTGTGATCTAACGATTGAGGATGATTTCAATAGCGATTCAGTCTCCTAGAGTATGATCAGCAGCTCAATTTTCTCCATCAGGCATGATCCAATGGCCAGAATGTTTTCCAACTTAATCTAAGCTTATAGATGTCCATTTTTGGTATTTTTTGAAGCATCGAATCACCATCCGACGGCCAAAATTAAGAAAACTCAACAGAATTCATCTAGAACTCCTTTTAATCCAAATTTCACTTAGATTTCTTTATATTTTGATGATTAAAATGACTTTTAGTCCCACATCGCCTGCAGAAAAATCCTCTAACCCTCCTCCAAGACCTATTTAAAGGACCCCAAGCCTCCAAAAATTAATAGATCTAATCCAGAAGAAGCCACGGTAAAGGGTGGGACTCAGGCTTTGGCTGAAGGTTGCTCCAAGGTAGATGGTTCCGAGAAGAAGAGCCAGAATTCTATGTCATCTCCACGCCATTGCTAATCTGAAGATTAAGAGTTTTTTATTTCTTTTCTTTTTTTTAATTATTGTATTTGAATTCTGAGTTTTAATATAAAATTTAGTTTATTGCTTTTTTAATTTTTGTTCTTTAATTTCTACTCTTTTAATTCTACTTTATTTTAATTGCTCTTTAATTTCTTGTAAGTAGATGCTAAGATCTAACTAGTAGATCTTAGTACCAAAGTTTAATTTTTCCATATTATTTAATTTCTATAATTTTATTTTTCAACTTAAATTTTAATTCTAAATTTTTTTCATAAAAAAATCAAAAATTTTAAAATAAAATCACTACCTTCCTATGGATTCGATCTGACTCACTATTATCTATGCAATTTAAATTATTTTAAAAAGAAGTCAGAATTAAATTGGTAATTATGGTATTTTAACGACGATATCACGATCTATCAAATTTTTGGTGCCATTGCTAGAAAGGCATAAAAAATTAAAATTTTTAATTTCTTTGATTTTCTTTTTTATTACTATTTTTTAACTTTTTCTTAATTATTTTTTAGATAAAAAAAGAAGAAGACAAAAGGGAGAATAGAAAGATTAGGGCTAGGAGGAAATTTCCAATCTTATTTGGTGAGATCAATCCTAAACCCTAAAATTTTTATTGTTATTATTTACTTTATTTTTAAATTAATTAAAAATTATCTACTTAAACCTAATTAAAAATCTCATGATAAGATTAGAAATCCTAACTGCTTAGGACATGCATTATATTAGTTTTATTTTTATTTCTTTCGGTGATTGCTGAAGGCAAGGTAAGTTTTTCAAAATTTAATTAAGTTGCATGCATTTAGATTAAATTGCATAGAACCCCTTGTTTGAAAATTTTTTTTTATGCATATTTATATTAAATCAAATTAAGGGCACAATCCAATTAAACAAGATAAGATAAAAATTTGATCATCCTTCCTTGGCCCACAACAACCAACCAGCATCCATCATTAATCTAAGCCTCTAAATTAAAATCAATTAGACTTCAGCCTCAGGAACTCGAGCTCAATAGGACAAGAAAATCTAAGAGTTGGATCGGATTAGGGTTAGTTAACTTAACTGGTGTCTAAGAAAAGTAGTTCAGGAATCACGTCACGAAAGAAGGTGGTTTATAATTGATTCCATTAGCTTACCTAACCCGGCACAATTGGTGTCTAAGGCAAGCAATGGGGGGACTCCCACTAACCTTACACTTACTTGATCCATTGATTGGTTGATTCTCTACTTGGAGGGCTTGAAGGTGATCTTGGCGGTTAGAAGCTATCTAGATTTAGGACAATCCTTAGTCAAGATTGCTTATCTAACTTATTTGCTAATTAACATTAAACATAAATATAATTAATTTTTCTCTATCATCTCTAGATTCAGGATTGGAATTTTTCTTAGAACTCTCTTCTTTCTCTTCTCTTTTCTTCTCTCTAAAAATAATGAAAATAATAAAAATATTTATAAAAAAAATTAAAATTAAAATTAAATTAGGGTTGTACCAATACATGCATAGTAGAAGATCTTTATTACCTGATCTAGTTAAATCAAATCTCAAAATTGAATGACTGATTCTTATAAAACCTAAAAATTAAATGGCTGAAAATAATAGAGAATCACCTAGGTAGATGAAGAAATACTTTATTTCTTCTACTTATAATCCATCTACTTGTATCCAATTACCAGATATCCCTGCTAGCCATTATGAAATCAAGTCGACCACAATCTAGAAGCTCTCATCTTTCTATAGGAATACCAATGAAGATCCTTACAAGCATCTGGATGAATTCTTAGAAATCTATTCTATGGTAAAATCTAAAATTTTTCTAATGATGCTCTTAGACTGACCTTATTTCCTTTCTCATTAAAAGATAAAGCCAAGTATTGGCTTAGCATAATAAGAAAATCAATTCAAACATGGGTAGAGATGTAACATGAATTTTTTTAAAAAAATTATCCCATAGGTCGAACCAACACTATAAGACGAGCTATCACTAGATTTGCTCAGCTTTCAGAAGAACAAATTCATGAATCATGGGAAAGACTTAAGAAATTTCTTAGAAAATGTCCACATCATGGTCTATCAAGTGGCAAATTGTCCAAGCTTTTTATGAAAGTTTAGGAGAACAATACAGACAAATGGTAGATGCATCCTGTGGAGGTGCATTTATGAGCAAAAGTGAGGATGAAGCTTATACTTTATTTGAAATCCTAAGTGAAAATTTGATTAACCATGCTTTATTATCCTCTTATAAAAGATCAATTTCTCAACAAAAATGAGCAGGAATTTATGAGATCAAAACTCTAGAACCTAATTCTAAAATAGACTTGAACATAATAGCACAAAAATTAGATAAATTCAATCTTCTTATCCAAAAATTAGACTAATTCCTAAACCTAGGCCAACAATCTCTTGCACAATACACACCACCTTTCAATTATTAGGAGATTTGTTCTATTTATACTAGCCCAACCCATAGTATGAGTGAATGTCCTACAGCTGCACAATTTCCACCCTTCATCTAAAAGCAAGTTCAAGCTGCTCAAGGTTACTCCAAATCGATCAATGATCCATTTTCAAATATATATAACCCAGGCTGGAGAAACCACCCTAATTTTTCTTAGAAACCATAATAGACTCAGGCTCAGACCCAAACCTACCAGTGCAAAATTGTCAGAATAGACCCCAATATCATAACTATACCTATAACAGAGGTCAGCCTAATCAATGTTTTCAGCCATCATATTATAATCAGCCCTCATACCCACCTCCTCAATGGATTAATCTAGTCAACGATCGATTTAACCAGCTGCAATAATTAATCTTATCTTAACAACAATCCATTGCTAAGCTAGAAGCTCAAATAGGATGATTAGTTAAGTCTAGTATGAGAAGAGAATCAGATCAATTACCAAGCCAACCAATTGCCAATCCTAAAAATAACCCATCCAATATCCACCAACCATCTGGATTTAGTCATCAACCTATCATTCCACCTAAGAATCCTCAATTAGAGAATGCCAAAGCAATTTTTGAACTTCAAAGTGGTAGGATTCTTAAGGACCTATACCAAAACTAGGTGGTAGAGGTTAGTATTGATGCTAGCCAAGAAAAAAATTCAAAAGAAGAAGTTAGTACTGAAGCTAACCACATAAAAGAACCTAAACCTAGAACTAGTATTGATACTGGTTCTAATGAGATCAATAAAGGAAAGAGGAGAATAGATGAGTCACCCGAGACATATAAATCCAAAGCCCCATTTCCTCAAATCTTAGAAGCAAGCTCTTCCCGTAAAAAGCAAGAAACACGTAATAAGAAGTTAATGAAACTATTTAAATAAGTGCATATTAATTTATCCCTCCTCAATGCAATTCAGCATGTCCCAGCTTATGCCAAATTTCTCAAAAAATTTTGTACTCAAAAGCGTGAGCCACGAACTAAAAGAATTATGTTGTTTGAGGATGCAAGTAGAGTCCTGTTAGATCCATTGCCTCAGAAAATGAAAGACCCTAATGCTCCATTAATTTCATATGTTATAGGAGGCATAACCTTTAACCGAGCATTATTAGACTTAGGAGCTAGTGTGAACCTACTTCCAACCTCAGTTTATGAAAAATTTGGGATAGGAGAACTTAAACCAACATTGGTTATTTTGTAACTAATCGATAGATCTGTAAAAACACCATGTGATTTAATCGAGGATGTTTTAGTTAAAATAGATAAATATTATTTTCTAGTAGACTTCCTCATACTTGATATGGAACCATCCCAAGAGTTGAACCAAAATTCTATAATTCTAGGTCATCTATTCCTAGCTACTGCCAATGCCAATATCAATTGTAAGACATGAGCCATGGATATTTCTTTTGGGGATCAAAAGGTAAGAATAAATATTTTTAATGCCTCTAAGCACACTCGAGAGGAGGAAGACTGCTTTGTAATTGATCCGATAGATGAGATAGTTGAATCTGATTCTTTCTTAGATATCTACTTAAGAATGACCTTCTAAATAAACTTGTCAAAGAAATCTCAAATCAGGAGGTGAATGCCTTGCTTGATTCACCTCACCCATCACATACATTATCTTGGTCAATAAAAATTGAGCCCTTACCTAAGAGAAAAATTAAACCATTACATCCTTTAGTTTAGGCCCCACCACAACTTGAACTAAAATCTTTGTCTGAAATACTTAGCTATGTATTTCTAGAATCAGAGAAAATCTTGTCAATGATCATTGTTTCTGACCTAACTCCTGAACAGGAAGACCAAGTAGTAGATATTTTGAAAACATATAAGGAGGCCATAGGTTGGACCATCGTCGATTTAAAAGACATTAGTCCATCAATATGTATGCACCACATTTATACTGAAAAATGCAAAAATTGCTCAACCCTAATATGCAAGAAGTAGTCAAAAAAGAGGTAATTAAATGGTTAGATGCAGATATTATTTATTCTATTTTTGATAGCTACTGGGTGAGTCCTACACAAGTTGTTCCAAAGAAGTCTGGACTCACAGTTATCCGCACTGACCATGGGGATCTAGTACCAATACGACTTTCGACTAGGTGGCGTGTCTGTATAGACTATAGAAAACTTAATACAGCCACCTAAAAAGACCACTTCCCATTATTCTTTATTGACCAAATCCTGGAAAGACTAGCTGGTCAACAATACTTTTATTTTCTAGATGGATACTCAAGATATAATCAGGTAGCAATCTACCCAGGAGATCAGGAAAAGACCACCTTCACATCTCTCTATGGAACTTTTGCTTTTCATAGAATGTCTTTTGAATTGTGTAATGCACCTACGACCTTTCAAAGGTGCATGATGTCAATATTTTCGAACATGATAAAAGATCTTTTAGAAATATTCATAGATGATTTTTCAGTCTTTAGAGAATCTTTTGAAAGTTGCCTCAATAATTTGAAGAAAATATTACAACGATGTAGTGTCTAAGAGAGGGATAGAGGTTGATAAAGCAAAAGTTGACTTAATTTCTAAACTACCTCCATCCATTTCTATCAAACAAATTCGATCTTTTCTTAACCATGTAGGATTCTATCATCGCTTCATTAAAGACTTTTCTAAGATATCTCGTCCATTTTGTAATCTACTAGCTAAAGATTTTTTTTTTTAACTTTGATGAAGAATGTCTTAAAGCCTATGAATTCTTGAGAGAAGCTGTGACCAAAGCCTCGATCATTCAACCTCCAATTGGTCATTATCTTTTGATATCATGTGTGATGCTTCAGACTTTGCCATAGGATAAAGGATAAACAAATATTCCATAGTGATCTATTATGCTAGCCTGAATGAAGCACAAATGAATTATACTATAACTAAAAAATAGTTACTAGCTGTAGTGTTAGCCTTAGAAAAATTTAGATCATATCTGTTAGGATCAAAAATCATGGTATATTCAGATCATTCAGCTTTGAGATACATGCTCTCAAAGAAAGCACTAAACCATGACTGATTAGATGGATCTTATTGCTACAAGAATTTGAAATAAAAATTTGAGATAAGAAGGGATCTGAAAATATTGTAGCAGAACATCTATCTAGGATCCTAGTTAAAGATACTGAACCTGCATCAATCGAAGAATCTTTTCCAGATGAGCAATTGTTGGCAGTTTCACATGTAAAGGTCTCTTGGTTTGCAGATATTGTAAATTACTTAGTTATAGGACAAATCTCTAATGGCTAGTCAAAGAATGAAAAGGATCGATTTTTTGCTCAAATTAAATACTATTTTTGGGAGGATCCTAAACTTTTTAGAATTTGTGCTGACCAGATCATTCATAGATGTGTTCTTGAGTCTGAACAGCTAAGTTTCTTATAATTTTGTTATACCCTTGCTTGTGGAGGACATTTTTCTAAAAGAAAAACTACGGCCAAAGTATTACAAAATGGATTTTACTCCTACATTATTTAAGGATGCCCATATTTTTAGCCAGGAATGTCTTAAGTGTCAAGCCTTAGGAAATATTTCAAAGAAAGACATGATGCCTTTGAACCTCATCTTGGTAGTTGAAATTTTTTATGTCTGGGGAATTGATTTTATGGGACCTGATAAGCATCGTAAATTTACCAATAAAAGTATTAATTTATTAATTAATTTATATTAATTTTTAAGAATTATCAATCAATTTATATATAATTTTTGAAAAATTCATATTTTTATTAATTAAAAATTAATTAAAAAATAATAAAAAAATAATAAAAATTAAAAAATAAAATTTTATTATTAATAGAAAGATCTCATTTTTCTGATCACAACGAAATAAATTTCAAGTAAAACGGAGCTAAAATGAAAAAGATATGAATTTTTTTTTAAAAAAAATATAAAATAAATAAAAATTAAATAAAAAAAAGAAGAAAACGGCTCAGCCGACTCCGCAAGCCGAGCCACCAAGCCAAGCCGAGCCACCAAGCGAAGCCGAGCCATCAAAGCCGACTCAGTCATTGAAGCCATCAGCCGGTCTACGATCCAGGCGTGGACCGCCAGCTCAGCAAAATTCGGCGAATTAGAGCCTGCCACGTGGTGGACCTAGACCCTTAAAGGGTCTACAAAATTTTATCGCGGCTCACAGGGCAATCTGGTCATTTCACTCGGTGATGGAAGCGTTGATTGGTTGCGGTGTGCGGTGCGGCCGGTCTACGCGGTCCATGGGAACAGTAATTGCGCGATCGGACGGTTGCGGTTGATTGCGGTTAAGATCGGACGGTCATCATTTTTTCCGATTGCCAACTTCACTCGGATCACCATCAAACGGCAGCGCCTGATTCCAGCTTCGATCCGACGGTCCAGAACGCTCCCGACGGTGATCAGGACTCCCGAAGCGCGATTTGCGGCCAGATTTCCTCGATCAAGCGCGATCGGATGGTCAGTATTCAATTCGAGCTGATCTGGGCTGATAGGCATCCGATTTTGACGATTTTTGAACCGTTCGATTCCTATCAGATAACCTGATTTTACCAGATTTACCAGAGATGTAACAGGATTATTTTTATTCAAATTTTATTCAAATTTTTACGATTACAAAAGGAATTAGTCCCATATTGCTTTTAGAAATAAAGATCTACCTCTTCTAGCTCTATAAAAAGATCCTAAGCCTCTAAGAAAAGGGGGTTAGAAGAGAAGCTAAGGTATAGGGTGGAAGTCAAGCTCGGGATTAAAGGTTGCTTCAAAGCTGCGGTGCTGCTGAGATGAAGAGCTGGTCTTCTACGCCATCTTCATGCCTACGCCGATCTGCGATCTTCATCTAGTTTTTTTTTTCCTTTAATTTCTTGTATTAAAAATTCTGAATTTTTTTTAATTTCTTGTATTTAAATTCTGCATCTTAGTTTTAAATTTAATAAAGAAAGTTTCATTATTCTTTTCAATTCTAGCTCTTTAAATTATTTGTTCTTTATTGCTCTTTAATTTTACTATAAGTAGTTGCTAAGATCTAAATAGTAGATCTTAGTATCAAATTTATTTTTGCATAATTTAAATTCTATTTTTATTTATAGATCTATTTTTTGACTTTAATCTTTGCTTTCTTTTCTTAAAAAAAAAAAAAAATCAAAAATTTTAGAAATAAATCATTGCCTTTCTGTGGATTCGACCCGACTCACCACTTTCTTCATAATTTTTAATTAGTTTAAAAAGTAAAGAGTCGGATTTAAATTGATAAACACGGTGTCTTAACGACAGCATCGTGTACCTATCAAGTTTTTGGCGCCGTTGCCGGGGAGGCATAAAAATTAAAATTTCTTTATTTCTTTGATTTTTTTTTTTTACTGCCTACTCATTATTTTTTTATTTATTTTGCAGAAAAGAAAAAAAAAGGAACAGGGAAGATTAGGGCACGAACAAAACTCTCAATCCTATTCGGTGAGATCATTCCTAAACCCTAAATCTCTTTCTTTATTTTTAATATTTGCTTTATTTTAAATTAATTAAAAATATTACCTACATAAACCTAATTAAAAATCTCATCACAAGATTAGAAACCCTAATTATTTAGAGCATCCATCATATTAGTTTTTATTCTTATTTTTGGTGATTGCTGGAGTCAAGGTAAGCCTTTTTATAATTTAATTAATTAGTTTAAATTGCATAGAACTCTTTGATTGGAATTTTTTTTGCATATTTCATATTAAACCAAATTAAGGGCACAACCCATTAAACAAGATAAGGTGGGGATTTGATCACCCTTCCTTAGCCCACAAACAACCAACCAGCATCCTGCATTAACCCAAACCTTAAATCTTAAAATCAATTAGACATTAACCTTTAAGGATATTCGAGCTCAATAGGACAAGAAATCCTAAGAGTTGAACCAAGTTAGGATTAATCAATTTGACTGGTGTCTAGGAAAGTGGTTCAGGGACGATTGGGCCCGAAAGAAGGTGGTTACTTAATTGGTTCTGTTCGCTTACCTGGCCAAGCACAATTGGTGTCTAAGGCAAGCAACAGAGGGACTCCCACCGACTTTACACTTACCTGGTCAGTTGATTGGTTAATCCTCTATTTGGAGGGCTTGAAGGTGATCTTGGCAGTTAGGAGCTGTCTAGATCTAAGATAACTCTTAGTCAGGATTGATTGCCTAACTTGTTTGCCAAATAATATCTAACATAAAAATTAACTCCTCCCTATCTTCTCCAGATTTAAGATTCTTTAGGATTTTTCCTCTTCTTTCTTTCTCTCTTCTTTTCTTAAAAAAATAAATAAATTAAAAAAAATAATAATAATAATAATTTAAAAAAAAAAAAATTGAACCATATATCAAATTCCACTAGTACATGCACGGTAGAAGATCACTTTTACCTGACCTAGTTAAACCAGATCCTGAAATTGAAAGACTAATTCATTTAAGACCAGGTAATCAAATGGCTGAAAATCGTGAAGAACCACCTAGGCAGATGAAGGAATACTTTATTCCTTCCACCTACAACCCATCGACTTGCATCCACATACCTGATATCCCTGCTAGTCACTATGAGATTAAGTCAACCACAATCCAGATGCTCCCATCTTTTTATGGGAATGCCAATGAAGACCCTTACAAACATCTGGATGAGTTCTTAGAAATCTGCTCTACGGTAAAAATTCAAAATTTTTCTGATGATGCCCTTAGACTGACCTTGTTCTCTTTCTCATTAAAAGATAAAGCCAAGTACTGGCTTGGCACATTAGGAAGAACAATTCAAACATGGGCAGAGATGCAACATGAATTTCTTAAGAAATTTTATCCCATAGGACGAACCAATACCATGAGGCGAGCCATCACGGGATTTGCTCAGCTTCCAGGGGAACAAATTCATGAATCATGGGAAAGACTTAAGGAACTCCTTAGAAAATGCCCACACCATGGTCTATCTAAGTGGCAAATTGTACAAGCTTTCTATGAAGGTTTAGGAGATCAATATAAGCAGATGGTTGATGCATCCTGTGGAGGTGCATTCATGAGCAAAAGTGAGGATGAAGCTTTTACCTTGTTTGAAACTTTAAGTGAAAACTCTATTAACCATGCTTCATTATCTTCTTATGAAAGATCAATTTCTCAACAAAAACGGGCAGGAATTTATGAGATCAAAACTTCGGAACTCAATTCTAAGGCAGATTTGAACATAATAGCACAAAAATTAGATAAAGTCGACCTTATTGCACAGAAATTAGATCAATTCCTAAACTTAGGTCAACAATCCCCTGCACAATACACACCAGCTTCTAATTATCAAGTGATTTGCTCTATTTGTGCTAGCCCAACACATCATGTAAGTGAATGTCCCACGGTTGCACAATTACCACCTCTTATCCAAGAACAAGTCCAAGCTGCTCAAGGTTACTCAAAACCACTTAATGACCCATATTCAAATTCATATAATCCTGGTTGGAGAAACCATCCTAATTTCTCTTGGAAACCACAACAAACTCAGGCTCAGACCCAAATCCCATCAGTTCAGAATTATCAAAATAGGCCCCAATACCAGAACTATGCCTATAATAAGGGATCAGCCTAGTCAGTCTTCTCAACCACTACATTATAATCAACCCTCATACCCACCTCCTCAACAGACCAATCTAGCCGACGATAAATTCAATCAACTTCAATAATTAATTTTAAGCCAACAACAATCAATCGCCAGACTAGAAGCTCAAATAGGACAAATAGCTGAGTCTAGTATGAGGAGAGAACCGGGTCAATTACCAAGCCAACCAATTGCAAATCCTAAAAATAATCCATCCAATGTCTATCAACCACCTGGATTTACTCATCCATCTAACATTCCACCTAAGAACCCCCAATTAGAAAATGCCAAAGCAATATCTGAACTTAGAAGTGGTAGGATTCTTAAGGACCCATATCAAGACCAGGTGATAGAGGCCAATACTGATGTTAGCCAAGATGAGAAATTTGAAGAAGAGGATAATCATATAGAAGAACTTGAGCTTAAGACTGGTACTGACACTGATAAGATGGATAAAGAAAAGAAGAGAACAGATGAATTAGCTGAGACATATAAACCCAAAGCCCCGTTCCCTTCGGCCTTAGAAGCAGGCTCTTCTCGCAAAAAGCAAGAAACATGCAACAAGGAGCTAATGGAACTATTTAAATAAGTTCATATTAATTTACCCCTCATCGATGCAATTCAGCATGTTCCAGCCTATGCTAAATTTCTTAAAGAACTCTGTACCCAAAAGCGTGAGCCACGAACCACCAAAAGAGTTATGCTATCCGAGGATGTAAGTGCGGTCCTGTTAAATCCAATACCTCAAAAGATGAAAGATCCTGGTGCACCCTTAATTTCATGTGTTATTGGAGGTATAACCTTTGACCGAGCATTACTAGACTTAGGAGCTAGTGTAAACCTCCTTCCAACCTCAGTTTATGAAAAATTTGGGATTGGAGAATTAAAACCCACGTCAGTCATTTTGCAATTAGCTGATAGATCTATAAAAACACCGCGTGGTTTAATTGAGGATGTTCTAGTTAGAGTAGATAAATGTTATTTTCCTGTAGATTTTCTCATACTTGACATGGAACCATCCCAAGAGCTGAACCAAAATCCCATAATTTTAGGACGTCCATTCTTAGCAACCGCGAATGCCAATATCAACTGTAAAACGGGAGCTATGGATATTTCTTTTGGGAATCAAAAAGTAAGAATTAATGTTTTTAATACCCCAAAGTACACCCAAGAGGAGGAAGACTGCTTTGTAATCAATCAGATAGATGAAATAGTTGAATCTAATTCCTTCTTAGATTTACTACAAGATGATGAACCCACTGAAGATACTCAAACCCAGGAAGTAAATACCCTGCTTAATTTACCTCAACCATCACATTCATTACCTTGGTCAGTGAAAATTGAGCCCTTACCTGAGCGAAAAATTGAACCAATACGTCCTTCAATTCAGGCCCCACCACAACTTGAACTAAAACCTTTACCTGAATCACTTAAGTATGTATTTTTAGGATCAAAGAAAACCCTACCAGTAATAATTGCTTCCAACTTAACTACTGAACAGGAAAACCAATTGGTAAATATTCTAAAAACATATAAAGAGGCCATAGGGTGGATCGTTGCCGATTTAAAAGGAATTAGTCCGTCAATATGCATGCACCATATTTATACAGAAGATAATGCCAAACCAACTCGAGAGATGCAAAGAAGGCTTAATCCTAACATGCAAGAAGTAGTCAAGAAAGAAGTAATTAAATGGTTAGATGCTGGAATTATTTATCCTATCTCTGACAGCCACTGGGTGAGTCCTACACAAGTTGTTCCAAAAAAATCTGGACTTACGGTTGTCCGCACTGAACATGGAAACTTAGTACCAACACGACTTTCCACTGGGTGGCGTGTCTGCATAGATTATAGAAAACTCAATACAACCACCCGAAAAGATCACTTTCCCTTATCCTTTATCGATCAAATCTTAGAAAGACTAGCAGGCCAACAATACTTTTGCTTTTTAGATGGATACTCGGAGATACAATCAGGTAGCGATCTACCCAGGAGATCAAGAAAAGACCACCTTTACATGTCCTTATGGAACCTTTGCTTTTCGTAGAATGCCATTCGGATTATGTAATGCACCTGCAACTTTTCAACGGTGCATGATGTCAATATTTTCAGACATGATAGGAGATTTCTTAGAAATATTCATGGATGACTTTTCGGTCTTTGGAGAATCTTTTGAGAGTTGTCTCAACAATTTGAAGAAAATATTAAAACGATGTATTGAGGCTAATCTAGTGTTAAGCTGGGAAAAGAGCCACTTCATGGTTCAAAAAGGGATCGTTTTAGGACATATAGTATCCAAGAAAGGGATTGAGGTAGATAAAGCTAAAGTTGAACTAATTTCTAAACTTCCTCCTCCAACTTCTGTCAAACAAATTCGATCTTTTCTTGGTCATGTAGGATTCTATCGTCGCTTCATCAAAGAGTTCTCTAAAATTTCTCGTCCTTTGTGTAATCTCCTTGCTAAGGATGTTTCTTTTAACTTTGATGAAAATTGTCTTAAAGCTTATGAAATTTTAAAAGAAGCTGTGACCAAAGCTCCAATCATACAACCTCCTAATTGGTCACTACCTTTTGAAATTATGTGCGATGCCTCAGATTTTGCCATAGGAGCTGTCCTAGGCCAAAGGGTAAACAAATGTCCTGTAGTGATCTATTATGCTAGTAGAACTCTGAATGAAGCACAAATGAATTATACCACCACTGAAAAAGAGTTGCTAGCTATTGTGTTTGCCCTAGAAAAGTTTAGATCATATTTATTAGGATCAAAAATCATAATTTACTCGGATCATTCAGCCTTGAGATACCTGCTCTCAAAGAAAGATGCTAAACCACGATTAATTAGATGGATTTTACTGTTACAAGAATTTGACATTGAAATTCGAGATAAGAAGGGATCTAAAAATGTTGTAGCAGACCATCTGTCTAGGATCCTAGTGAAAGATAATGAACCTGTATCAATCAGAGAATCTTTTTCTAGATGAACAATTGTTAACAGTTTCACATACAAAGACTCCTTGGTTTGCAAATATTGTCAATTACTTAGTCATAGGACAAATTCCTGATGGCTGGTCTAAGAATGAAAAGGATCGATTCTTTGCTCAAATCAAATATTATTTTTGGGAAGATCCTGAGCTTTTTAGAATTTATGCTGATCAAATCATTCGTAGATGTTGTTCCTGAATCTGAACAATGGAGTATCTTACAATTTTGTCATACTCTTGCTTGTGGAGGACACTTTTCTGGACGAAAAACTGCGGCCAAAGTGTTACAAAGTAGTTTTTATTGGCCAACATTATTTAAGGATGCCCATACTTTTAGTCAGGAGTGTTTTAAGTGTCAAGCCTTAGGGAATATTTCAAAGAAAGACATGATGCCTTTGAACCCCATTTTAGTGGTTGAAATTTTTGATGTATGGGGAATTGATTTTATGGGACCTTTTCCACCTTCCAATGGATTTGAATACATTTTGGTAGCTGTTGATTATGTTTCTAAATGGATTGAAGCAATAGCAACTTGAACCAATGATCATAAAGTAGTCCTAAAATTTATTCAGAAGAATATCTTTTCCAGGTTCGGATTTCCACGTGCTATCATTAGTGACGGGGGTACCCATTTTACAAATCATCAATTTAGAACTTTATTACGAAAATATGGGGTGACACATAAGATAGCTACACCATACCATCCGCAAACAAGTGGTCAGGTAGAAGTCTCTAATAGGGAAATCAAGAATATTTTACAAAAGACTATTAGGCCTGATCGAAAAGATTGGTCAGATCGATTGGATGATGCATTATGGGCCTATAGGACAGCTTATAAAACTCCCATTGGAATGTCTCCCTATAGATTAATCTATGGAAAAGCATGTCACCTTCCGGTAGAACTTGAACATAAAGCATATTGGGCAATAAAACAATTAAATTTCAATTTAAACAAAGCTGGTTCCAATCGGATGTTATAATTAAGTGAATTAGAAGAATTAAGGCAAGAAGCTTATGAAAATTCAAAAATTTATAAGGAAAAAATGAAAGCCTTCCATGATAAACATATTTCAAGAAAAACCTTTGAGCCAAATCAACAAGTCTGGTTATTTAACTCAAGGCTTCGATTATTTTTTCCTGGAAAACTAAAATCCAGATGGGATGGACCTTATATAGTTAATCATGTATTCCCACATGGTGCAATTAAACTCTATGATCCCAGGACTAAAAATTTTTTTTAAGGTAAATGGCCAAAGGCTTAAACCATATATTGAAGGGATATCATTAACATCGAAATATTGATCAAGTGCAATTAATAGAACCACAATGAATTAAACTGCATTCTTGTCTGGCTGAAGACAATAAACTTAGCGCTTATTGGGAGGCAACCCAATACTTCTTGAATCTAATTTATTTATTTATTTATTTTTTTAGGCTAAGTTGGAGAACCAAAAAGTGGGAGAAGGATCATAAGCTTCAAGACCCATGCTAAATAAATAAACATAATTTACACTTTTTATTTATTTTCTTTTATTGAGGATAATGTCAATTCAATTGGGTAAAAAGTAAAAAAAAAATATTAAAAAAAAATAATAATAATAAAAAAAAAAATAAAACAATATATATATATATAAATAAATAAATAAATCAATAAAAATAAAAATTAATAATAATAATAATAAAATAAATAAAGTATTAAAAAATTTTTAAAAAAAATTAAATAAATAAATAAATATATATAATAATAATAAAACTATTAAAAAAATAATAATAATACTTAATAAAACTATTTAAAAATAAAAATTTTGAACAAACCATATTTTGGGAAAGAGAATCTTAAGCAAAATAAACTAGGATAAGTAATAAAGTTAGAAAGTATTAACTAATAATGGTAGCGAGTCAAGAAGCAGATTATTTGGTCAGACCATTAGCAACCTACTTAGGTCATTTAAAGGCTAACAGCACTTCTACTTGCACATGCACACTAATGAAGCACAGCAGGTGTTTGATTATAAGGCTAAATTGAGGATTCAATTATCACTAAAAATTGATAGTTTATATATACTTCAATTAAAGAAACTTGAATTTAAGGAAAGAGCTACCTGCTTCTAAAAAAAAAAAAAAAAAAAAAAAAAGAGAGAGTGCAAAAAATAGAGTATATGTGGATTGCCCTAAACTAGAACTTTGCACCTTAAATGTAAAAGTTCACATCAAATGGTGAAGGGAAGGCCAGGATGCTCAGCACAATTTAAAAAAAAAAAAAAAAAAAAAAGAAAAAAAGAGAAGCAGTGTGAAAGCTACCTTAATTCATGCACTTAACTTGGGAGTATATAGAAAACTAACCAAAATAGGTGATAAAAAGAAGATTCATTTGCCCTTTGAATCAACACCCAAATGCTAAGTTAGTATTCACGACACAAAGTGCTGAAAATCTTTAGATGAACTCTAAGAAAGTTTCTAATTAATCTGCTGTGAAATTTACTTCTGAAACTCAATACTTAGTTAGTGATACTATCTAAACTTTTGATCTTAAATTCTAGATTTATTTTTGTGAAAGAAGATCTCAACAAAATATGGTAATTGATCTAAACTAAATTCTTTCTTTACTCGAGGACGAGCAAAGCTTAAGTTGGGGGGTGTGATAAGCATCGTAAATTTACCAATAAAAGTATTAATTTATTAATTAATTTATATTAATTTTTAAGAATTATTAATCAATTTATATATAATTTTTGAAAAATTCATATTTTTATTAATTAAAAAATTAATTAAAAAATAATAAAAAAAATAATAAAAATTAAAAAATAAAATTTTATTATTAATAGAAAGATCTCATTTTTCTGATCACAACGAAATAAATTTCAAGTAAAACGGAGCTAAAATGAAAAAGATATGAATTTTTTTTAAAAAAAAATATAAAATAAATAAAAATTAAATAAAAAAAGAAGAAAATGGCTCAGCCGACTCCGCAAGCCGAGCCACCAAGCCAAGCCGAGCCACCAAGCGAAGCCGAGCCATCAAAGCTGACTCAGTCATTGAAGCCATCAGCCGGTCTACGATCCAGGCGTGGACCGCCAGCTCAGCAAAATCCGACGAATCAGAGCCTGCCACGTGGTGGACCTAGACCCTTAAAGGGTCTACAAAATTTTATCGCGGCTCACAGGGCAATCTGGTCATTTCACTCGGTGACGGAAGCGTTGATTGGTTGCGGTGTGCGGTGCGGCCGGTCTACGCGGTCCATGGGAACAGTAATTGCGCGATCGGACGGTTGCGGTTGATTGCGGTTAAGATCGGACGGTCATCATTTTTTTTGGTTGCCAACTTCACTCGGATCACCATCAAACGGTAGCGCCTGATTCCAGCTTCGATCCGATGGTCCAGAACGCTCCCGGCGGTGATCAGGACTCCCGAAGCGCGATTTGCGGCCAGATTTCCTCGATCAAGCACGATCGGACGGCCAGTATTCAATTCGAGCTGATCTGGGCTGATAGGCATCCGATTTTGATGATTTTTGAACCGTTCGATTCCTATCGGATAGCCTGATTTTACCAGATTTACCAGAGACGTAACAGGATTATTTTTATTCAAATTTTATTCAAATTTTTATGATTACAAAAGGAATTAGTCCCATATTGCTTTTAGAAATAAAGATCTACCTCTTCTAGCTCTATAAAAAGATCCTAAGCCTCTAAGAAAGGGGGGTTAGAAGAGAAGCTAAGGTATAGGGTGGAAGTCAAGCTCGGGATTAAAGGTTGCTTCAAAGCTGCGGTGCTGCTGAGATGAAGAGCTGGTCTTCTACGCCATCTTCATGCCTACGCCGATCTGCGATCTTCATCTAGTTTTTTTTTCCTTTAATTTCTTGTATTAAAAATTCTGAATTTTTTTTAATTTCTTGTATTTAAATTCTGCATCTTAGTTTTAAATTTAATAAAGAAAGTTTCATTATTCTTTTCAATTCTAGCTCTTTAAATTATTTATTCTTTATTGCTCTTTAATTTTACTATAAGTAGTTGCTAAGATCTAAATAGTAGATCTTAGTATCAAATTTATTTTTGCATAATTTAAATTCTATTTTTATTTATAGATCTATTTTTCGACTTTAATCTTTGCTTTCTTTTCTTAAAAAAAAAAAAAATCAAAGATTTTAGAAATAAATCATTGCCTCTCTGTGGATTCGACCCGACTCACCACTTTCTTCATAATTTTTAATTAGTTTAAAAAGTAAAGAGTCGGATTTAAATTGATAAACACGGTGTCTTAACGACAGCATCGTGTCCCTATCAGGACCTTTTCCACCCTCTGATGATTTTGAATATATTTTGATGGTCGTTGATCATGTTTCTAAATGGATTAAAGCAATGGCAACATGAACCAATGATCATAAAGTAGTCTTAAAATTTGTTCAAAAGAATATCTTTTCTAGGTTTAGATTTTCACATGCTATCATCAGCGATGGAGGTACCCACTTCACAAACTACCAGTTTCGAATGTTGTTACAAAAATATAGGATCATACATAAGATAGCTACACCATACCATCTGCAAATAAGTGGCCAAGCAGAAGTATCCAATAGGAAGATTAAGAATATCTTACAAAAGACTATTAGATCGAATCGAAAAGATTGATCAAATCGATTAGATGATGCATTATGGGCCTATAGGACTGCTTATAAAACCCCTATTGGATTGTCTTCCTATAGATTGATCTATGGAAAAGCATATCACCTTTCGGTAGAACTTGAACATAAAATATATTAGATAATAAATTAATTAAATTTTAATCTAAATCAAGCTAGTTCTAATCAGATGTTACAATTTAGCGAATTAGATGAATTAAGACAAGAAGCTTACGAAAACTCAAAAATCTACAAAGAGAAAAAGCTTTTCATGATGAACACATTTCAAGAAAAACATTTGAGCCAAATTAACAAGTCTGGTTATTTAACTCAAGGCTCTGATTATTTTCTGGAAAGTTAAAATCTAGATGGGATGAACCTTACATAGTCAATCAAGTATTCCCATATGGTGTAATTAAACTTTATGATCCTAGATCTAAGAATTTCTTTAAGGTAAATGGTCAAAAGCTTAAACCATATATCGAAGGAATATCATTAAATCAAATACTGACCAAACAATATTAATAGATCCATAATAAATTGAGCTGCATTGTGTCTGGTTGAAGATGATAAACTTAACATTTGTTGGGAGGCAACCCAACACTTCTTGCATCTAATTTATTTTTTTTAGTTTATTTTTTTAGAATAAGTGGCTAGGTTGGAGGAGAATCAAAGCTTCATGATCCAAAATGGATAAATAATAAAAATTTTTATTGTACCCTTCCATTTTTTCTTCTTCATTAAGGATAATTTTGATTAAGTTGAGGGACAGAAAAAAATTAAAATTTAAAATATATAATAAAAAATAATATATATGTATAAAATTTTTTAAAAAAATTTAAAAAAATCTTTAAAAATTTAAAATTAAAAAAAATATATTTGAATAAACCAAATTTTAGGAAAAAAATCTTGAGTAAAATAGACTAGAAAAAGTAATAAAGTTAGAAAGTATTTGCTAATGACTGTAATAAGTCAAGAAGTAGATCAGTTGGTCAGACTTTTAGCAACCTACTTAGGTCATTTAAAGGCTATCAGTACTTTAAATTGCACATGCACACTAATGAGATAAAATAAGTGTTGATTATAAGGCCAACTGAGGACTCAATTATCATTAAAAAATTAGCAATTACTATATATCCTAATTAAAGAAACTTAAATTTAAAGACAAAGCTACTAACCCAAAATAAAAAATACAAAAGATAGAGTATATGTGGATTGCCCTAAACTTAGTAATTGGATCTCTACACCTAAGTCAAATGTGGAGGTTCACGTCAAATGGTGGAGGGAAGGCTAGGATGCTCAATACATTTAAAAAAAAAAAAAAGGAAAAAAGGCAGTGTGAAAGCTATCTTAATTCATGCACTTATTTTGGGGGTGTATAGAAGATTAACCAAAATAGGTGATAATAAAAGATACATTTATCCTTTAAATTAATATCCAAATACTAAGTTAGACTTCACAAACACAAGTGCTATAGATCTTTAGATGAATTCTAAAGAAGTTTCTGATTATACTGACCATGAAATTTACTTCTGAAACTCAATACTTAGTTAGTAATATTGTCTAAACTTTTGAACTTTAATTCTAAAGCTACTTTTGTAAAAGAGAATCTTAATGAAATATGGTGATTAATCAAAGACTAGCATTACATTGCTAAGGAACTAACAATAAATTGGGAGGTATGATAAGTATCATAAATTTATTAATAAAAATATTAATTAATTAATTAATTTAAATTAATATTTTAAAAAATATTAATAAATAATAATAATATAAAAATAAAATAAATAAAAATAATAATAAATAAATAATAAAAATAAAATATTAAAATATTAAATATATATATTAAATAATAATAATAATAATAATAAAATAAATTTATCAATAAAAAGAACTCATTTTTTTATCATAATAAAATAAATTTAGAGCGAATCGAAGTTAAAATGGATCTGATATGAATTTTAAAAAGAAATAAAAAAATATATAATAAAAAAGAATTGGCTCAATCGGCTTAGCCGGTGCACTCAGCCCAGCCACAAAAGTCGGCACGTCTCAGTCAGCCAACGCGTGAACTAGCCAGCCCACAAAATTGGACATAGACTGCCAGCTCAGCAGAAAGTGGCAAATCGTAGGCTGGCGCATGGCAGACCAAGATCCTTAAAGGATCTACAGAAAATTCATCATGGCGTACAGGGGCAATTTCATAATTTCACAAGCCAAAGTCAGCACTGATTGGTCAAGGCTTACGGCACACCTGGTCCATGTGGTCCACAACTACAGTAATGATGCGATCGGATGGTAGCAATGAATTCCAATCAAGATCGGACAGCTACGATTTTTCCAAGCTTGATTCAGTTTTCAGCAAATGCTCCTCACATGATCCGATGGCCGCACTCGCTTTAGGTATGATCCAATGGCTGAGGATGATTTCGATAGTGATTCAGTCTCTCAGAGCACGATCAATGACCTAATTTCCTCCATCAAGCACGATCCAATGGCCAGAATGTTTTCCAACTTGATCTGAGCTTATAGATATCCATTTTTGATATTTTTTGAAGCATTGGATCACCATCTGATGGCCAAAATTAAGAAAACTCAACAAAATTCATCCAAGACTCCTTTTAATCTAAATTTTACTTGAATTTCTTCATATTTTAATGATTAAAATGGCCTTTAGTCCCACGTTGCCTGTAGAAAAATCCTTCAGCCCTCCAACACCTATTTAAAGGATCCCAGATCTCCAGAAATTAATAAATCTAATCTAGAAGAAGCCACGATAAAGGATAGGAGTCAAGCTTCGACTGAAGGTTGCTTGGAGACAGACGGTGTTGAGAAGAAGAGTCAGACTTCTACGCCATCTCCATGCCATTGTTGATTTGAAGATTTTAAAAAAAAAAAAAAAATTTAATTATTGTATTTAAATTTTGAGTTTTAATATAAAATTTAGTTTATTGCTCTTTTAATTTTTGCTCTTTTAATTCTGCTTTATTTTAATTGCTCTTTAATTTCTTGCAAGTAAATGCTAAGATCAACTAATAGACCTTAGTACCAAAGTTTAATTTTTCTATATTATTTAATTTCTATAATTTTATTTTTTAACTTAAATTTTAATTTCAAATTTTTTTATAAAAAAATTAAAAATTTTAAAATAAAATCACTACCTTCCTGTGGATTCGACCCTACTCGCTATTATCTATGCACATTAAATTATTTTAAAAAGAAGTCAAAATTAAACTAGTAATTACAGTATTTTAACGATGGTATCGTGATCTATCATCTATCCTTTATGATGAACATAATATATGTTGGATTTTTGGCCCAAGATAATTATTATTTGTCAATAAAAAAAATATTGTGATATCATTATAAATGATATTATAATAATGAGAGGATAATTAAAAAAAATTATTTAAATTATATCATAGCTTATTAGTATAATGTATACATCAAATAAATATTCGAAACTAGATAATGTCACCAATGCCTATCTTTAGCACTATCGACATAGTCATATAAAAAAGAGTAGGATCAACAGGTTAGTCAAAGAGCGTATTCTTGGCATCGATGATTGTGAATCGTTAATTACCTATGAGTCCTGCCTTCTTTGTAAGATGATCAAATTATCTTTTACTGAAAAAGATGAATGGGCCACTAATCTTTTGGGTCTGATACATATTGATGTATGTGGACTTATAAACATGTGTGCTAGAGGTGGATATTACTACTTCATTATATTTACTAATGATCTATCTAGATATGGGTACGTCTATCTTATGAAGAGTAAATCCGATGCATTTGAAATATTTAAACGATATTGCAATCAGATAGAAAACCAACTTGGAAAGAGTATTAAAATTCTTCTTTCAGACCGAAGAGTTGAATATCTTTTCCATGAGTTTTTGATATATCTAGAATAGAATGAGATTCTCTCTTAATAGACCCCTCCTGGAACACCACAGCATAATGATGTGTTTGAAAGGAGGAATTGAATCTTATTAGACATGGTTTGGTCCATGATGGGATTTGCATGTCTGCCTATTTCTTTTCGGGATTATGCACTTGAGACTGCTTATTATATTTTGAATAATGTTCCAAGCAAATCTATTGCAAAAACTCCATATGAGATATGGACTGGGCATAGGCTGATGCTCTCTCATCTTAGGGTTTGGGGATGTCTGACTTATATAAAATATTTGCAGGTAGAAAAGCTTGGACCTAGGTTTAATAAATGCTTATTTATAGGATACCCCAAGAAAACTAGGGGTTATTACTTCTACCTTACTGAAAAGCAAAAGGTGTTCGTCAGCAATAGGACGGTCTTTTTGAAAAAGAAGTTCCTTTGGAAAGAAATAGGTATCTATAATGTTGAGCTTGGTGAAGTTCGACAAGTAGAAGAACCAACACATTCTAGTGAACCTGCTTGATAAGATCAAATTTAGAGCCCATTGTAGAGGCATCCTTGAGGAGATCCGATAGAGTTCTACATCAACTAGATAGATACTATAGTTTCTTGATCCAGGACGGTGATCCTATTGAACTCAATGAGAATGATAAAGATCCAATCACCTACATGGATGTCATATAAAGGTCTGACTCTGATAAGTGGCTGGAAGCTATGAAGTCCAAAATGAAGTCCATGAAGGTTAACAGTGTATGGACACTAGTTGATCTATCTAAAGGGGTAAAATCCATTGGTGTAAGTAGATTTTCAAAAGAAAAAGGGGTGCAGATAGGAAGATGGAGATCTACAAAGCCCATTTGGTTGCCAAGGGATATCATTAGCATTATGGTAGAGTTGTCAATAGGCTAGGTCCAGATCCAAGATCCATGGGTATTTATCCGATGGATCCGAGTCTGGTACTAGTATTGGATCCATTTACCCAGATCCAGATTCGGACTTGATAAAATATAATATAAATGGATAGGATTTGGATATTTAGTATCCAGACCCGATAGATTCAGGATCCAAAAAATAATATAATATATTATATATATTAAAAATATTTTGAGCCATTAGATCTTTGATCTAATGGTCTAAAATCTTTAAAGGAAAAGATGTCCTAGAACTAAATCACTCTCTCCCTCTCTATCTCCCAACGGTGCTTCTCGGCCCTCTCCCTCTCCTCCTCTCTCGCTCTAGTGCATGCCTCTCCCTCTCGGCCATGAGATGTGCTCGCCAGCGACCGGACCCCGACATAAAGTTGCATCATCTCTAGCTCTCCGCCAACTTTTGGGCCGTCTCTCCCCCTCCACCGCAGCTACGTCGCTCCATGCCCCCTCTCTCTGTGGCATCTCCACCACCATCCGACATCCGGGCTGCCTCTCCCCCTCTACCGTGGCTCCGTCGCTTCGTGCCCCCTCCCTCTACAGCATCTCCATCACCATCCAGCATCCGAACTACCTTTCCCCCTCAACCGTGGCTCCATCACTCAATGCCCCCTCCCTCTGTGGTGTCTCCACCATGGCTCCGTCGCTCCATGCCTCCTCCTTTTGCGACATCTCTGCACGCAATCCTGCATCCGAGCCACCTCTCCCCCTCTGGGTTGGTGGCAAAAAAGCAAAAAGCCAGTTGAATCCACCAAGGAGGATCCTAAGGGATGGGCTATTAGCTGTTGCCCCCTATTTTTCTCCCCATCAAACTTGGGCCTTTCTTAAGCTCTTTCCTTTCACACCCCTCCCAACCAAACGAAGAAAGAAATTTTATGATAACTTTTTCCCTCTGATCTTTAATATTTTCCCTTCTTTTCTCACTTCTTAAGATCTATATACTTTTGTTCTTCTATGTGGCGTGATCAGCCCTAGAGTTGTAGTTGCTTCTCCATTTTTATTTCTTCATTTCCTTCTCTACTGAATGCAGAATGAGATGACATTCCTAAAAAAATCAAAACAGCAAAATAATAGGAAGGAAAGACAAGGATCTAGATGATGACCATGAAGCTGGGCTCCAAGATAGAAATCTTCCAACTGGAAGGACAAATTGTTAGATATATGTGCCCTAGAAGCCAGAATTGGTTGACACTTGTAATACACTTCTAGGGGCAAAATTATAATTTTAACTAAAATCAATAAATAGGTTATTTTCTATCACATATGTATATTTAGTGTCTGTGATATATCCTTTGAGTTAATGGCAATGATAATTCATATTTTCAAGAGTTGAAAATTTAAGACATGAATAATCATTATTAACTCATAAATTGCTCCCGATCATAGGATCATTGCGAGGATGGTGATTGATCCGGAAGGTTGGTGTACAATCACTTCTATTTAGTAGATGAGTCTTGAGTCTACGGTGTGGAGACACCGAAGCGAGAGTATAGGTACTCGTTAGAGAATGAGGGCACTGAGCGTGACCAGCTCGAGTAGTCATTAGGGAGTCTACCTTCTCGTTAATGACTGACTCGATGCTGTAGTAGTGTGTCTGATTCTTTGACCTGAGGTGCATCGGCAGTTCACCTTGAGGGTGTTATAGTTTGACTACACCATTACTCAGTCTTCTAGCCATATGGAACCCTGAGGTGTATGTTGGCTATGACATGTTCATTGTAGGAACTGGATGGCATCAAGATGGAATCTATCTACCTCGGTGGTAGAGGAGCAGCCCTATGATGATCATGAGAGTCAAGTCTAGAAATCCATGGCCATGGTAGAGTGAAATAATAGAAAGAGTTTCTATTTAGATTTTCACATTGGACTCGAATCGGATGATTCCATCATATGACAGAGACTAGGGTTTGACGAGTTTACCTTAACCCTAATTTGATCGGGAATCAAGATAGAAGAACTTAATCACACAGATAGCTGCACCAAGAGATTCAATTGAGAATTGAAAACCCCATGCCCCAAGGCTGCCTCTTCCCTCCTCCTCCATGCCAAAGCTTCTTCTCCTTCTCCTCTCCACGTCCAAAAGAGTTTTGGACCTTTGTTGGTGCGATCCAGATCAAAGAAAGGCGATCAAAAGTAAGAAGGCTGCACTGCTGCAAAAGGATGACTGCTGATCTTCAAAAGGAGTTTTGAAGATCCTCCAGATTAGATCCAGATCTAATTTTTGGAGTTGTGATAGAGAAGAAGAGGATCTCCAGATCCAGCCTGAGTGGATACCAGTAGAGGCTAGGTGCTTGCGTGGCTAGATCCAGAACCTTCCGATGCAAACAGGATCATCAATAGGGTAATAAGATTACCCAAATTTAGGTAAATTAAATTTGATTTAATTTATTCTTATTTTATTTTATTTATTAAAATAATAAGAATTAGATCTAAAATATATCAAGATCTGATTGGGATCAAGAAAAAAATTTTTGAAATATATCTCTTGATCTGATCAGATCTGAACGAACCTGATCCGGAAAATCAAGATTTTCATTCAACTGGTATCAAAGCCATGGTTCTAAAATTGTTTAGATCTAATTTAGAATTTATTTTAATCAAAAAATAAGTGATTTTAGATGTCACATGAGATGTGATCAGATCTGAAATCAAAAAAAATTAAAATTAAATAATTTGGATCTAAGATTAGAAGATATGCATGACTAGTTCTAGAATAGAATAGTTCTATAGAATAGTCTTGCATGTTCTTGATTTAATCTGATTAAATCATACTTTAGATCTTTTTATTTGCTATTTTCTAATATTATAAGTATTATAATAACATCTAAAAAATAGCAAATAAAATTATTTAATTTTTAAATATTATATGAGATATGATTGATGCATGACTAGACTAGTTGTAGAATAGTTCTACATAATTATCTAGATTAAAATTTATTTTGATTAGATCATTTTAAATCTAATTTTTTAGATTATTATGAGATAATTTAGATCTAAAAATATGCATGATTATGATACATGAGATGTATGCAAAATATGCCAAAATTAGATCTACTTTATATATGAGATATATGATATAGATCTGATATTATTTTGTAGTATTGATGTTCCTGATTAAGGCGTTCCTCTTGGCCGTCCGGTCATAAGAACGAAGAAGGGTTTAAAGGCCCTCTCTTCCCATTCGATGGGGTGTTCTTATGATGTGTAGGGGTGCTGCATGTTCATCCTTAATCAGAAACCCAAAACTTACTTTCTGCAAAACCCTAGATCCTGAAACCCTAGGATTTATTATGCATATTTTGTTTATGAACCCTACTTAATTAAAAATTAAGATTATGGAATATCAATTAGGTCTAAAATTGAGAATTTCAGATCTAAGACATATTCATAATACTGGGTTCGGGCTTGGGTAGCTCAATTAGGTCTAAGCGGTTGATCAAATCGAATCAAGAGTTGGTTAGATGGGATCAACAATGCTTAAAATTTACCAGCCTAATAGGATTAAGTCTAGGTCAAGATCGAGTCATGATCAAGCAAGACCTAATTAGGCTCAGAGGTTAGAGTCTGGATTGTAGGCTAACCCAATTGGTTTTGGCTCAACAATTTGGTGTCTAAGGTAAGTTTGGCATAGACGACCGACTGGTTTTTAATTGGAAGCTACTCGACCTGAATGCATTCTTGTACGAGTTAATGGCATATTCCTTCCACCGGTCTCACTTACCTAGCCATATCTATTGACACAGTTCTAATCTAAGGTGGTCAATAATCCGAGCTAACCCATGCCACTAGGTTAGTCATAATTGTTATGACTAAACCAAGTCTAGTTTAATGAGACCTGAATCAATTCTCCCTAAGAAAAGATTAAGTCTGAGGTCTTCCACCATTGTAGATGTGCGGGCCCTTCCCGGGGTTGATTGTTCTCGACTGGATACAGTGGCTCAGTTGCATCAAAAAGATGCAACCATGTCTATTAGGCATTGGATGCTATGGGCTGGAGGATGAGTTGGGCTCAATATTCTGGATATGGTGAGAGACTCAATTAGGAACCCAATCTATGCAAATGGTGGGTCTGACTTAACTAAGGAGTGGATCAATATTTCGAATACGGTGAGATTCATGAATTAGAGACCAAGTTTGGGTGCACCATGATTAGAGAATCATTGAACAAGAGTTGTTCACTCATTGGCTAACCCATCATCAATAATTGTTAGGTGAGGTGATGAGTCAGTTGGTGAGACCGCACCACCCACTAGAAATCATTAATCATGGAGATTTTCGCATCTCTACAGAGGGAGTGTAGGGATCCGAGAAAATAGTGGGAGCTAATTTGTTTAAAAATAAAATCTCTAAACAAATTGGTCAAGTCAAAATTATATAATCTAACTAGAATCTTTGACTCTCTATAGGAAAATGTCTGCGTCCAACCTATTGGCACGTATCCTAGACACACATAGACTGACTGGATCCAATTATAAAGATTGGCTCAAGAACTATAAAATTATTTTGGGTTTCGAGAAGTTAACACATGTACTGGACCAGGATCCTCCCACCTTGCCAACCCGTCCATCTGTTGAACAGAGAGCGTCTCTGGATAAATGGATAGACGAAGATAATAAGGCCAGATATTACATGTTGGGCTCGATGTCTGATGAGCTCCAGCGCCAACATGAGGATATCGGGACTGCTCGCCAAATGCTGGCTCACCTGTAGGAGATGTTTGGTGAACAGAGTCGCACAGCCAAATATCAAGTCACGAAATGACTTCTTAAGGCTAAGATGCGTGATGGGCAGTCAGTCCAAGATCACTGTCTGACAATGATCAAGGACATGGAAGAGCTTGAGAAGCTCGGTGTGAAGTTAGACTTGGACCTGCAGAATGATATTATTCTGCAATCCTTGACTGATGCATATGGGCAATTCATCATGAATTACCACGTGCATAAACTTCAGAATTTCTTGGCCGAGTTAATGAATATGCTGGTTACCGCTGAGCTTTTTATGAAAGGTTCTAAAGGCTCAATTCTTGCTATGGAATGGACTTCTTTCAAAAGAAAGTCTTATGAAAAGAAAAAGAAGTCTGTGAAAAAGCAAAAGGTGGAAGGATCAAAGAAAAAGAAGGCAGAATCAAAGGAAAAGACCGATGTCAAAGGAAAGTGTTTCCATTGCAACAGCGACGGCCATTAGAAGCGGAACTGCCCTACTTATCTGGCCACCCTAAAGAACAAGAAGGAAGGTCCTCTAGAGACGTGAATGCCAAACGACCTATTAATGGTTTCCTTATTAATGGTTTCCTTATTAATGGTTTCCTTATTAATGGCCTTTATCAGCTACATATTGATGTACCTATTCTAACTATCGAGCAAAACGTGAATGCCAAACGACCTAGGGATAGTCCAAACGATAGATATCTATGGCACCTGAGATTAGGTCATATAGCAGAAGATAGAATCAACAAATTGGAGAAAAATGGGCTATTGAGTCCATTGACTTCTGAGTCATATCCAACTTATGAATTTTATCTTCAAGGCAAAATGACTAAACTCCCTTTTGTTGGACATGGGGAGAGGGCCACAGATCTCCTTGCCCTAGTACATACTGATGTGTGCGGCCCATTTGATGTGCCGGCTAGAGGCAATTTTGTCTACTTCATTACCTTTATCGATGATCTGTCTAGGTATGGGTATGTGTATCTTATGAGACATAAGTCTGAAGCTTTTGAAAAGTTCAAAGAATTCAGACATGAAGTAAAAAAGCAAACTGGAAAACCCATTAAGGTTCTTCGATCAGATCGAGGAGGTGAATACCTTAGCCAAGAATTCCTAGACTATCTCAAGGAAAATGGCATAGTCTCTCAATGGACTCCACCAGGAACACCTCAACTCAACGGGGTTTCAGAATGGAGAAATCGGACTCTATTGGATATGGTTCGATCCATGATGAGCTTCACAGACCTCCCTGATTTTCTTTGGGGACACTCATTGTTAACTTCAATTTATTTACTGAATAGGGTTCCCTCTAAAATCGTTCCTACCACACCGTATGAGATATGGCACGGTAAGAAACCAAGTCTGAGTCATCTCAGAATTTGGGGTTGTCCGGCTCATGTCAAAAGACAACAAGCGGACAAGTTAGAGTTTAGGTCCTTTAGAGCTCGATTCATAGGATATCCTAAAGAGTCATTAGGATACTATTTCTACATTCCAGAAGACCACAATGTGATTGTGAGTCGACATGCCATCTTTCTTGAAAAATAGTTTATTCAAGATAGCGGCATTGGAAAGCAGATTAAGCTTGATGAGAAAGTCTCACAAGTACAACGAGCTAAGGACCAATTGGAACCAAATCAGGTTGAGCCAATAAGAACACTACCTCCTCCACCTCGTAGATCGGAAGAGTTTTCCGTCCCCCTGAAAGATACTTAGGTATTATTTCAGAGGAAGTAGAGGAAATGTTCCTCGTAGGTAATGGTGCTCATGGTGATGATCCCAAAACCTACAACGAGGCGATATCAGATATCGACTCCGAGAAATGGCTTGAGGCAATGAAGTCAGAAGATCGACTCGATGCACTCAAACCAAGTCTGGACCTTGGTAGATCCACCAGAAGGTATAGTACCTATTGGGTGTAAATGGATCTTCAAGAGAAAGATTGGTGCAGATGGGAATGTGGAGACATTCAAGGCTAGACTAGTGGCAAAAGGTTATAGTCAACACGAAGGCATTGACTATCAGGATACCTTTTCTCCAGTAGCTATGCTAAAATCCATCCGCACATTGCTTGCTGTTGCAGCCTATTTCGATTATGAAATATGGCAAATGGACGTGAAAATGGCATTCCTAAATGGATATCTTGAGGAAGATATCTATATGGAACAGCCGCTAGGTTTCACATCCAGTGATACTGATCACAAGGTTTGCAAGCTGCAAAGGTCCATATATGGACTTAAGCAAGCATCTCGGAGCTGGAACACTCATTTCAATGATGTGATCAAAAATGTTTGGTTTCATCAAAAATGAAGAGGAACCATGTGTTTTCAAAAGGGTCAGTGGGAGCGCTGTTGTCTTCCTCGTATTGTACGTGGATGACATCCTCCTTATTGGGAATGATATTCCCATGTTGACATCAGTCAAGATGTGGTTGTCCAAGGAATTCTCCATGAAAGACCTAGGTGAAGCATCCTTTATTCTAGGAATTAAGGTCTATAGGGATAGACCGAATAGGATGCTAGGACTTTCACAGAAGATGTACATAGAGGAAAGTACTAAAGAGGTTTAGTATGGAAAACTCTAAGAGGGGATTAATACCCTTCAGACATGGTATTCATCTTTCCAAGAAGATGTGCCCTAGCACACCTGAGGAAATAGAACGCATGAGCAAGATCCCTTATGCTTCTGCAATAGGGAGCCTCATGTATGCCATGCTATGTACACGACCTGATATAGCCCATGCTGTGAGTGTCACAAGCAGATATCAGTCAAATCCAGGTGAAGAACACTGGACTTCTGTGAAATGTATCCTTAAGTACTTGAGAAGAACTAAGGATATGATGTTGGTCTTTGGTAACGGAGAACTCCAAGTCCAGGGATACACAGACTCGGATTTCATGTCCGATATAGATGATCGAAAGTCGACATCTGGAAGTCTGTTTGTGTGCAATGGTGGAGCTGTCAGCTGGAAGAGTTCCAAGCAAACTGTGATAGCAGATTCCACCATGGAAGCAGAATATATCGCTGCATCAGAGGCTGCAAAGGAAGCATTCTGGTACAAGAAGTTTGCTGCAGAAATTGGAGTAATGCCATCAGATGCCATTCCTCTATACTGCGACAACAATGGCGCCATAGCCCTTGCTAAGGAGCCGAGGTCTCACCAGAAATCCAAGCATATTGAGCGGCGATACCACCTCATCCGCGATTACCTTGAGAAGGGTTACGTCGAGGTCAAGAGAGTCAACTCCGCAGATAATGTGGCAGACCCACTTACAAAGCCGTTGGGCCAGCAGAAGATCGAAGCCCACCTTGAGAAGATGGGACTTAGACTTGTAGCCAATTGGCTTTAGGACAAGTGGGAGATTGTTAGATATATGTGCCCTAGAAGCCAGAATTGGCTGACACTTGTAATACACTTCTAGGGGCAAAATTGTAATTTTGACTAAAATCAATAAATAGGTTATTTTCTATCACATATGTGTATTTAGTGTCTGTGATACATCCTTTGAGTTAATGGTAATGATAATTCATATTTTCAAGAGTTGAAAATTTAAGACATGAATAATCATTATTAACTCATAAATTGCTCCCGACCATAGGATCATTGTGAGGATGGTGATTGATCCGGAAGGTTGGTGTACAATCGCTTCTGTTTAGTAGATGAGTCTTGAGTCTACGGTGTGGAGACACCGAAGCGAGAGTACAGGTACTCGTTAGAGAATGAGGGCACTGAGCGTGACCACCTCGAGTAGTCATTAGGGAGTCTACCTTCTCGTCAATGACTGACTCGATGCTGCAGTAGTGTGTCTGGTTCTTTGACCTGAGGTGCATCGGTAGTTCACCTTGAGGGTGTTATAGTTTGACTACACCATTACTCGATCTCCTAGCCATATGGAACCCTGAGGTGTATGTTGGCTATGACATGTTCATTGTAGGAACTGGATGGCATCAAGATGGAATCTATCTACCTCGGTGGTAGAGGAGCAGCCCTATGATGATCATGAGAGTCAAGTCCAGAAATCCATGGCCATGGTAGAGTGAAATAATAGAAAGAGTTTCTATTTAGATTTTCACATTGGACTCGAATCGAATGATTACATCATATGACAGAGACTAGGGTTTGACGAGTTTACCTTAACCCTAATCTGATTGGGGCTCAAGATAGAAGAACTTAATCACACAGATAGCTGCACCAAGAGATTCAATTGAGAATTGAAAACCCCACGCCCCAAGGCTGCCTCTCTCCTCCTCCTCCATGCCAAAGCTTCTTCTCCTTCTCCTCTCCATGTCCAAAAGAGTTTTGGACCTTGGTTGGTGCGATCTAGATCAAAGAAAGGCGATCAAAAGTAAGAAGGCTGCACTGCTACAAAAGGATGACTGTTGATCTTCAAAAGAAATTTTGAAGATCCTCCATATCAGATCCAGATTTGATTTTTGGAGTTATGATAGAGAAGAAGAGGATCTCCAGATCCAGCCCGAGTGGATACCGGTAGAGGCCAGGCGCTTGCATGGCTAGATCCAGAACCTTCCGCTGCAAACAGGATCATCAACAGGGTAATAGGATTACCCAAATTCAGATAAATTAAATTTGATTTAATTTATCCTTATTTTATTTTATTTATTAAAATAATAAGAATCAGATCTGAAATATATCAAGATCTGATTGGGATCAAGAGAAAAATTTTTGAAATATATCTCTTGATCTGATCAGATCTGAACAAACCTGATCCGGAAAATCAGGATTTTCCTTCACAAATATGGTGCATTTTTTCATATCCAGCTTTCAATAGAATTTTTGGTTCATGAGAAAGAGTTGCAACATTCTCCTCTACTTAGTACTAATAATAAAAATTTGCTGCTATTTGAATATAGTAATTTTCTTTTGGTGAAAAAAAGAGCTTGGATAAGCCTAAAAAACTAATTTTTTAGATTTTTTTTAGGTTATTGTATAATTTTTAGATTTTTTTTGAGACTTTGAATATGAATTTTGGATCTCAAAATTGGGTCTGGATATCCGGGATCCATTAGGATCTGGATCTAGTATTTCAAGGCCAGACCCGTCGGATATTCGAGTTTGAATTTGATACCAATAACTAAGATCGGATCCAGGTCTGGATATCTAGGTTCTAATCCAAACCCTACCCGTTGATAGGTCTACATTATGGTGTTGACTATGATGAGATGTTTTTTTCGATGGCAATGCTCAAGTCCATTCAAATTATGCTTGCGATAGCAGCATACCTGGACTATGAGATCTAGCAAATGGATGTGAAGATAGCTTTCCAAAATGGAGAGCTAGATAAAGAGGTGTATATGATACAGCCTGAGGATTTCACATCTACAGATGAGTCTAAGATGTGTAAGCTTCAGAGATCCATCTATGGATTGAAGCAAGCATCTTCAAGTTGGAACATGCATTTTGATAAGATGATCAGAACATATGGCTTCATTAAGAATGGAGAGAAACCATGCATGTATAAATGGGCTAATAATTTTATAGTCGTATTTTTTGTATTATATATAGATGATATTCTCTTAATCGGAAATGATATCCCTGCACTACAAGGAATAAAGGTTTGGCTATCATCTCAATTCTCCATGAAGGACTTGGGAGAAGCTTCCTATATCCTAGGAATAAAAATCTATAGAGATAGATCTAAAAGATTGCTTGGATTATTTCAATCCACATACATCGATACTGTACTGAAGAGGCATGGTAAATTTTTCTATCTTCCGCTAGGTCATGGAATTACTCTCTTAAAGAGGGATTGTCCAACAACTCCTCAAAAAAAAGAACATATGAGTAGAATACTATATGCTTCGATAGTGGATTCTATTATATACACCATGATATGTACGAGATCGAATGTGGCACACTCACTAGGGGTAGTGAGTGGGTACTAGTCTGATCCAGGTAAGAATCACTAGAAGGTTATACAGACAATCCTAAAGTATTTAAGAAATACTAAGGACTAGTGGCTCATTTATGGAGATGCTAACTTGAAACTTGTGGGATATACAAATTTTAGTTTTCAGTCAGATCATGATGATAGTAAAAGTTATCAGGTTATGTATTTATCCTGAATGATGGAGCAGCCTACTAGAAGAGTTTCAAGCAGTACATTATGGTCGATTCTATATGCGAGGTGGAGTATATTGCAGCATCCGATGCTGTGAAGAAAATTGTGTAGCTATAAAAGTTCATCAGTGAGCTAGGAGTAGCACCCTTCTTGGATGGTTCAGTTCTATTTTACTGTGATATCACTAGAGCCATAGCTCAAGCGAAGGAGCCGAAAGCACATCAATATACCAAGCATATTTTGCATTGCTACCATCTTGTATAAGAGATCATGGAATGAGGTGACGTCGAGCTTCAGAAGATCGATAAAAAGAAGAATGTAGCCGACCCATTAACTAAAGCCCTTAAAATAAAAGAGTTCGATAATTATAAATGAAAGATGGATATTCGATACTATTCTGAATGGTTTTAGTCTAAGTAGGAGTTATTGGGTATTGTATCTTAAAGCCAATCATTTAGGTTATAGATGGTTGAGCTGAATGTAAAATATACTTGAACTATTAATAAATAAAATTATTATTTTGACATTTTCATCATATTTATGCATCTTTCTGTAATGAACTCTTCTGTGATGAAGTTTTTAAGATTATTTAGAATCGACAAAGAAGGATTTATTATTTAGTCCTTAAATCTATTCATGATCAAATGATACATTATTATTAAGGACGATAATATTTATCGAGTGTAGATCGTTGCATGCCATATACGTTGGTTGTCCTCTTAACCAAGGAGCATGAAGATACTGGTATGGCATGCAAGTGAAGTATAGGATACATTTTACTAAACGTGATCTAGCTGTGGAGTACTCTGCTATCAAGAGTTGCTCGCAAAGGATATAGGTATAAGTGTACCCTTAGACCTGAGATCACCATGGTGACTTACAAGCAACTCACTGTACTTTGGTATTGGACTACTTGAATTTTTAATTTAGTGATGAAAGATTACTAAAAGTAGTCAAGTACTTGTTTAGTCGATGTGTGAGTCAAGATGGGATTGATCCCTCCAAGTGTTAGAATAAATGCATCACTGTATTTCAATTTAACAAAATTTTGGTCAGGATAGTCCATATGATGGATACTGAAATTTGAAATATAATGTAGATGGCTTTTTCAGGGTTGATAGTTAAACCCTAGGTCATCTTTTGAGCATTGGGGTCAAGAAGTTGAATTATATAGTAACCATATGCCATAGGTTCATCAATATTGCATTACGATTATTCAACCTATCCAGACGTCTGGTACCATTGCTGATGGTCACATTGATTAGTACAAAAATTGGTTTCTATGCTACCGACTTAGGGTTCGAATCTATGAAGTTATACAAAATAGAAGTTTCTACCTAATCTAATGGCTGATCAAGAGTTCCAATGGTTTGAAACTCCATGATCTCGAGTCTCACTAGACTGAGACTCTATGACTAGGAGTTCCACTAGACTAGGACTCTGCCTTTTTGAGTCCCACTAGATTGAAACTCTAATATTATTGAAGGATTAATTAGCAATTAGATTGTTGATTAACTTAATTTGATTGAGCGATGAGGATTCATCAAATCTGATTGAATTTGATTCGATTGGGTTTGACCTGATTAGGTTATAAGATGACATAATTGCTATGAAAGATTTGACCCTGATTTAATCAGAGTATGAACTCAATTAATTTTTAATTTAATTAAAGTTTAATTAGATTTGATTAAGCCTAATATAATTGGATTTATCCTAGTCTAATTAAGTATAGACAAATTGGTTTAGATGAAACCAATTTGGATAGATCAAATTAGATTTAAATTTTAAACTTCAAACTCCCTGCGCCTTGATTTTTGACCATGCCATTTTCCATGCCTCTCTTGTATTTGCATGAGTTTTTCCATGTAAATAATCTAAAGTGTGCACCTTTTATTTTCTCCCTTTGACCTGGTCCAAATGTTGGATGAGGTTAGATTCACTTGAATTTTGAATTCAAGTGGATTGGTTGAAACCTCAACCTCTCTATCTTATCCCTTGCACACGCCTTTCACACTCATTGTTGCCTATTTAAAATCTAATTTTTTTAGCATGCATGGGATTGAGAGAGGCTTCATGAGAGAGAATACTAGAGAGGGGGCACTTGTCCTGGGCATGAAAAAGTCTAGAGAGAAAGGGATTCCTGCACCAACATTCCTCACACACCAACTTTGTCTTTTCTCTCTTTAGTCGCCCATTTAAAAAGGAGTTTGAGAGTGGGTGTACAGCAGAGGAGATTCCCTCTATCTATAAAAATTTATTTCATGGAAAAAATCTAAAGAGGAAGGGCGTGAGAGCATTTTCGGGTGTGGATAGTCCTAGGGTTTCGACCTAGAGTTTGGGTGGATCGCCATCAAATTTTTCACACCTTCTTGTAATCCTCCATTCTTCATTTTCTAATCTTCTAGAGAATTTGAGAGATCGAAAGAAGATGGTTGATCAAATCAACCAAGATCAATCGATGAAGGCTCTAGCAAGGAGCTAGCACTCTGGTAGAACTGGTCGGGACCAAGAGCTTCATGTGGACTATCCGTAGAGGTCGGATGACTGTGCGACTACATCATAATATAAGAAGATTTTCTTTTAGTAATTTTATATTATGGAGATCATCTACCTGTGCTCAGATATCGTATTCTAAATACGAGTCATCAGCAAATATGATTTGCTGATCGGATGCATTTATTTTTCTATATATATGACATGTCTAGATCCTAGTGTAGGATTTCATGATATGACCATTGCATGCATAAAATTAATATTAGATTAATTTTAGCCTTCCGCTACATGCTTATTCAAAAAAGTTTTGAAAAGCATACCTAGAACCCTACATAGTTTCCTTCACCAGAAGCCTTCACCCACGTTAGGATGAGGTCCTCCTCCTATTTCTAACGTTGTTAATCTTCTATTTAAGAACTAGAGGTCTTCAATCCCTCATAAGGATCTTCATCTATGTTAGGATAAGATCCTCCTATTTTTGACATGGTTAATCTTCTATTTAAAAATTAGAGGTCTTTAATCCCTCATAAGGGTCTTCACTCATATTAAGACAAGATCCTCCTTCTATTCCTGATGTGATTAACCTCCTATTTAAGAACCGAAGGCCTTCAATTTCTCGTAAGGGTCTTCACCCACGTCAGAATAAAGTTCTTTTCTTATTTCTAATGTGATTTACCTCCTATTTAAAAATCGGAGGCCTTCATATATGGCTATTACCCTCATTAGGATAAGATTCTTCTCCTATTCCTAATGAGGTTGTTGGAGCATAAAAGGACCGTTAAGTGGGCCTCCCCCTATGGGCCATTGAAAGGGCCTCTACCTAGAGGCACAAAAGGGCCATTATAGGGGCCTCTCTCCTAGGGCACAAATAGTCTTCACTCTTGTTAAGATGAGATTAATCTTCTATCTTAAATAATCGAAGGCTTTCACCCTTATTAGGACAAGGTTAACCTCCTGTCTTAAATGATCGGAGGCCTTCACCCATGTTAGAATGAGGTTTTTATCTTGTTCCTAACGTGATTAACCTCCTATTTAAGAACCGAAGGCCTTCAATCCCGCTTTATTTAAAAATAAAGCTTGGCTTGGTTATTTCCTATTATAACTCAATTAATATAAGAGACGAGAATGTTAAGAATAAAGAATTTTTATTGAAGTGTAGTTATCGATAGTACATTCATAGATTTTCTACATTCCAAGGTCGAGGTAGTGTAGCTCCTTCAAGCTTCTTTATATGGTAAGTTCCTTGTCGAACAACTTCCTCAACTTCATAGGTCCCAATTCGGAGCAAGCTTGCCTTAATTCTGGAATTGAGAAATGTCCGCTCGACGTAACACTAGATCTCCAACTTTGAATGTTTTGCTTCTAACTTTAAAATTATAATATCGAGCTACTCTCTGCCTATAAGCTACTATCTGAATTTAGACTTTCTTTCATTTTTCTTCAAGCAGATCAAGATTTGCCCTAAGATCCTAAGAATTACTTTGTTCATCAAAACTTTCAACTCATGCTGAGGCAAGTCCCAGTTCGATTGGAATGACCGCTTCAATCCCAAAGGCCAGAGCAAATGAAGTTCCCCTAGTTGGCAACCTCTGGATGGTTCTGTAAGCCTAGAGCACAAGATAAAGTCCATCCATCTATGTTCCTTTTGCCCGTTCAAGCATTTCTTTTATCCCTTATAATAGATTTCTGTTGGTTACCTCGGTCTCACCATTTGCTTGAGGATGGGCTACAGAGTGAAATGATGGAAAATATTTAAGTTTTCATAGAATTTAGCAAACTTTCTTCCTATAAATTGACGCCCATTATCAATAATCAAGGTCCGTGGTAAGCCGAACATGCATACTATTGACTTTCAGATGAAATCTTGCATTTTAGCTTTAGTAATTTTTGCCAGAGGTTCGGCCTCAACCCATTTGGTGAAGTAGCCTACCGCTACAAGGAGAAATTTTTGTTGTCCAAACACTATGGAAAAGGATTCAAGTATATCCATTTCCCATCGTGTAAATGGCCACGAGGCACTTAAGGGTGTGAGCTAAGAAGCTAGTTGCCTTTGAACATAAATGTTTCTCTAATATACTCAACTACATCTTGTTGCATGGTTGGCCAATAATATTCTTATCGAAGTAGTTTATAGAATAATGATCTAGCTTCAAGATGATTTTCACATACTCTTTCATAGACTTCCCTCAAGGCATAATCGGCTTCGGATGATCGGAGGCATTTGAGAAGTAGCAAGGAATAAGACCTCTTATATATCTTATCTTCATAAAAGACATAGCAAAAGGCCTGATTTCTTAATTTTTGAGCTTCTTTGGGATCTCTAGGAAGGATGCCATCTTTAAGATATAGGATCAATAGGTCGATCTAGCTGGGCTCATGATCCACTTGCATCATCATCAAAGATTCTTTCAAACTTCGGTGTTGAAGGATTTTAAAGAAAACTTTCTTGAGCAACTCATTTAGAGATAAAATTGCCAACTTAGATAGGAGGTCAGCCCTAGAATTCTTCGTCCTAAAAATTTGTTGAATGTCAAAACTGTTGAAGGTCGAAGTTAGGCTTTTCATTTTGTCCAAGTACTTTTTCATACTTCCTCCCAAGCTTCATAGCCGCCATTGACCTGCCCTACCACCAATTGCAAGTCACTGAAGGCTTTCATATGGTCTATCCTCAGTTCTCTAGCTATCCTTAATCCTACGATCAGAACTTCATATTATGCTCTATTGTTGGTTGCGGAAAACTCAAAATGCAGTGTATACTCAATATCAACTTCTTTTGGGTTGATAAGAATTAAGCTTGCACTTACTCCAGAAGCATTAGACGAACCATCAACATACAGAACCCAAAAATCATCAGGAAGGTCCACTTTTTCTTCAGGAGAGTTTGGCTGCAAACTAAAAGTACTGACCTCCTACTGCTCAGGTTCAGTCGGATCTGGGATGGTGCATTCTACCATAAAATTAGCCAGTATTTGAGCTTTAATTGACAGCCAAAGTTGAAACTTGATATCAAATTCTATAAATTCAATTATCCATTTTGCCATTCTTCTAGAAGTATTTAGCTGATGAAGAACTACTTTTATTGGTTGGTTTGTGAGAATTGTTATTGTGTGTCCTTGGAAATAAGGTCAGAGCTTTCTAACTATAATCAACAAAGCATAGATCAGCTTTTCTAATTTAGTATACCTTATTTTTGCATCTCTCAGGACTCGACTTATGTAGTAAATTTGCTTCTAAATTTTTGTCTCTTCTTTGATTAGGACAACTCCAATGGCCACAAGAGATACTACCAGGTACAAGAACAACTTTTCATCAGGTTCGGGCTTAGCAAGGAGAGGAGGTAAGCTAAGGTAGCTCTTTAACTCTTCAAAGGCTTGCTGATATTTAGGGGTCTAGCAAAAGTTCTTTGGTTGTTTGAGGACCTAAAAAAGAGCATGTAACGTTCGACTGATCTTGAAATGAAGTGATTCAAAGCAACGATCTTTTCTATCAGGCGATGAACTTTTTTTATTATCTTGAAAATAGTCATCTCCTAAATGGCCTTGATCTTCTCTAGGTTTGCCTCGATGCCACCCCTTGACACCAAGAATTCCAAGAACTTCCTCTAAGTCACCTTGAAAGCATACTTAGTTGGGTTCAGCTTTTTTTTATACTTTTGAAGGATGTTGAATGTCTCTTTCAGGTTGGCAATATGATTTTTTGAAGATCAGCTTTTGATGAGCATGTCATCTATGTAGACTTCCATGTTGGGCTGATCTGCTCCTTGAAGATTTTATTCATCAGGCGCTGATAGGTTGCACTTGCATTCTTGAGTCTGAAGGACATGATCCTATAATAATAAAGATCATAATTAGTAATAAAAATATTTTTTTTCATTTTCAAGCGCCATCCAGATTTGGTTATATCCCAAGAAGGCATCCATGAAGGCAAGGAGCTCATGGCCCAAGGTTGCATCCTCTAGTTGGTCGATTCAAGATAGAGAGTAGCTATCCTTCGGATGGGCCTTATTCAAACAGTAAAGTCTATGCACATCCTCCATTTGTTATTTGCCTTCTTGACAAGGACTATATTGGCAATCCAGTTTGGATAGGATACCTCCTGGATGAACTTGGCTTTTAGGAGCTTGTCTACCTCATCCATGATCACCTTTTGTTGCTCTGGTATAAAGCTATGCTTCTTTTGCTTCACAGGCTAGTGCTTTAGATCTACACCTAGCCGATGCTTCATAACTTCAGCATCAATACCAAGCATATCTATGAGAACCCAAGCAAAGATGTTGGCATTCCTTCGTAGAAAGGTGACAAGCTGCTTTTTAACTTTGGCCTCCAAATTTGAACCAATCTAGATTATATGGTCCTCATTTCCATCATTCAAAGAGACTATCATAAGATTATCGATTAGTTCTCCTCATTCTTTAGTTAGATCATCACAAACATCAAGTCCATCCACTGGACAAAGTTTAGGCTGTTTTCTTTCTTGCAAAGCAATGTGTAATAATGACGTGCCAAAGCTCTATTGAAAACTTTATCTTCAAATGATATGTTGATATCACAGCTCGAAGTGCATTCAACCCAGGTCGACCGAGGATTGCATTATAAGAAGAAGGAGCCTTCACCACAAAAAAATTGATCTAAGCTTTGGACTGCTTTGGATATCGACCTACCATAATTGGTAAAGTAATTATTTCTTCGACTCGTACAGCATTATCGATGAATCCCTCCAATGAAAAGCTTATTAGTCCCATACGACTATCAAGTATCGACATTTTAGAGAAAGCATCATAAAACATAATATTAGCAAAACTTTCATTATCAATCAAGATACAGCATACATCATAATTGGTAATATTTAAAGTGACTACAACCATGTTATTATGTAGAAATTAAACCACTTTTGCATCTTCATTAGTGAAAGCCATGGATTCTTCAGTCCTCTGCCTTTTCTGCTGATCCTGTCGATCTATTGGCCTCCTCCTATTGATGTCCCCTAGCGATTGTGTTGATGATTTCAAGTGGGGGCCAATCTCCTTATGGCTCTTTTTGTTGGGGTGGCTTAGGCTGCAGAAGAGCTCTCAACCGATCCTCTCTTCTTTCTGACCGACATCACAAAAATTGGTCCAATCGGCCTCATGTGATTAGCTCCTCAATCTTGTCCTAGAGCTGGATGCATTCCTCAGTATCGTGACCATGGTCATGATGATACAAGCAATACTTATTTGGGTTGCACTTACTTGGGTGGGTCCTCAATCTCTTTGGTCTTGACAGTTACTCCTTGATCTCTATTAGCACTTGAGTCTTTGGAGCATTGAGAGGAGAACAGTTGTAAAATTTTTTAGGAGGAAGGCTTCGCCACATCCTTTGATCTAGGCTTTTTGGTCGATGAGTCTAAGGTGGAGTTTGGGCTCATCGATGTTCAGGAGGGATTCTCGAATGCGGCCAAGCTTCGCTCAGCTTCTCTACAGGTGCAAGCTTGCTGGATTCTTCCACCTACCGCTCTCCAATGGCCTTATCATCTCAAAGCTTGAAGGCTTCCTCAGCTCAAGCATAGCCCTTAGCTCAAGCCAATATGTCGGCAAAGTCTTAGAGATACTTCTTCTCCAAGGAGAAAAGAAGATCATTCTTTAGAAGATCATCTTTCAAAGCAGTCATGGCAATAGATTGGTCCAAATTGCAAACCTCCAAAGCAGTAATATTGAAGCAGCTAAACATAAGCTCGAATGGACTCCTCTTCCTTCTTCTTGATATTGATAAGGAAGTTCGAACATCGTCTCTTAAACCTGCTGCTGACAAAATGAGCCATAAACTGATGACTCAATTGATCAAAAGAGTAGATGGTACTCAGTTTGAGTTTCAAATACTAATTTCTTGCTGCTTTCTTCAAGATGAAGGGAAAAGCTCGATACAGAATGGCGTCCAGTATGCCATGGAGTAGCATCATAGTTCGAAAGGCTTCAAGATGGTCGATGGGGTTTGAGGTCTCATCATAACTCTCAAATTAGAAAAGTTTGAAGCTCGACAGGATGGGCTCCTACATGATCTAAGCAGAGAATGTGGGGATCAGTGCAAATATCATCATTACGGATGGGGACAGCATGGCAGAGCTCTTCGATCTGCTAGTTCATCTCTTGGAGCTTTTGATTGAGAATATCATCTAAATCATATATCTTAAGGATGACTGGCTCGATGGGGGCAGAGACTTTTCAAAGGTAGAGTCGTGCTCAGAACAGGGGCTCTTCACTCTTTGTTTCTTCTTTTTAAGGATCACTGGCTGACTCCTCCAGGTAGGCCTCCCTTTGTCGGATCTCAACATTTTGGTGATGGCCTTTCTAATGGTGTTGGCATCGAAATCTGTTGCACGGCCTACACTACTTTCATGAGGTCTCTCACCCATTGTAGTAGTAGATTGAACTACTCCATACCCACCACTATTATCGATGAAGAAGGTTGAGGTGTAGGCGATAGGGCTAGGACAGGCTGGTCTACTGGCTCTAGGTTAGATTTGGCGGCAAAGATAGTAGATCGATGAGAAGGAGCCTTCTTGAGCAGCATCTTACTAAAACATAAGAAATATTAGAGAAAAAAAGAATGAAAGAAGAGAGAAAAAAGAACTCGACTGGGTACTTCTTTTAGAATAAGGGCTCAGACAATCCTTCCTCTAGCATCAATCCTATTGGTGTAGAAAATGGATGGCCATTGGAGTTCGCTAGAGGTGGTGGAGATGATCTCGCTGATGAGACCTGCAAAGCAAAGTTTGGGCTGAAGGTGGGTGGCTCTAGCAGGATCCTCCGACAGTCAAGTTAGCTTCTTGGCTTACAAGAATAGAGTACATAGGAGATTAGAGTAGAGAGGAAAACTTAGAAAAGAAGATGTATCTAGAGGATCCCTTTTATAGATGGAGCACATAACAAATTGATGGTTACAGCCATAATAGAATGTCAGAAGACTGTTCGGATCATTCGAAGTTTGTTATGAAGAGTGGGCCATCATTTATCGCGATATGCTAATGGTTGAGTATTATTTGCTGAAGTTCAGACTGAAGGTTGAAGGTTTTCAATTTAGGTAGTGTAATATTCATGCTGAGATTTCGAATTGGAGGTCGATTCGATTAAGCTTGAAGGTCGGCTCCTAAGTTGTGGATGACTGGCTTATATATTAGGCTCTATATTTGAATGTTGATGGAGCTATCTTTGACAGCTTTCAAGAGCTCGTCCGCCTTCAAGATCGGTCGAGAACAAGCACAAGTATTCTAGTTTGAAGAATTAAAGATCCATTGGAAATGGCTGGTTCTGTACTTTAGACTGCATTGGAGATGTTTTAGTTCTTCTGATGGAATTTGGCTAGAACTCAAGGTTGTTTCGATGTTGGGATGGAGGAACACTTAATTCCAATGCTTGTTGTTGAGGGTAAAATGTATTCTACTGAAGTCTAGTAAATTGACCAACCTTGATATGGTATCATTTGGGGCAGTGATGTTAATATCTGAATTCCAATCATATTACTCTCCAATCCTAGCCCAATTCAGGAAGTTTGGCCTCTAGACCTTGTCCACCAGGAGAACTTCTAGCTCTTTCACTCCAGCGACTGCAAAACTCATCAAAGACATGATGAATTTCAACCGACCAAACTTGAATAGTGAAAGGGGGTGTTAACTAACTCTGATCCTGGTATTAGCAGAACCCCATCAAATATTAAATCCCAACACCATCCAACTTTGTTTATGGAAGACCTTGAGAGTGGTCGAATTCCTTCGCAATAGACAGCATATCTAATCAACCTTACATTAAGAACCCCATCCAACCGATTTCTCTCCAGTCAAATTTTATTCCGATTGAACTCCTTTGCTCTACTTTATGGATAGTGGTTGACCTTGAAAGTGGCCAAGTTTCTTCATCCCTTTCTGATAATTGTAGATCTAGCCAGCTTATATCGTGCATATCAGTCGGACGAGTTTGAATAGTGAAAGGACTTCATCATCAGCATAGTCTGATTCCCAATTTGGAATAGTAGCCACTCCATGGATAATGAATCTTAGCACTCCTTTAATCCAAACTTCAGGCTGATCTTGAAGACAGTAGAACTTTTGAAAATAGATCAAATGGCACTAGTAAGAAGTTTACCTATTTCAACTTTCAATCAATCTCAACACACTCGAACTCCTTTAGGAAGCTTGGTAATGGTTTTCATTGAAAGTTCTACAATTTTCTCTCTGACCTCTAGCCTGAATACTCTTGCCAATCCCTAGTCGACCTCGAAGATGGTTGAACTTCTCAAAGCTGTCGAAGGTAGCACTAATAGATTTTAACCAATTACAGGTTCGCTGCCTGCCACTCAAAAGTCAATCCTCAAGTTTGGTCTACCTAACTTCAAGTTCTTTATCCTAACACGCTAGCTTGCTAATAAATGCAGAATTCTTACCTGAACTCTAACAAATAGAATCCAACTGCCTACAAGTTGTGACAAACAATAGCCCACTCTCCATAACAAACTCGACGTGGCCTGAACGGCCTACTGATATTATGTTATGGCAGTCACTTTTATTCTATTACAAGCTCTACCTATATAAAGGACTCCTAGATATGTTTTCTTCTCTAAGCACAAAACTCTACTCTATACTCTAAATTCTCCTGAGTACTCCATTCTTGCTAGCCAGAGAACTAACTTGACCGTTAGAGGGTTCTACCAAAGCCATCCATCTTTGGCTTTGATTTCATCTTGTAGATCTCATTGGCGGCCTCATTTTCTCCAACTCCAGCGAACTCCATCGTTAGCACCATTTTCTGCACCAATAGAATTGGTGCTAGAGGAAAGGTCTCTGAGCTCTTGTTCTTAAAGTACCCAGTCAAGTTCATCTTCTTTCTCTCCTCTCCAATTTTATAGTTATTTTCTCTCTAATCTTTCTCATATTCTAGTAAGATACTATCCAAAAAAGCTTCAACCCAGTGATCCACCACCTCTACTGCCAGATCTCATCCAGATCAGTCTACATCGACTTTATCGTTGGCACCTCAATCTTACTAGCAGCCATGGTAGATCTAGAGCAGTTTAACCTATTGGTGCAGCAGGTTAAGGGCATCACTGAAGTAGTGTAGGCCATATAGTAGCCCCCAGCACCAGTTCAGCTGGAAAAACCCTTATTGAAATGCTAAGATTTGACATAAGGAAGATCCACCTGGAGGAGTCGGTCGGTGATTCCTAGCAAGGGGAAGCAAAGAGTGGAGAGCTCTTGTTCTGATCATGATTCTACCCCCGGGGAATCACTACTCTCCTCCAGCCAGCTATGCTTTGAAACCCATATTCGAGATGATATTCTCGATCAGAAGCTTCAAAAAATAAACCGATGGATTGAGAAACTCCACTACATTGCCCCTGCTTGCCATGATGACATCTGTGTCGACCCTCCATTCTATATCCAAATCATACAGGTACTCATCCCATCAAACTTGAAACTCTCCTAGTTTGAAAGTTATGATTGGACCACCAATTCAGTTGACCATCTCGAAGCCTTCAGAATTATAATGCTACTTCATGGCATGCCAGATGCCATTTTGTGCTGAGTTTTTCACTCTACATTAAAGGCAGTCGCAAGAAACTGGTACTCGGACCTCTAATCGGGTACCATCTTTTCTTTTGATCAACTAAGCCATCAGTTTACAGCTCATTTCATCAACAATCGATGCCAGAGATAAGGTTTGGACTCTCTCATCAATATCAAGCAAAAGGAAGGAGAGTCCATCCGAGCTTACATCAATCGCTTTAATGCTACTGCCTTAGAGGTCCAAAATTTGGACTAATTTGTTGCTATGGCCGTAGTGAAGGGCAGCCTCTAGAAGAATGATCTTTTTTTTCTTGAAGAATAAGTACCCCTAGGATTTCGACGACATATTGGCCAAGGCAGAAGGCTACGCTCGAGCGAAGGAAGCCTTCAAGCTGAAGGATAAAGAAGTCGTAGAAGAGCAGCAGGCAGGTGAATCTAGTAGGCCCATAATTCTTGAGAAGTTGAGTGAAACTCGGCCGTGCTCTAGAACTCCTAAGTACAGACAAGTTCGAACTCCATCTCTAGCACATTGACCAAGAAGCCTAGATCGAAGGGTATGGTGGAACTCCTCTTCCAGAAAATTTCACAACTATGTCCCCTTGAACGCTCTGAAGACCTAAGTATGAAAATCAAGAAGTAATTATCGAGGCCAAAAAAGATGTGGTCTCATCCAGCCAAGCACAATCCCAACAAGTACTGCCTCTATCATCGTGACCACGGTCACAATACTGAAGAATGCATTCAACTCTAAGATAAAATCTGAGAGCTCATTAGATGAGGTCGACTGACCACTTTTTGAGATGTTGGTCGGAAAGAAGGGAGGATCGACCAAGAGCTCTGCCACAACCTGAACCATCTTGGAGGGATGAGCTGCAAGAAGATCGGCCCTCACTTAGAATCATCAACATCATTGCTAGGGGACATCGACAAGAAGAAGCTAGCGAGTCTGTAGAGCCGGCAAAGAGGCAGAGAACTGAGGAGCCCATCACTTTCAATGAAGAAGATGCATAGAGAATTCAATTTCTACACAATGACATAGTTGTAGTAACTTTAAATATTGATGATTATAATGTATGCTGCATTTTGATTGATAATAAAAGCTCTACCAATGATTTGTTTCATTATGCATTCTCCAAAATGTCTACACCTGACAGTCGAATGGGACCAACAAACTCACCGTTAGTGGGATTCACCAGTGATGCTGTAGCAGTGGAAGGAATAATTACCTTAACTATTATGGTAGGTCGATATCCAAAGCAGTCCAAGGCTGAAGTTTATTTTTTAGTGGTAAAGGTGTTAGATATGTGTGCCCTAGAAGCCAGAATTGGCTGACACTTATAATACACTTCTAGAGGCAAAATTATAATTTTGACTATAAACAATAAAATGGATTATTTTCTATCATAAATGTGTATTTAGTGTCTGTGATACATCCCTTGAGTTAATGGTAATTCATATTTTCAAGAGTTGAAAATTTAAGACATGAATTTTCATTTATTAACTCATAAAATTCTCCTAACCGTAAGATCGTCATGAGAATGATGATTGATCCTAAAGGTTAGTATACAATCGCTTTTTTATAGTAGATGAGTCTTGAGTCTATGGTACAGAGACACCGAAGTGAGAGTATAAGTACTCGTTAGAGAACGAGGGCACTGAGCATGACAACCTCGAGTAGTCATAAGGAAGTCTACCTTCTCGTCAATGACTGACTCAAAGCTGTAATGGTGTGTCTGGTTCTTTGATCTAAGGTGCATTGACAGTTCACCTTAAGGGTGTTATAGTTTGACTATACCATGACTCGATCTCCTAGCCATTCGGAATCCTAAGGTGTATGTGGCTATAACATGTTCATTGTAGGAATTGGATTGCACCAAGATGGAATCTATCTACCTCGGTAGAAGAGGAGCAGCCCTATGATGATCATGAGAATCAAGTCCATAAGCCCATGGCCATGGTAGAGAGTGAAATAATAGAAAGAGTTTCTATTAGGTTTTCACATCGAACTTGAATCGAATAATTAAATCATATGATAGAAATTAGGGTTTGACGAGTTCACCCTAACCTTAATTTGATCGGGGCTCAAGATAGAAGAACTTAATCACATAAGTAGCTGCACCAAGAGGTTCATTTTCAATTTTGATGGATTGCCACCATATACTACTAGGTGTCACTAGTGGATTTTGGGAGCAATTAGAATGATTTAAATGATCGATCATTCTAGTTATCTGAATCAGAAGAGTTTTGATCCATCGAAAGGAGTTTCGATGATATCGATGATAGAGATCGCAACATATCCCATTACCATACAGAACTGAACCTAACTGGATCATATAAATAAGGTTTTGGATCTAGATATCATCAATTGAACTAATTCAGTTCAATTGATTTGAATTAGATTCAATTAAGTTCAAAAAAATCATGCTAGCACACGATTGAACCTAATGTTCTCCTTTTATTATCATTAAAAGTTATCCCGACTAAGCCAAATGAGTTTGTGCTCACTCAGGTACCTTTACTTGATCTAACTAGAGCTTGTCCAGATCAGAAAAGGGTTGTCTTAATTTATGAGATAAATTTGAGACAACACATGCCATTTTCCGTCACCTGCTAATTCTTATCCTTTGACTTTGGTCAAACATTGACCTTTGACCCTTGGATATCTACCCATGTGTCATGCACTTATTGAAGAGCAGATAGGGGCTTGTCCTCTTATTAGATTTTAGAAAGAAGGGGGTGCACACCTAGGATGGCGTGCATCCATAGATAGGGATGCTTGGAGTCTCATACAGATGGGACTCCAGGTTGCTTCTTGGATTCTACTTAGGTGACCCTTACCTATAGACTTTGACCAGTCTTAGGCACCATCTAAAGATGAATTTATGGGGCTCTCATCTAATTAGATCGGGTGATATCATTCCATCAATTAGATTTAGATCTGATTGCACGAAGCAATGTGATTGGTCGAATGAAGTGGCACTGCATGGCGTAGCAGGGTCTATAAATAAATCCTATTTGCGCCCAACTTTCAGAGAGTTTCCTTTTAGCCATGCCCCAAGGCTGCCTCTCTTCCTCCAACATGCCATCTTTTGATCCTCTCTCTTCTCTCCATGCCCCAAGGAAAGTTGGGCTTTAGTTTGGTGCGATCCAGGCAAGAAAAGGCTGATGAGAAAGGAAGAAGGCAGCACTACTGTAGAGACAACTGCTGATCTTCAAAAGGAGTTTTGAAGATTCTCTAAATTAGATCCAGATCTAAATTTTGGAGATAGGATAAGGATGGAAAAGTTCTTCAGATTCAGTCTGAGTGGATACCAGTAGAGGCCAGGCACTTGCATGGCTAGATCCAGAACCTCAGGCAATCAGCAGGATCATCAAAGGGTAATTAGATTACCCATATCAAGATATAAATTAAATTAGTTTTAATTTATTTTTATTTTTATTTATTAGATCTATAAAATTAGATCTAAAAAATCTTAAATTTTATCTAAATATATGAGAGAAAATTTTTGAAATATCTCTCTCGATCCGATCAGATCTGAACGAACCTGATCCGAAAAATCAGGATTTTCTCTTCAACTGGTATCAAAGCTAGGTTCAATAAAAATTATTTAGATCTATTTTTAATTTATTTTAATCTAATAAATAAGAGATTTTAGATATCACATGAGATATGATTAGATCTAAAATTAGAAAAATTAAAATTAAATAATATAGATCTAAGTTCTACAATATGCATGACTAGTTGTAAAATAGAATAGTTCTATATGTAGTCTTGCATGATCATGATTTATTTTGATTAAATTATAATTTTAGATCTATTTATTTTTTATTTTTTGATGATTATAAATATTATAATAAGATCTAAAAAATAAAAAATAAAATTATTTAATTTTTAGATCATATGAGATATGATGATTGCATGTCTAGACTAGTTGTAGAATAGTTCTACATAGTTGTCTAAATTAAAATTTATTTTGATATGATTAATTTAAATTTAATT
>QRFJ01002001.1:0-51172 GCA_006176705.1 Cocos nucifera | reverse complement strand
GCTAATTCTTATCCTTTGACTTTGGTCAAACATTGACCTTTGACCCTTGGATATCTACCCATGTGTCATGCACTTATTGAAGAGCAGATAGGGGCTTGTCCTCTTATTAGATTTTAGAAAGAAGGGGGTGCACACCTAGGATGGCGTGCATCCATAGATAGGGATGCTTGGAGTCTCATACAGATGGGACTCCAGGTTGCTTCTTGGATTCTACTTAGGTGACCCTTACCTATAGACTTTGACCAGTCTTAGGCACCATCTAAAGATGAATTTATGGGGCTCTCATCTAATTAGATCGGGTGATATCATTCCATCAATTAGATTTAGATCTGATTGCACGAAGCAATGTGATTGGTCGAATGAAGTGGCACTGCATGGCGTAGCAGGGTCTATAAATAAATCCTATTTGCGCCCAACTTTCAGAGAGTTTCCTTTTAGCCATGCCCCAAGGCTGCCTCTCTTCCTCCAACATGCCATCTTTTGATCCTCTCTCTTCTCTCCATGCCCAAGGAAAGTTGGGCTTTAGTTTGGTGCGATCCAGGCAAGAAAAGGCTGATGAGAAAGGAAGAAGGCAGCACTACTGTAGAGACAACTGCTGATCTTCAAAAGGAGTTTTGAAGATTCTCTAAATTAGATCCAGATCTAAATTTTGGAGATAGGATAAGGATGGAAAAGTTCTTCAGATTCAGTCTGAGTGGATACCAGTAGAGGCCAGGCACTTGCATGGCTAGATCCAGAACCTCAGGCAATCAGCAGGATCATCAAAGGGTAATTAGATTACCCATATCAAGATATAAATTAAATTAGTTTTAATTTATTTTTATTTTTATTTATTAGATCTATAAAATTAGATCTAAAAAATCTTAAATTTTATCTAAATATATGAGAGAAAATTTTTGAAATATCTCTCTCGATCCGATCAGATCTGAACGAACCTGATCCGAAAAATCAGGATTTTCTCTTCAACTGGTATCAAAGCTAGGTTCAATAAAAATTATTTAGATCTATTTTTAATTTATTTTAATCTAATAAATAAGAGATTTTAGATATCACATGAGATATGATTAGATCTAAAATTAGAAAAATTAAAATTAAATAATATAGATCTAAGTTCTACAATATGCATGACTAGTTGTAAAATAGAATAGTTCTATATGTAGTCTTGCATGATCATGATTTATTTTGATTAAATTATAATTTTAGATCTATTTATTTTTTATTTTTTGATGATTATAAATATTATAATAAGATCTAAAAAATAAAAAATAAAATTATTTAATTTTTAGATCATATGAGATATGATGATTGCATGTCTAGACTAGTTGTAGAATAGTTCTACATAGTTGTCTAAATTAAAATTTATTTTGATATGATTAATTTAAATTTAATTTTTTAGATAATTATGAGATAATTTAGATCTAAAAAACATGCATGCATGATACATGAGATGTATATAAAATATTTATTAAGTTAGATCAAATTTTATATATGAGATATATGATGTAGATCTAACTAATTTTGTAGATTTATATTTTTTATTAAGGCATTTTCCTTGGTCGTTCGATCATAAGAATAAAGTAGGATTTAAATGCCCTCTCCTTCCATTCGATGGGATGTTCTTATGATGTGTAGGAGTGCTGCACGTTCATCCTTAATCAGAAATCAAAAACTTACTTTCTGCAAAACCTTAGATCCTGAAATTCTAGAATTTTATTTACATATTTTATTTATGAACCCTAAACTTAATTAAAAATTAAGATTATAAAATATTAATTAGATCTAAAATTAAGAATTTTTAGACCTAAGATATATTCTAAAATTTGGGTTCGGGCTTGGATAGCTCAATTAGGTCTATAGCGGTTGATCAACCAAATCAAGAGTTGGTTAGTGTGTGTGGGTAATCAGACATGTTAAATTGCCAGTCTAATAGATAAGTCTGGGTCAAGATCAAGTCATCATGATAGATCAATCAAGCAAAGATTAATTAGGCTTAGTGGTTAGAGTTGGATTGTAGGCTAACCATTGATCTGCTAATTTGGTGTCTAAGGTAAGTTTGGCAGATACGATCAGATCGGTAATGAATCTATACATGTTGATATAGATGAGTAAGGTTCACCATCTCAGACTCCATATCGATAAAATCCTGCTATAATGTCGATACACAGTTTGGTAAGGTATGCTAGTGTCAGTATTCTTCGAAATGACATATCAGTTCGAGACAGTATGGCATTCCATGTAGATGAGTTATATGATACACCTAGAAAGGTGTTAGGAAAAAAATAGGAGGCATAAGGATTTTTACTAGCACAAGCATTTCAGGCATATGATAAGTTTTAAAAAGATTTAATCATGGATTAGGCATAGCATATCTTCTTGATAGAATTGCTTATTGATTTTTAAAGGTTTTCTATGACCCAATAAGTGACTTTGAGTTTGGATTTTGGGGGATGTGGGACTCGTACAATGCATAGAATTATTTGAAATCCTGGCATGGGATTCTTATCATTCCAAAAGTTGTAGAAAGCCAACTTGAGGAGAGTTTCCCCTTTGGACTGGATTCCCTTTGTTTGGAAGTTTAGCTTAATTCAAATCTTTAAGGGAGAAATCTAATTAGGGTTATTCTAGGAATTGAAAAATTGGGAAGTATGGCTGCTTTTATATAGTGTTAGGAACTAGGATAGACCTTATCAAGGAGTGGCTCAAAAGGCAGCATGTTGCATGCTTGAACAAGAAAAGATGAAAGAGAAAAAGAGGATGGCTTTTACCTTCTTGTTGATAGAACTCATTACTAACTTAGGGAAGAGCATTACTGCTAAAAATTTGAACTCAAACATGACTTCTTCTTTGAGAAGAAGATCCATTTTGCACGTGGATGGGCATCTGCTGTGGGGACTTAGGACATGGTCTGGTGGCTGATGTGAACATTGGGCTTTTCAACTTTTAAGAAGCCAATGTGGACTTGTTAAGAGTTATCACAAAACATAATAGAGAGGGATGCCTAAAAAACTCTTAACTTTAATACTTTCCACATTCTACCAAAATCTAGAAAATCATAGGGAAGTTCTCACTGTGCTTCCTTTACTAACCAACTCGAGAATTCTAGGGAGAGGTAAGACATATTCAAATGCTCTGGCAACAACTCATGTATAACTAAAATCCTAAAGTTTTACGCTGCACTAGCTTTGCTAGTGATGTTACTTGATGCTACGATAGAACAATGTCATTGTATAATGAATTGGCAAGGATCACTTGTTTTAGATATTGAGATATTAGATGAATGCGATGCAGTAGAATTGTGAATCGATGACATAATCTAGGTGGTTGGATGTCTTGGCATTGTCATTTTGATAGTATACCATAGTATTTAGATTTCCGTCACGATGGTAACATGGTGTTTATCCTTGTCTATGTATGTTCACAGAGGCCTATCTCTCTTGAAGTTCATAAAACTTGATAAAATATTTGCTATTATTATGTTAGACTTGGTACCTTTCATATAGGAGCTTGAAGGAGGCATGTAATGTTGATGGCATCACAACCTCATGGTATGAATTATTGAAGAGTATTATGAAGTGTGCCAAGTATATAGTGTGGCACGTTAGAAGATCAAAGTTTTGGGGCGCAGGTGACACTCAACATAGATTTGTTGGCAATGATAGGCTATAGAAACAACTAACAAATTTGGCCTACTCGTTAGGCATGCTATGTTATGGAAAGCTCATTATTTAGGTTGCATTAGGCATTGTTGCCAATTTTCTTTTTTAAAAAATTACAAACAGGATATATGTTTCTCTTTTTTTTTTTTTTGGCTAAAATTTGGACAACAGAAACATGTTTGGTAGTTACTAATTTTTTTTCTTCACGATGAAAAATAAGAAACATGTCTAGCAATCCAAACATAGGAAATTCTTTTGCAATGCATTTCATATAGTAGATGTTAGGCTTGCAGCCGCCACTGATCATCAAGTGGAGGATACATGAGATTGAGAGGGGTGGTTTTAGGGTGGGAGTAGAGCTAGAGGAGGTAGCAAAGGGAGAGGGGAAGGCAGGAGGAGGCGAGGGACCAGAGGATGAGATAAACATAGGTGGGGTGGAAGAGACAGGAGGTAGGGAAGAGGGAGGACCTTTTTGGTGAAGTAAATGGGGTAGAGGCTATGAGGTAGTAGTCGCAGAGGGCCGAAAAGAGAAATAAATCATGGGAGTGGAGACTCGATTTGATTTCATTGCTCAAAAGTTATTTTTAGAAATAGTGGAAATCAAAATTTTTTCACTTCCACTTGTTCATTAAAAAAATAAGGGAACCAAACATCTTTCTTAAATTGGATTTTTAAAGTTAAAAAAAATGAAAAAAGGGAAAAGGTGATACCAAACAGGGCCTTAGTTATTCTACCGACCAGTCAATCATGTGCATGTATTGGCATGTTTATGATATCATTATATTAGTCCTAACTTCTCAATTTGGAGAATTACTTGATGTAGGGAAAGAGTTTAGAAATCTTCTAACACAGTTTATGCAAAATCAAGACAACCATTTGAATGCAAAATCAATGTATAGATGCAAATTTCATATAGCAAACACAGAGGGATTCGACATTGAGATGCAAAAAAGAATAACTTCAGAACAAAATTATAATTTATGCGATGAAACCCAACAAAAAATCAAATCTAAAATAGAAAACTGAGATGGAGAATTGTACTGTCAAGGGATCTGTAAACAAAATTAGCAAATATAGGTGTAGAACATGAATTGTCCAAATTCCTATTGATCAATCCAATGCTATCTCAGCCGGGATACCTTCTTGAGAAAGGAACAAAGAAAATTTAGGAGAAGCAAAAAAGAAAGAAAAGATGTAAAAGGTTAAAGGTTAGGGAAGGTGTTGCTGCAGAGTAGATGTCGACAACGAATCCCAACAATGAACTGATAAGAAAAAGATACCTCAAGTCATAGATCCAGCAGCATATGTTGATTGAGAAAGTTGTCAATTTGCAGATGTTGCTGCCTTGGAACAGTAGCCCAAACAGCACCAAGCTAGTGCTGCTTGCTATCCAAAGCAAGGGAAACGCCCTGTCAAAGCGTTGGAAAGTTTTGGGTGACAGCTCCAATGCCTAGGCCGCGATAAGCCACAGCGACAGAGAGATGAGAGGCGTTAAGTCGAAGATAATGAAAAGGAGAACAAGATAAAGGGACTCACTCCCTATGGACTCACTTTGGGCGATGCCAATGACAAAGGAAAAGTGAACACATTTTACAAAATCTGAAATTTTATTCATTATCGTCCCCACTACATGATATGCATGTCTTATTAATAGAGTTGCCAACTAACAAATTAATAGAAAGATAAGAACAAATGGTCAATGTCTCAACAACTAACATATTCAATTTGACCTTATCTACACAATAACTAATTAAAACTGATTAAAACCCAAAACAGAAAAGTCTAAAAATATCTAAACCAAACTTGAATTCACTTTAAAACTCTGGTGTGGGCTTATTGAGCCAGATGCTCAGCTTACATTGAAGTGGCGCCGCATGTAGGTTCTAAGTGAGGCTTGCTCTGCGTCAACTCTCCCCACCTTTGCAAAATTCGACTCTGTCGAGTTGTAGGAAATGTATTCTTCGTACAGTTCTGGGTTGAGTTGTTGAAGCTCATCTTGCATAATCCATGTGGCATCCTGCTCGGGTCGATACAACCACTTAAACCAGAAAATTGTGCTCTCCACCATCTTTTGTCGACACTATTCGATTGTCGAGGATCGTCTCAATGTCATCTTTTCTCTGCAAATGGGTTCTAGAAACAAGAGGTGAAGGTAGTGAAGGAAGAGATGAAATTTGACTTTCAAAGGAATGGAACAATGTCTGGTCCTCAACATTAAAGGTGGGGCTAATTCCCATATCAGACGGCAATTCCAATAGATAGGCATTTGATCCAATCTTCTTAAGAATTTTAAATGGAACCATGTTCCTTGCATGCAATTTTCTAATAGGCCTTGCGGAAGCCTTTCTGGCCTAATTTGAACCATCACCATGTCTCCATTATTAAATTCAATTTCTCGCTGGTGTTCATCAGCTGCCCTTTTATAATTTTCGTTACTCAAAATTATTTTTCTTCGAATCTCATGATGTAAGTCCCACATGTGTTGTGCAAATGAGCATGCATGTTCACTTGGGTTATGTTCTACGAGAAGGGGTATCAAGTCGATAGGTTTCTTTGGATTATATCTTGTAACAATTTCAAAAGGACTTATTCTAGTTGTTCGATTAACATAATTGTTATAAGTAAATTCCGCTTGTGGTAGAATGAGATTCCATTTTTTAATGTTCTCATCGATAAGACATCTAAGCAGGTCTCCCAAACTCCTATTGACTACCTCAATTGTCTATCAGTTTGTGGGTGATGTGAGTATGAGAAAAACAGTTTTGTACCCATAGTTTTCCACAGTTTTTCAAAAATAGCTAATAAATCAAACATTCCTATTAGACAATTGATTTTGGCGAACCATGAAGATGTACAATTTCAGCCACAAAAGTTTTTCCACATAAGTAGCATCGGAGGTTTTGTGACAAGGAATGAAATGAGCCATTTTAGAAAATTGATCAACCACAACAAGAATCGAATCATATTTTCTAATCATTTTTGGTAGGCCTAAAACTAAATCCATACTCAAGGCTTGCCAAGGAGAGTATGGCACTGGCAATGGTGTGTACAAGCCAGTGTTCTTTCGGCCACCTTTGGCTCTTTGACACGTCCCACATCATGCTACAATATGTGCCACATCCCATTTGAGGTTTGACCAAAAGAATCAATCCTCAACCATAGAAATGGTTTTGTCTCAACCAAAGTATCCGTCTAAACCTCCTATGTGTAATTCCCAAACAACAAGGTCACGGGATGCACAAACAATTGCCCCAAAAAAGAAATCCATCTCGAATGACGAAATTCAGGGCTAATGGGTTTTCCCTCTATCATTGATAAATAAACCTCACCAAAGTCCGGACATGATGGATACTCTTCCTTAACATTATCAAACCCAATCACATTCGCACCAATAGTATTTAGGGTAACAACAACTCTACTTAATGCATCAGCGGCTTTATTATCTATCTCGGCTCGATGTTTCAAAACAAAAGTGTATTCTTGAAGAAATTCAACCCACTTTGCGTGCCTAAGGTTTAAATGTTCTTGTGAGTTCAAGTGCCTAAGAGCTTGGTGATCAGAAAATAAAACAAACTCTTTTGGTAATAAATAATGTCATCAATATCTCAGGGCTTGAACTATAGCATACAATTCTTTGTCATAAGTGGAATATTTTTGTTAGTCTCATTTAATTTTTTGCTAAAATAGGCTATGGGATGACCTTCTTGATTCAATACTCCACCTATTCCTACCTCAGAAGCATCATAAGAAACTTCAAAAATCTTTTCAAAATAAGGCAATTTTAAAATGGGTGCTTTTGTTATCAAATTTTTAATTTCTTGAAAAGCTTTTGCAGCTGATTGTGTCCATTTAAATTCTCCCCTTTTTAAATAGTTTGTAATTAGGGCCATTATGGTACTAAAGCCTTTAATGAATCGTCGATAAAAAGTTGCTAGGCCATGAAAACTCTTAGCATCATGAATATTTTTTTGGTTCAGGCCATTCTCTAATGGCTTTTACTTTTTCTGGGTCAACAGATACCCCATCTTTGGACACAATAAAATCTAAGAAAATGATAAGAGGTTGCATAAAAGAACACTTCTTCATATGTATGAAAAACTTTTCTTCTCCCAAAATTTCAAAAACTTGTCGGATATGATTAAGCGTTCATCTTGGGCACGACTGTAAATTAAAATGTCATCAAAGTACACAACTACAAATTTACCAATAAAGGGTTGGAAAACTTAGTTTATTACCCTCATTAAAGTACTTGGGGCATTTGTCAAGCCAAATGGCATGACCAGCCACTCATACAATCTCTTTTTCATCTTTAAATGCAGTTTTCCACCCATCTCCACGCCTAAGCCGAACCTGGTGGTAACCGCTATGAAGGTCAATTTTTGTGAAAATAGATGCTCTTGCCATCATGCCTAGCATATCATCTAAACGGGGAATTGAAAATCGGTACTTGATTTTATTAATGGCGCGACTATCGATGCACATATGCCAACTTCCGTTCCTTTTAGGTGTAAGAAGTGCCGGTATTGTGCATGGACTCATGCTCTCTCTCACAAAATCCTTTCTAATTAAGTCATCTACCTGACGTTTTAGTTTAGCATGCTCCTTAGGTTTCATTCTATAGTGTGATAGATTGGGTAAGGACAACCCTGGGACCAAATCAATTGCATTTTGTATGTCCCTAAGTAGAAAAAGTTCATTAGGTAGTTCGTCAGGTGTCAAATCGCTAAATTCAGAAAGGAGTGTCTTAATTACTAGAGAGGTCTCAAAAGATTCAGTCAACTCAGAGACTTCCTTCATAATCAAAGCATGCACAATTTTCGAATCAATTTCTTTACAAAATCTTTTTTTATTCAAAATGTGAAGGGATCTTGTTTTTGCAATTTTTGATGGAGGATTTTTGAAATCTTTTATAGAATTTGAATTTGGGTCTTTTGAAAAAGAGTTTTTTTAATGAAAATTTCTGTTGAGAGGGTTTTGTTGGGCTCAAAACAATTTTCTTTCCATTATGAGCAAAAACATAGGTGTTAGGTCGACCATAATGCGTAACAGATAAATCATAAAGTCAAGGTCTTTCTAAAAGCACATGAGCGACATTCATTGGAAGGACATCACACCAAATCTGATCGAAATAGGTAGCAAAATGAAGTGGGACCAAACAACGCCTTTTTACGGGCATCATGGTCTTGTCTACCCATGCAACGCAATAAGGATTAGGGTGAGGTTCAGTTTTTAGGTTTAGGCGATCAACTGTGGCTTCAGAGATCACATTGATGCAACTGCCACTATCTATGATGACTTTACAACTTTTGTCCCCACACTTTGTGTAAGTGTGAAAAATAGAGGTGCGTCTCCAGTCATCCTCTTTCCTAGGTTGGGTTAAGATACAACGCATGACTTGTAAGGCGGCATTTTCATTGAACTCCTCGTTCAATTCTAACACCTCTTCATCACTAGGAACGTCATCAACAGTGTGTGCAACTTCCTCTAGGTTTTCAAAATCATCGCCATCCGACTGAACAAGCATGTTCCGCTTGGGACATTCATAAGCATAATGACCCATTGGGTGACAATTATAACACCTACCCTGTGTTTCCCTGTTTGGTTTCATTAATGGCTAAACCCTTGCCCTTAGAATCATGATTTGGTCGATTTTGAAAATTGTTTGTTTTATTGGTAGTGAAATTCATGCCAGTGTTTATGCATATTCTTGTCGGCCCATTTTCCAACGAATCATCGAGCAGATGCCTTAAAATATTTTTCATATTCTAAGTTGGAAAGCTTGCTCAACTATTGCAGTCTTATGTGGTGCAATTTCACATTGCAATTCCTCGCGTAACCCATTACAAAATCGCGAAACGGTCCTCTCTTCTTCTTCTTGAATATTGCAGCGGACGTTCATTTCATCAAATTTGGCCATATAATCAGCAACCAAAAGAGAACCTTGCCGAATAGCGTTCGATTGATCGTGCAACTTTTGTTTATACATAGATGGCAAGTACTCTCTCAATTTGGCTTTCATTTCAGCCTACAAAGTAATAGGCTCTTGGCCAAGCCGCTCTAAGTGCCTTTTGATGCCAATCCAATATTGTTTGGCGGTGCTAGTGAGTTTCATTTTAGCAAAATGGACTCATCGATTATCAGACATTTCGTATCAGTCAAAATACTGATCCATGTCGACGAGCCAGTCCGTGAATGCTTTTGGGTCAAGTTTACCATCAAAATTGGGTGCATCAATTTTAACCTTTTTTGTGATGTCATCTTGAGAAACAACATTTTCTTGAAAAAGTGTATTTAATCTTGGTGGCATTTGTTGAATATTATGGGGTTGTGGGATGCGTGTGGCAGATCCTTACGGATCTACTCTTACAGTGGCGTTGTTTTGTGCTGATAGTATTTCGGAGTTCGTCTCTAGGACAGTAACTCTATCTCGGATGTCCTGAATGTCGGTGGATGGTTCAATTATCTTTTCTAAAATTTGTTTTAAAGGATCATTTGGGTCATCGGAATTGGAATTTCTAAACTGTAGTCCTAATCTAGTTGTCATGATGCAAACCTAAGGCTCTGATACCAAATCTGATGCAGGGAAAGAGTTTAGAAATCTTCTAACATGGTTTATGCAAAATCAAGATGACCATTTGAATGCAAAATCAATGTTTAGGTGCAAATTGCATGCAGCAAACATAGCGGGATTCGTTATAGAGATGCGTAAAAGAATAACTTCAGAACAAAATTTTAATCTACGCGATAAAACCCAACAAAAATTCAAATCTAAAATAGAAAACTGAGATGGAGAATTGTACCATCAAGGGATTCGCAAACAGAATTAGCAAACATAGGTGCATAACATGAATCATCCAAATTCCTATTGATCAATCCAATACCATCTCAGTCGGGATACCATTTTGAGAAAGGAACGAAGAAAATTTTAGGAGAAGGAAAAAAGAAAGAAAAGTGGTAAAAGGTTAAAGGTTAGGGAAGGCATTACTGTAGAGTAGACGTCGATGACGAATCCCAGTAACGAACTGATCAAAAAACGATGCCTCAAGTTGCAGATCCAGTAGCAGATGTTGATCGAGAAAGTTATCGACTTGCAGACGTAGCTGTCTTGGAATAGCAGCCCAAACAGCACCAAGCGAGTGCTGCTTGCTGTCCACAGCACGGGAAACACCCTATCGATGTGTTGGAAAGTTTTGGTTGACAGCTTCAACGCCCAGGCAGTGATAAGCCACAGTGACAGGGACAGATGAGAGGCCTTGAGTCGAAGATAATGAAAAGGAGAACAAGATAAAAGGACTCGCTCCCTACGGACTCACTTCGGGCAGCACCAATGGCGAAGGAAAAAGAGAACACATCTCACAAAATCTGAAATTTTATTCATTACCATCCCCACTACATGATATGCGTGTCTTATTAATAGAGTTGCCAACTAACAAATTAACAGAAAGATAAGAATAAATGGCCAACATCTCAACAACTAACATATTCAATTTGACCTTATCTACACCATAACTAATTAAAACTAATTAAAACCCAAAACAGAAAAGTCTAAAAATATCTAAACCAAACTTGAATTCACTTTAAAACTCCGGTTCGGGCTCATTGAGCCAAATGCTTGGCTTACGTCGAAGTCGGCACTGCATGTAGGTTCTAAATGAGGCTTGCTCCGCATCAATTACTTAGTCCAACTTTTGCATTGCAACCATGTCTATATAGGCCATGTTTAAACTAAGTTTTATTACATGCAGTATCATTTCTAGCATGAGATTTTATTTATCATGTGTTTATCTGAAGTCAGATGATCTGAATTTGTATTCAATAGGAATTCTATGGTCCAAAACTGGACCGAAGTTCCACAAAATTAGTAGTTGGGGCTACATAGATGGGATTTTAGTTATCAGATATTTTTGGATGACCTTGACCTTCGAGTGTTAGCTCCACTGCCAGACTTAAAGCAGCACCCATCACTTTTTAGATGCTTGTTGCTTTTTAAAACATCATAGTTGAGATCTTGATGTTCAAAGTAAATTTTTCCTGATTTAAATAATTATGTCTTCCCTTAAAATCTTCAATGCTATCTCAAGTTACCGCCTTGTTGCAATTCCTAGCCTTCCTTTAACATGGAAACTAGTAAATTTATCCTACTTCAGCACATATGCACCTTAGTGTCTTATTGGATCTTATGCTATGCTATGGTAGATAAGTTCGCCAATCTATTATCTGGTGGTTTTTTTATGACATATTTTGTTCATTGCAGTTCATCAATTATTTGTCAAGTTAACATATGATCTTGTGCATTGATGAAAGAGACAACTTTAATAATCATTTATCAAATCATGCTCTAGTAGCCAGAATTTATCTTGATAATTTTTTTTTTAAAAAATTTTCATTTTAAGTCACCTGGAAGTCAAAATGACCTAAGTTATGTATGGGTGCTTTGTCAAGTGCCTACCATCTTTTTTAGGAATGAGCTCACAACTTATCTTTAATGACTAAACATAAGCATGATGTTGTGATCCCCCATTTGGGTTTTAGTTATGAGTTTCTTTTTTCCAATTGTTTCTTTAATGGGCTACCCCTAGAATTATTGCCAAATCTTCAAGTTTCTAAGTTTCACCCAACATGGATCGGTTTTAGCCAAAATTGACCTGAAACTGACCCCTAGTCTTGGTGGTATTGGTTGTTTTCATCTAAAAACAGCTGGCTACAGTCCAGTTTTGGCAGTTTTTGGTCAGTTTTGGTTGAAACTAACTAAAACTATTGATAGATTCTTTTTTAAAGTTATGTCTAAGTCTCTAAGAGTTTATAATCATCTTAGATCCATTTTTTTATTCATTGAAGTACATAGGTTATAGGATACCAACTTTCATTCACATTGTTTGGTTTTATTAAGTTAAAAGAAGAGATAGATATTAAATTGAAGACTTGATGGACCAAGGCCTCCAAAAGAACCTTGTTATGGTACTCTATAGGGAGTGAAGAGTAAATTGAACAACTAGAGTTGATGCAGTCCACAAAGTACCCCCATTATATATGAAATGAATGTGACATTCGACAAATACATGCATTTCACTAAATAGGGTCTTATCCTCAAAATATATTTGAAAAATTGTCCAAAATTCAATATATTCTCAGTTTCTACTAAATGTGAAACGTATGAATTTTAAATGACTATTTGAGAGGTAAATAATGTATACATTGCATGCATTTTTATAAGCATATGGACATACATATGCTTTCACCACACATAATATTAGCATATGTAATTTCACTTTACATGCAATACTAATTTCAGCCTTAAATTATAAAAACTCCAGATGATGTATATTGCACAAATAATTAAGAATGTTGTATAATAACTTTCTTGTCTTCTTTCATTTTATTTTTTTATTTGTTGAAAATTTCTTATCCTTTTAGCAAAACCCCACAACTTGGAGTGATGCAGGAGCATCCAAGAGGATTCTTCAAGTATAATTGGACCCATTAAGTCCACTGGAACAGCTCATTAGTTATTAAGTGTTTAGTCTTTATCTTATGTTATGTCATGTTTTATGTTTTCTTTTAGTTTCAGCCAAAGTTATGTTCCATGTCATTGAAAAGTCATGTGACTTGCATGTGACCTTTTAATGAGTTTGGAGGGCTGAGATTTAGTAAAACCCTATGTGATGAATAGGTTGTGATGCTAGGGTTATTAGAGACCTGGTATAAAAGTTCTATTGAGGGTTGTGATGTAGGGAGTTTTGGCTGTTTTGTGAAAAGAATACAGATCTGAACATTGCTAGGGTTCTTGAACCGAGAATTTTTCATTCCCAATCCGGTTTTACACCTTCTTTGCGGTAATCTTTTCTTGTTCTTGTTGGAATTCCATTCTTGCTGCATTATGGAGCAAAACTTCCAAAATCTCTGAAACTACCAAAATAGAAACTCTATCCAAGGGGCTGAAAGAAAAACTGAAATGGAGTTTTAAAACCTTGGTTTTTTTTCCAAATCCTTTCTGAAAGGTTCTGTTTGTGAGCCCAAATCCTATGCCCCTTGTTTGATTGTTTGATCCTTTCTTGTGGATCCGACTATCCTGTCTAGAAGCTCTCTCTAATCTTCATTGCATAGACTCATATTGGGAGCTCAGTGGTTTCTTTATTGCTTCATTTTCAATTAAAGTTTGTATTTAATTTTTACACCTGTAACATACTCATTCCTTAAGCTATTCTACCTAGTTTCAACAAATATCCATTTGAAAAACAACTTAACTAATTTGTTGATATCATTGGAAGAATTAAAATTTTAATAGTGATCTGGTATGCTATTAAGTTTTGAGAATAAATATTACTATCTAGTTGGTCTAGTTATTACACAGTCATACTTTTTGAGTCAAGTTGGATAATGAGTCAAGTTGGATAAATAGCTTAGTTTTCTAGCATAATTTAAAGTATTTGGCGGTGAACTTCGAGAACTATGGTTTCCTTGCTTAGTCAGCAGAAGCAGGTAGGGTGCAAGTATGCAGGAAGAATATCTTAAAAAGAACTTAGTAAGAAAGCACTTAAGAAATGGGTACAGATAAGGTTCATCGATTTGGAACTGGATCTCGTGCCAGTCGGCTGGCAGTATGCGTCGGTACTGGACCGTAGCAGGCCCGAACTAACACGGAAACAAGGGAGAACTAGGGAGGAAGAGAGAAGGGGGTGAGGGAGGACGAGGGAGGGAAGGAAAGGGAGGCTAGCGAAGACACCGACAGTGGCTACCGGAGGGCTGTGGAGGCCCTCGGAGGGTTGTCGAGGCCTTTGGGGCTCCACACTCCTCTGTGAAAGGAGATTAGAGAGAGAGGGAGGGAGAGAAATGAAGGGAGGGAAAGGTGGCGGGGAGGCAGCTAGAGGCCACTTGCCCTGTTCATCATTTTTCATTTTTTTTTACACAATGCATAGTGAAGCCGACAATGCGTTTTCAGCTATAGCTGAAGTTAGTGTTTCAAATATATAAAATTCATAAAATATGTTAGTATTTTGTACCAGGAGCATACATAATATCTATGCTTTCAGTTTTGTTTCTTCTCAATTCCTAATGTGTTCAAATCTTTTTGTTCAACACTTTCTAAGTAGAATCCACAAGCAAGTGAATATGGGAATTTCTTCTCATAATTTTTTTAAGATTTAGATGACTATTTAAATAAATGGATGTAATTACCGGATATTATGTTTATGTTGTATAGATAGATGTCATTACTATCAATTATGGTATCTTCTAATTGGTTGTTTGCATAAGTGTCCTTTTGGAAGCCTTTTTCTGTTAGGGGCAAAATTCATCATATATTTTCACTTTTAGCTTTAGAAAAAATAAAGAGAAACTATTGAAAATTGAGACTTTGTAGTTTATGTACTGAAAGAAAGGGAAATAACTTGATGTGATTGTAAACACCAAAATTAAACTTTGAAGAAAAAATATCTGTGGTTAGTTTTTAATTTTGGTTGAAATCAATGAAACAGGTCGTTGAAACTAGCAGAAACTACCAAAATTGACTGATAATTGAAACAAGAGGTTAATTTGGGTTTGTCCTCGGCCAAAACTTAGCAGTTTCTAGGTTGTTCAGAACTTAAAATCGGGGATAGGGGCAATGCATAATAACATTGCCATATAGTTCTTCCCTTAATCTATATTATATGTGAAAAAGATCATAATTTGTCCATGGGCGATATGGACCCTTGAATCTAATTGTATGAATCCTAACCATCTAAACTTTGATTTGGTTCATCTCTTCCATCCTATCCCATCCATATCTATTGTTATATTCCAATTCTTGTTTTAAGTAATCTCAGTCTCTTTATTCGATCACATTCTTTGAGCCCCCAGAATCTTCCCTTAAGCCTCCTGTATGCAAGTATCCATATAATAAATTTCTGTTGATAAGTATTTATAGCCATCATATTTAGTTGATGTGGTCATGATCATCCAAACTTTAACCCTTTTATCTTAAAGGAATGTGTCCTACAATGACTCCTGCTAGACAATTATTAATCCCTTGTCATTATTATTTTTCATTTATCTTTTTCACCTGGTCTACCCATATCTGATGCAACTCACTCTCCCTCTTGCTTTATCACATGGGAATGGAAGATACCTTCATTGAATATTTATGAGGAACAATCATCTTTGGAGGAGTTGGGACGTTGGGGCACAACCATGAAGCCAGGTAAAAGATCAAGCAGATGGTGTGGTGCACTTGTTCAACTATGGCAAAATTCATAAATGAATAGCTTTTATAGAAACTTTGGTATCCTGTATCTTGCACACAATGTACTAGTTGCATTGATTTCTTGAAATCTTCCAGTTTCAGTGGAAGGTCTATTCTTGACAAGACAAATGCTGAGATTGACCGTCCAAAATATTTCTCGATCTTTTCTTTTCTGGTAGATTGCAACTGACTGCATCAGAAAACCAGATTTAGAGCAATCAGATTTGGATTACTTAAGCTAAGACCTATAGCTGAAAATATGCCAAATGTAAATGATAGTCCAAGCTCAAATATGATATACTGGTTTCAATTTTATGTAAACAGAGAGTTTTAAAGAGGGAGTTGAAGTATGGAAGCATTAAGAGGACTTGCAGTTCAGCAAAAATTGATAATGCAATTTTTTAAAACATGGAGTTCATATAAAAAACTTCTATTTTTGGTCCATGAAAGAATATGAATGACAACTTAAGTATGTTCAACCCAAAAATTCAATATAAATACTTAAAGTATGGAGGACCTCTTGATCCAAATGATAATATCGGTACACCTACCACAGATACTCAAATCCAATTTATAGTCACCTTGATCCAAGTTGTAGGACCTATTTTGTTTTTCCTATTTGCTACATGAGCAAAAGACATCCTGAGCTGCGGAGTTATTTTAGCCAAAAAAAAAGAAAAAAAGAAAAAAAGGGTATAGCTGTTGCAAAAGGAATCAATTCATACTCCAATTTTCTTATTCTCAATCCAAGCAAGGCCTAAATGTCAAATTTCTTTAAGATTTCTGTTATAAAATTGTATTTATTACCTATAAATTTTCTTCTGTTAGTTTTTGGCTCCACAAGAAGTGTTGAGTCTACAAATCCCGGCTTTTCACCTGCCATCTCCTAGAACCAATCATCATGAATACAAATACTTTCTCTAGTACCTTAACCCTTGACTTTTGTCACACTTTGCTAAGGAGTCTTCTTTCCATCTAGTGTCTCAAGTGAGGCAAGAAGGCCCTAAATCAGCCATGTTAAGCTAGAATTATGAAATTTCAATGGGGGATTAAGGCATGGATGCCATTGTTTTAAGGGGTAAAGCTTCAGTTGAAGCAATGTTAATGAACTATCTTGTCAACTTCTAGTTAGATGGGGGCTATATTGATTTTTCTTGATGTAGAGCAGCAAAGCTTGCAACAATGTGCTGCGCTATGTGGGTGGTAAAGCTGAATATGGCTGCCAAAAGAGAAGGGTTTGTGTGAGGCATGATTTAAAAAATTCATGAGAATGGGAGAGTATGACGAGTACTATAATGTTCTGATGCATGGATGCTGAAACTCCACGTACCGGTACATCAGCTGTATGGGTGCAGACCAAAGGTATCATGCTAGTGCATACTGACAGTTTTTCATGTTTTTGAAGCTACCAGTTTCGGTACATACCGTCAATACCAGTATCATTACCAGTACTTTACGATTTTGATGGAAAAAAAGTATGTGGTTTGGTACAAGTATTTAAAACCTTGGCATGAGGGTGACCTGTTACAAACATCAAACTTAAATCCATCACTATCTCAAACAAGATGGCATGTTTAATGCCTAAATAAAACATGATGTTAATTGATCGGTTTCTTGATGATGATTGTGAGCCTGGCATACCCCATTTTTGTTCCATAAACTGCCTGAATAAAATATGGTGTTGTTGGCTTTGGTTCCAAATGAGCCTAGTGTTACACCAAATCGTTATTGTTTGACATAATGCTTGAAATAAGAATGCATGAATGATAACAACCATAAAATGACATTTAATGAAGGATTTCATCTCAATTCTATGGTTTTGGAATTATGCCATTTACCTTCAATGGTTATTCTTTTTTTTGGTTGTACAATTGTAGATATTATAAAGATAGAAAATGCACACTCAAGTTTGAAAAAAAAAGGTATAGAAAAAAAATGCATTAATCTAACAACAAACCTATAGAAAGATCAAAGCTACCTGCATCTTCAAGTTCATAATTGTATTCAAAATCTTACCCTATGACCAATCAAGGTTAAGCCCAAATTTAAATCGGTTTGGATTTAAACTTTTATCAGTGTAATGTTGGCTTTATTTATACTTAATATGACTAAAGATATGACTGAATTTTGTGTTTTAGTTGGATCATGATCAAATTTAGTTTTCGTTTGTGAAAATCTTATTGATAGAAGTTAAATCTAGTAAGGTAGATATGATAAATGACGTAGAATCAGATTTAAAGTGAAATATGGAAATTTATGATTGTTGAGAATCTTGCCAAGATACTAGTATTATTCTTTCCTAATTTAGCTGCTGGAATCATGCAGATTATATTCTAAATATTCTATGATATCAAAAATCATGCATATTATATTCTGAAGATCATGCCGATCCTTGATATCTCCTTTCTTTTGTACTCTTTTGTGTACATAGTCATAATTTTAGCCTAGATTCATTGTCTCTTTTTTATAAATTGTACTCTACTGTATCACCAAGAATTTATTGAAATAAACAATCAAGTCATTCTTTCACAAAATTCCTCTTCTTCTTATCTTTTTTCATGGTATCAGAGCTTGTTAAGGTTTGATTCTCCTTATTTTTTGTTATGTCCTGTTCCCCTATCATTCTTCTGTGTTCTGAGAAACAGAACCAGCATCCATCTTTCAAAATTGGAAGTTCTCAGACTTCAAATTTACTCCTGTGATTCTCTTAACAAGTCAACATTAGCCAACTTGCAGCTCATATGGCCCAGACCTATGGACATGGACTCTTTCCATTACCTGATGCAAAAGATTAACGGTCCAATTCCATTACCATAACTGGAGCTGACTGCAATGAATACTTGCAGTATCAAGCTGCAAAACAGTAGTCATCCTCATCTAACATCTCCCACTCTGGTAATTTCTTTGCTTGTTTGACCAGGTCTTCACCCATTAGCCTATGGATACTAGATTCCGGTGCATTTGACCGTATCTCTGGCAATAAGAACCTTTTCTCTAATAAGCTCATCTCTCCTCCAACTTCCTCTAAAGTTATACTTGCTAATGGCTTATAGACTTTTGGTTAAAGAAATAGGAGAAGTTCAACCTTGTCCTTCTGTTTCTTTAAACTTAGTCTTATTTGCTCCTGAATGCCCATACAATTTGATTTCCATCAGCAAATTAATCAAAAATCTTGATTGTTCTATCACTTTTATGGCTAACTCTGTTATTGTGCAAGACTGGGGTACGGGGAAAACAATTGGAACAAAACATGAGTTATAAGGACTGTATCACCTCTCTAATCTAAGTCCACCAGTTGCTTTCACTTTCGCTGCTTCCACCAATCTTCTTCATAGCCATCTAGATTATCCGAGTCTCACCAAACTTTAGAAATTAGTACCTAGTCTTTCTACATTGTCTTCTTTAAAGTATGAGTCATGTCAACTTGGGAAACAAACTTGAGCTTTCTTTCCAAGCGAGTCAATAATAGGGCCACATCCATGTATGATATTATTCACTCAGATATATGGGGTCCAAGTCGTGTCAATTCAATTTTGGGATTTCATTATTTTGTTAATTTTATTGATGATTATTCCCATTGCACTTGGGTATTTTTAATGAAGAATCATTCTGAATTGTTCTTTATATTTCAAAATTTCTGTGCTGAGATTCGTAATCAATTTGGTGTTTCAATCAAGGTATTATGTAGTAATAATGCAAGAGAATATTTATCTTTCTCCTTTACCAATTTCATGTCTTCTCGGGGAATTATTCATCAGACCTCTTGTGCATATACTTAGCAAAATGGAGTCACCAACATAAAAATTGGCATCTCATTAAACCATCCGTACCTTATACACCATCATGTTTCTTTTAGTTTTTGGGAGGATGTTGTTCTCACCGCTTGTTATTTAATTAACTGAATGCCTTCTTTTGTGTTGCAGCATTAAAGTTCTCACTCAAGTTTATTTTCAGAACAAAATCCCCATCTTTCATTGCGTGTGTTTAGCTGTATTTGTTTTGTTCATGATGACACTCCTATAAAAGACAAATTCTAGCCCAAATCAGTCAAGTGTATCTTTTTAGGATACTCCCATCTTCAGAAAGGTTACAAATGCGATGATCCAACAACAAATAAATATTTTATCTCAGTAGATGTGACCTTCTTTGAAATATCTCCATATTTTTCACCAAACACCGCAAACACAAATCTCACTCCTGAAGTTCTACCAGTTCCTGTTCTTCCTCCATTGCAAGTCAGTCCTCCTCTCCGAGTCTTCTCACGTCATTTTTACCCTCCTGCTAACACCAATGACATTTCTCTCCATGATACAGGTACAATGGCAGCTCCTGATGACTCTTCTCCTATTTCTTCATCACCTACTACGGTCATGCCTTCAGCAGAAGCAGCAACTCCACTTATTGCCTTTTGAAAAGGTATTCGTTCATCTCGCAACCCACATCCCGTTTATAATTTTCTAAGTTACCATTGTTTACCTCCATCCTATTATGCTTTTGTTTCCACTTTGTCTAATGTTCCCATACCAAAAACTGTTAGAGAAGCATTGACACATCCAGGGTGGTGAGTGATGGAAATCGGCAGGCGTTCTAAGCATGATTTTTAAAATTTTAAAACGGAAGACTTAAGATTAAATATTTTAATTTAATAAACATGCTTAGGATCAGTTCTAAAACACCTACCCTAGGATCTATAACACAAAATATAGTATGCATAAAATCTGAAAAATAAAACATATGCATCGATCACATTGATGCTAGAATCTAGATTTAATTTTTAGATCTATCTACTAAGGTTCAGAACCTTATACCTAAGCATGGGTAGATGATCTCTGTTGTTGAAACTTTCAGATGTGAAGATCTGAAGGTTGCTCGTAGCCGCCTAGGGTGTCTGTCCTCTACAAATCGTCCAATCGAAGTCCTGCATTGATCCAATCTTCCGAGATTGCTAGATCGCATGAAGATCGAAAAGATGGCTGATCTGATTGCTTCTCGTTTTTCGAACCTCTTGGACTTTCTGAAGTCGAAGAAGGATCTATGGAGGATGTAGGGAAGAAGAAGAACAAAAAAAACTATTTCTCTCTGATTTTTCTTTCTCCCAAAAACCTTATAACCTAAGGTTTGATCTCTCACCCTAGAGGAGGAAGAACTATAATTTCTCTCACGCCTAAGAAGGCTTCCCACCCCAATCCTCATGCCCCAAGTAATGTTCGGCCCTCCCTCTTTCACTTGTGAATTTCATGTTAAAAACCAATTAGAGTTGGCGCACAAAAAGGAGGGGTTTTTATAGATGTAAAACACTAGTCTAGATTAGATAGGATAGGTCTAGGTTCTGGTTTAGATTTAAACTCCTTTAAATCTAAACTTTATCTAACCTAAACTCATCTCTATTAGGGCTGTAAACGAGTCGAGCTACTCGAGCTCGACTCGATTATTATTGAGTTTGAGTCGAGCTCGAGTAGCATGATACTTAGCTCGGAAACTCGAGTATTCGAATCGAGCTTGAGTAGCTTTTCGAGCCGAGCTCGAGTAGCAGGATACTCGGCTCTAAAACTCGCGAGCTTGCTCGAGTATATACATATATTTTTAATAATATTTTTTTTATTTATAATATATATATTAATATATATTATAATAAGATAAGGCTTGATTTCGAGCTCAAGCTCGAAATGGCTTGGTTCATATTCGAGTTGAGTCGAGTCGATCTCGAGCTTTGCCTATTTTTTATCGACCCGAGTTCGAGCTTGGGATATTAAAGCTTGATCGAGTTTGAGCAGAGTTTCGTGCTCGAGTATTTTGAGTCGAGTCGAGCTTTCAGTTACTCGACTCAACTCGGTTCGATTGCACCCCTAATCTCTATCCATCTAGAAATAGTGGCCCAATAAAGGCTTAGGCATGGGGAAAAAATACGGAAGAACCTTTCATTTTGTTGCATAAAATAAAGAGTCCTGCAGGTTATCAACCAAAGTAGATAAGGTGATTAGTTAGAGTTTAATCTCAAAACTATTTTGAATCAAGCTTAAACCAAACTAAACCTTATCCATATGGGGCGACAACATGGGGATTTTCTAATGAATATCCCATGCACAAACTCCCTTTATGCGTGGAGAAGAGGGTGCAGAGAAATTAGGTGGTGCAGGGAGCAATCCAACATTGTTTGGACTCTAGGTTTTGTCATTTGGATCTAACCAAATCTAATTTAATTAGAACCAAATAAATAAGATTAAACTTAATCCAATTAGGCTTGAAACCAACTTAGTTAAATCCTAATCAAATCAGGATTTGATCGAGTCCAAGTCTTGATCAAATCAAGAACCAATCTCCCTTGGTGATTAGGTCATCTTATAACCTAATCGGATCAAATCAAATCAAATTCAATTCAATTAGATTTGATCCAAACTTCATGACTCAATCAATTTAAGCTAATTAGCAATCTTATTGCTAAGTAATCCTCTAATGATAGTCCCAGTCCAGTGGGACTCCTGATCATAGAGTTCCAGTCTAGTGAGACTCTTGATTAGCCAAATGATCAGATTGGTACTTTTTGTGAGTGTGACCTTATAGGTTAGAATCTAAGCTGGTAGCAAAGGAACAAATTCCTCTACCAATCGAAGTGACCATCTAGTAATGGTATCCGATGTTAGGATAGGCCGAATGTTGGTGAAGCAATATTTAGAACCTACTAGAATATGGTTATCGTATAATTCACCCCTTTGACCTCTATGCTTAGGATGACTTAGAGTTAAATTGTCAACCCTTATCAGTACATTCATAATGTATCTTAACCTAATCAGTCCTGTGACTCCTTACAAGAGCTATCTTGGCCAAGGCTTTGCTAAATTGAAATACAATATAACACATCTTCTAAAATCAGGAGTGGTCAATCCCATCTTGTAACTTGACTTACATACCGATTCTTCAAGTATTTGACTGTGCCCAGAAACCTTTCTTCACTGAATTAGAAATTCAGGTAGTTCGACACCAAAGTACAGTAAGTTACTTGGAAGTCATCATGATGATCTTAGGTCGGAGGGACAGTTATACTCATATCCCTTCGGAGCAAGTCTTGACAGCAGAATGCTCCGGAGTGGTCATGTTTAGTGCAGATATACTCCTATATTTCACCTGCATGCCATACTAGTGTCTCTATACTCCTTGGTTAAGTGGACAAGCAACTTATATGGTACACAACAACTTATACTCGATATTGCTATCGTCCTAATAATAGCATATCGTTTGGTCGCGAACATGTTTAAGGCCTAAATGATAAATTCTCCTTTATCACTTTAAAATAGTCCTAAGGACTTCATCACAACACAGGAGTTCGTTAGAAGATGTACATAATTTATGATAAAAAAGATAAATAATATTTTATTAATAAATAATTCATATATATATATATACACACACACACACAAAAATGATCTCAATCGTCTATAAGCTGATGATTGGCTTTGGAACATAATTCCCATCAGCGAGATGCAATGATAGAGGAAATGACTGCTTTTCATGATAATGGTACTTGGGAGTTGGTTCCACTGCTACTGGACAAATCTGCTGTTGGGTGTCGTTGGGTTTATAGCATGAAGGTAGATCCTCATGGCAAAATTGATCGGTTGAAAGCTCGCCTTGTTACCAAAGAATACACTTAGATTTATGAGCTTGATTATGGTGATGCATTCTCTCCAGTAGCTAAAATTGCATCAGTCCGTCTACTTATCTCCTTGGTAGCAATGCATCACTGGATGCTTCATTAGCTAGATGTTAAGAATGATATTTTTACATGGGGAGATAGCCGAAGAAGTGTATATGGAGCAATCACCAGGGTTTATTGCTCAGGGGGAGTCTGGCTTGGTATGCCGTCCACGATGGTCATTGTATGGTCTAAAGTAGTCTCCAAGAGCATGGTTTGGACAGTTCAGTGTGGTGGTCCAATAGTTTGGAATGTCTCGAAGTGAAGCTAATCATTTAGTGTTCTTCCATCATGATGGTCATGGTAAATGAATTTATCTAGTGGTCTATGTTGATGACATTGCTATAAAGGCAATGACCATGACGGGATTTCTCAACTCAAGCAGTATTTGTTCAGCCATTTTCAGACCAAAGATTTGGGAAAATTGAAATACTTCTTGGGGATTGAGGTAGCACAGTCCAAAATAGGCATTGCTATCTCACAAAGAAAGTATGCTTTAGACATATTAGAAGAAATAGGCATGTTAGATTGCAAACATGTGGACACTCCAATCGATTCGAATGTCAAACTTGTTCCTAGATAGGGGGAGCCATTGGAAGACCCTGGTAGATATCGGAGACTGGTTGGGAAGATAAATTATCTCACAATCACATGACCGAATATTTCATTTGCTGTAAGTATGGTTAGTCAGTTTCTTCAGGCTTCATGTAATAGTCATTGGGATGCAGTAATCTGCATTCTCAGATATATCAAAGGAGCTTTAGGACAAGGTCGTTGGGTACTCTGATGTAGACTAGACAGGTTTTTCGATCTACTTTAGGATACCGTGTCATGATTGAAAGGAATCTAATATCTTGGAAGAGTAAAAAGTAAGATGTAGTTGCTAGATCAAGTGCAGAAGCAGAATATTGAGCTATGGCTCTCACAACGTGTGAGCTTATTTGGTTATGGCAACTTCTTCAAGAATTGGGGTGTGATGAAGTTAAACAAATGAAGTTGATATGTGACAATCAAGCTGCCCTTCATATTGCCTCAAATCTGGTTTTTCACGAAAGAACAAAATATATAGAGGTGGATTGTCAATTTATTAGACAAAATATTGAATCAGGATGTATTGCCACCAGTTTCATCAATTCAAATGATCAATTAGCAAATGTTTTTACTAAATCCCTTATAGGCTCTCGGAATGAAAACGTTTGTAACAAGCTTGGAGCATATGACATGTACGCTTCAACTTAAGGGCTTGAGGGGAAGTGTTGAGAATTTTGACGAGATACTAGCATTATTCTGTCCTAATTTAGCTGCTGAAATCATGCAGATTATATTCCGAAAATTCTATGATATCAAGAATTATGCAGATTATATTCTGAAGATCATGCCGATATTATGCCGATCCTTGATATCTCTTGATATCTCCTTCCTTTTGTACTCTCTTATGTATATGGTCATAATTCTAGTCTCAATTCATGGTGTCCCTTCTCTATAAATTGTACTTTACTGTATTACCAAGAATTTATTGAAATAAACAATCAAGCTATTCTTTCACAAAATCCCTCTTCTTCTTCTCTTTTTTCAATGATAACTAGAAATTAGCTGAATTTCTAATATGTCCTCATTCAATATTGCATTGAACTGTATTGCAAATTATTCATTAGTATTTTTTTGCAATTCACTTTATGTTTAGCAAATTACATAATTAAGGTAGCGGCAACTTGACCACCTTTTGCTGATGTTTGAGCCTTGCCTATTATAAGAGATGCAAATGAGCCATGCGAAGCTGGGTATTTTAAAGTGAGACTCGAACTTGGCTTTCTTTTTTAACTAGTGTTTCGAACTCAGTTTGAGGTCTAGCTGAGGTTGATACATGCTGTTCAAGCTTGGCTCGTAAGCTCAAACCTAGGCTTTTATCATACTGAGCCAAGCTCTCCCTTGAATCTGCAGGCCAGTTGTCTTCAATCTTGGCTCTTTTATGGGCCAAGATCTGAAAATTGTTTGAGAACAGCTTGTTTCTAATTGAGCCTAGCTCAAACAAGCTATTAACCAGCTGAGCTCAGGCTGCTCATGTGCAGCTTGGATTGTTGCAGTACTACTCAATATGGTTCCTGTATGTTTGCCTGAAAATTGGCTTGGAAATTCTATGAAAAGTTGGTGTTTCGGCTGAGGATATATGAAATATCTGACATAAATCTTATAGGAATAAATTACTGTAGGAAGTTCCAAAATTGTACCTATGTAAGTCTGTGGTCAATAAAAACTGTGCATAGATTTGGTTCAACAACCTATGTGACTCACAGATAAAAATCATTATATCCTGTGCCATATACATATATGGGTTTTCCCCCTCCACATGCATTAGCACATGCTTCTTTACTAGTTTAATAAGAAATTTTTGAAATTCAATTGGAAATTGTAGTATTTAAGGATAAATTATGTGAAACCCAATCGAAAGTAGGGATCACATGAAATTAACAGCAAAGGAATAGATTCAAGTCTGAATTCTGCCAGATTAAAAACCTATAGTTTGAATGTTCATATGAAATGGCTTCAGTTCTGATTGTACTTCTGATTATCGGTTAGATTCATGCTGTTTAATGGCAGTAATTAACATAGAAGGTAGCAGAAACAATATTTGTAATGGGTACTAAAGAGAGATGGGAAGAATAGTAGAAGAAGACTGGAAGTAAGAAGGCTTGTGGCCACTTTTAAACACAACATAAAATCCACGCTGTCCTTTTTTCTGGTGGTGTACATACCCCTTATGAAAAGCTCAGCCAGACCCCTTTCTTAACCCTACTAGAATTCTTTTTTATAGGAAATAAATTATCCTTAACAAACTGCTAAACATGGACATAGTTGACTCCCATTATGATGCATGACGAAGAAAAACTAGAAAACTACAACTGAAAGAAAAACAGAGCACAAAATAAAATTCCAGGCTTCCAGCAACTTGAAATTCAAAAATCTGATTGCACTTGTTGCTTCTCCGGCATCTGACTTGCTGGAGGTGGAACATGCATAGGAATTTTGAGTTAAACCAGTAGTTTCCTATCCTCCATTGCTATCACCTGGCTTTTTTGAAACAAACATGTATTTGGTACCTGGATATTTGATGTTGTTGGTATGTTCTGCTTTATGATCATAGAACCTTAGTCTCCATGATAATAGCGTACGCTGTCATAGGAGGGACATCATGTGGCACCTGCTTTTTGAATGGACCAACAGAAAATGAGACCAAGTATTTATGATGAATCAATTGCAGTCATGTTATTTTGTAGGATGTCTTCTTTTGCTCCACCTTCAAAGTCAGCTTTTTCATGACTTCCTGTGAAACAAAGACCTTGTACTTCTCCCAGCAGATATCTTACTAATATATGATTAGAAAGTGATCTACCATCAAATAGAGAAATTAGGAAGAATCCTTATGGAAATAAAATGTGGAAAGGATTTTTTTTTCTTTTTCGGCTGGGTGTTTGGGTGGGGGGTGGGGGGGGGGTGTGTGAAAGGGTTCTTTCCTTGCTTTTAGTTTTGAAACACTTTTTTACTACATTAGTTTAATTTAGCTTTACAAGGATGATGACGTTCTCACATACATTTCAAACAAAAAGGTGGAATATGAGATATTCCATCTATTGGAATATGGGGCGTCCATTGATGGGCTGACTCATATTATGGTCCGATCCAAAGTAAATGTTTGAGTTTTGAAAAGTTTAAATTCAAAAGGATCATTTGAATTTAAAGGGTTGTTTGATATTAGATAATGATTATCTAATTATCTTTACAGTTGAGTTGTTCGACACCTATTAAGGAGGTGGGAAGTTATTCGTGTTTTTAATTCATGAGAGTTTTCGACGATCTTCACCCCTTCTTCCTCCTTTCCCTTCTTCCTGAGAGAAGAAAATACATAGTTTGAGTGATTTGGTTGGATTTGGGTGTGCTTGCTGTGGAAAACACACAAGATTCGACTTATGATCTTGTGTAATACCGTTCAGATTTTTGGTTCGTGGTGGAAAAGGGAGAAGCTGATCAATCGGGAGTGAGAACGATCTTGAAAGTTAGATTCCGCTGCAATCTTAAGTTTGTGTTGAGGTAACATCTTCACAACATCTAACATTGGTATCAGAGCCTAATATGCTTTTCTATTAGTTTAATCCTGCTTTTGAGATCTCTGTTTTTTTTTTTTGTGTTGAGACCCCAAAATATCTCAGAACTCTGTAATTATGGTTCCGTCCACCTAAAATGCCACGTATACTCGAGATAGGCCATTTTTTCGACTTCGGTCCACCGAGGACTGTGAGAGGATCGATCCTCGGTCTATGGCCATGCGTGGACTACATGGTTGCCGCACGGAATGCACGTGGGCTTGCGCAGCACCTGGGCTCGGGACGAGCGGGCGCGCGCGGTGCCTCGGCTTGGGCCGCGCCTGCGCGCATGGCGCTTGGGCCCGGGTCTTCTGGGCGAACGGCGCCTGGGTTTTGGGCCGAGTGGGCGCACGGTGCTCGTTTAAGGATCATATGGATTTCCTTTTGTCCAAGTGGGAGTTCTTAAAGTGGTAGATGGAAGGCTCATTTAAGAACTATAATGTAATAGATGTTTTGCGCATAATCGAATTAGAGGAATGATGTAGTTAAGTTTCATGTGATGAGGGTAGACAAACGTCAACTTTCGATTATGAACTTAATTGTATACTATTATTAATCTAATTGCAATCTGCAGCAAACATGATATTGTGTATATATTGATCTGTGCTATTCCTATATGTGCAGATATGGCTTCAAAGAACATTGCAGAGCTTAATAAGGGCGATAAGCTGGACGGTGACAATTATGACATTTGGCACCGTAAGGTTCAGTACATCCTTGAGGAGCAGGATGTTTTGGAAACACTGAACCATGTGATGGTTGAGCTGGAGCGTGGGAACACACGAGAGATTGAGACTTTTCTGGCCTGGAAAAAGAAAAATAGCATTGCTCGCATCACGTTGCTGAGTAGTATGGCTGATGATCTCATGTGTGAATATGAGACTTATAAGATGGCTCAGGCCATGTGGATTGCACTGAAGGATAAGTTTGGGGGCACTTTTGGTACCGAACTTAGGAGGTTAACCATCAAGTTTGACACATACAGGTTGCGTCCTAATGTTTTGATGAGGCAGCATTTGGGAGAGATGTCAAACATGATTCGGGAGCTGAAGTCAGCTGACCACAACCTCTCAGACGAACAACAGGTGCAAGCTGTTATTAGATTCCTACTTGCCAATTGGGAGTATATGAAGGTTAATATGACTCACAATGAGTCTGTTAAGACCTTTGCTGATATAGAGCATTATCTTATTCTTGAGGATGAGTGCCGGGAGGCTGCTAAGACATTCGATCAGACTTTTATGGCTGAGACTGCTGGGACTTTGAATACCAAGCAGAAGGGCAAAGGTAAGAAGTCCTTGAAGAAGAAGAACTGGCAAAAGAAGGGATCTGGAAAGCCTTTTGAGAAGGCTAAATCTGATTTTAAGAAGAGAGGGAAGCATGGTGGAAAGAAAGATATGACCAAAGTAGAGTGTTATGGTTGCCACAAGATGGGTCATTTTGCTCGGGATAGCCCAGAGCAGAACAATTTAACACCATGCTATGCGCGTCCTTATTTTCTTTATGTTTCTAGCACTGCATTAATGACTAATGCTAATTCTTTGTGGACTATAGATTCAGGAGCAACAAACCACATAGCTAGAGACAGATGAGTATTTGTTGAGTATCGCCGGCTGCTTTTCAGGAGTAGATGGCTTTATGTAGGAAACAATGCTGGCATTGAAGTGAAAGGGATCGGAACATGCAAGCTAGAGTTACGTGGTGGACAAATCCTACTACATGATGTTTTATATGTTCTAGAAATCCGACGGAACTTGGTTTTAGTGGTCTCTCTTCTTAGATTAGGTTTCAATGTCAATTTCCAGAATAATTCAGTTGATATTATTTTAGGGACTAAACTTTATGGTTTTGGTTTCTTTTGAATAATTTCATTGTGTTGGACACAATTTTTAGAAATGGTTATATTTCAGATGATCATTATTTTACTTTATCTTCTGTCTCGAATAATGTTTGTGATGTGAATGTTTGGCATGCTAGGCTTGGACATGTGGGTCCAAAAAGAATGAATAGGTTGGCAAAAGCAGGACTATTAGAGTCCTTGACAAAAATTGAGATGTCTACTTGCCAACATTGCCTAGCAGGTAAAGCAACTAGAAAACTATTTGGAAAAAGAACCAGAGCTGACTTTCCATTGTAATTGGTTCATTTTGATGTATATGGTCCGATGAGTGTGAGGGCAAGGCATGGAGTCTTATTTCATCACTTTTATTGATGATTATATCCGTTATGGTCATGTTTATTTGATCTCCCATAAGTCAGAAACTTTAGAGTGCTTCAGACAATTTATGATTCTAGTTGAGAATCAATTGGATCAAAGAATTAAGGCTTTGAGAACTGATCGTGGACGTGAGTATTTATCGAATCAATTCAAGGATCTGTGATGAAAAGAAAATTGCAAGATAGTTGACGATTCCTGGCACTCCACAACAAAATGGAGTTGTAGAGCTAAGGAATAGAACTTTGCTCAAGATGGTTAGGTCAATGATGGCGCAGGCTAATTTGCCCATTTTTCATTGGGAAGATGCTTTGATAACTGCAGCCTATGTACTTAACTGGGTGCCCTCTAAGTTTGTTGCTTCTACAACCTATAAATTATGGATGGGTAAAAAGCCGGATTTGAGTGTACTGCGGCCCTGGGGGTCGGCAGCTTATGTGCATAATCCTTCTCATAGATATGGAAAGTTGGGTCCTAAGGACAAAAAATGCATATTTATCAAATATTTTGAACACTCAAAGGGCTATGTTTTCATTGGTGAAAATGAAGATGGAAGCATAACAAAACTTGAGTCGTGAGGTGCCATATTTTTAGAACATGAATTTTCTAGTAGGGGCGATATTGATAAAACTATGTCATTTTATGAGATTACGGATCAGCAGATAAATGATGAGAACCAAGAAAGTGAGGAACAAATAGTTGTACCTCCACCCTGCTAATCCGAGTGGGAGGATATATGAGAGTCCTCAAGAGACAGTTGTGTAGGAGTAGCTGAGGGAATGTTCCCCGATGTTGTTTCGAGATCGAAGGGGAAGCATTTATAGTTACTCCAGGAGATGTTGAGGAGCCGAGTTCAATTCAAGAGGCTCTCTCATCCCAGACATGGTTAGTCCTCGTAGACTCCTCTTCTATTGAAAGATATAAGGCTCGCTTTGTAGCTAAGGGGTACATACAACAGGAAGGAATTGATTACGAGGATACTTTTTCGCCTGCTGTAAGATTCACTTTCATTAGACTTGTTCTTGCTATAGTTGCCAAGTTGGACTCGGAGTTACATCAGATGGATGTAAAGACCGCATTTCTCAATAGAGAACTAGATGAAGAAATCTATATGGAACAGCCATTAGGTTTTATTGAGAAAAGTTAGGAGCACAAAGTTTGTAGACTCTGGAGGTCTATTTACGGACTTAAACAATCATCTAGACAGTGGTATTTGAGGTTTCATCGAGCAATTTCATCTTATGACTTTCAAATGATCGATGAGAATCAGTGTGTATATATGAAGCGGTCTGAGACAGATTTTGTCATATTATCTCTTTATGTGGATGATATACTATTAGCTGGAAATAGTTTATCTTTTGTGAATGCCATTAAGAGTTGGCTGTCCTTGAACTTCGAGATGAAGGACATGGGTGAGACAGAATTTATTCTTGGAGTTAAAATCCAAAGGGATCGCTTCAAGAACCTAATCGCTTTGTCACAAGAATCATACATTGAGAAGATTCTTGAGCAGTTTAGGATGAAAGACTGTAAGTCTATAGATATCCCTATTGCTAAAGGTGAAGCTTTGAGCTTTGCAATGTGTCCTAAGACTCAATCTGAAAGAGATTCCATGAAGAAAGTCTTTCTTATTTCAGTGTTGTTGGGAGCTTGATGTATGCAATGATGTGCACACGACCCGATATTTGTTATGCAGTGGGCCTTGTAAGCCATTACCAGTCCAATCCAGGGCAGAAACATTGGCAAGCGGTCAAAAGGATCTTGAGATACTTGAAGGGCACTGCTACTTATAGATTGTGTTACCATGAGAGTGATTTACAGTTGGTAGGTTACTCAGATGTTGACTGGGATGGAGATCCGGATGAAAGCAAATCCACTTCCGGTTATGTATTCTTGCTGAATAATGGTACCATTTCTTGGAGCAGCAAGAAATAAACATGCATGACATTGTCAACTATGGAAGCAGAATTTGTTGCATGTTCTGCTGCAGTGCAAGAGGCATTATGGCTGAGACGATTTATGGGCCATTTAGGGATCATTGGTGGAAAGATAGAGTCAGTAAAACTCTATTGTGATAGCCAAGCAGCCATAGCCTACACTAAAGATTTTAAGTATCATAGCAGGACGAAACACATAGGCACGAAGTATAACTTCGTGAGAGATGTGATAGCACAGAAGGAAATAACTCTACAGTACATCACCACACATGAGATGGGGGTAGATCCCATGACGAAGCCGATCCTTAGAGATGTATTTGTTGAGCATGTGAAATCTCTAGGATTGCGTAGATTGTAGAGTTTTATATTTCTTTATGTCTAAGCATGATGTATATAAATAATTTTCTTTGAATGAATAAATATGATAATTTCTTTATTCAGTGATTTTTTTTAGTAAACATGTACATAATATCATAGTATGTTGTATAGGTTGGAGTTAAGGTTGGCTCTCTCACATGAGCAATCGTCTTGGGTGCTTATAAGGAGCGAGCCAAGACGAGACATTCTGTATTTCTTAGCATTGAAAATGGCAGCCAAGAGGCATCCTGTGGTATGTAAGAACATAATGCAGTTTATAATGTCGCCCTAGTAAGAGACTAGGATGAGATCCGAAAGAGACATAATATGTGAATCGAATTATGGATTACCATCGTCCATAATACCTGTAGCTAGATGCGAGATCTCCTCCAGGTGCTATAAGGGCGAGCGGAGTGGTAGAACTCAGGTCAAGTGTCGGGGGCGCTTGGACTAAGGTCTGTACGGTGTAAAGCAAAGAAAATCGATATACGCTCTTATAGAGTAAGGGATACATCGTAGCATGTGTTTCATACTGCATGCGCTTAAAGACTGTGATTGGGAAGCAAATGAATGAATCCTTGCTTCATTGTTGTGTATCCCAGAAAGGTATAGAATTCTTTCATTGATACCCTTATTACTTTGACAGTATCATGAAGTGAAGAGTTAGTGTATGCTACTTTAGCATGTATCCAAAGGTTATGATAATGCGATCTAAAGGAGTAATGTCAGGAAAGCAACTAATTCTAATCTAAATGATATGTGAATAAAAAGAAAGATCAGGTCTGATATACCCACACTATGCTTGTGTCTGAGACATGTTCGTTATGAAGCTATTTCTAGAAGCATCATAAGCGTGGACACAAGATATACAGGAGACCATAGTGGTATAGCTCTGGGTGGAAAGGACTCATGAGAGATTAGAGATGCCACATATGAGTGTATGTAGATAGATCTAGGGTATCTAAGGCAATTTTATGACAGTTTTGAGAAATAAAAGGATTGTAGTCTCTGGTCCTGAGATGAATTTCTAGTATAAGAGCTTCCAAACTTTGTGCCCAGACAGTCACGGCAACACACTTAGTATGAAAATCCAAAAGTAAGCTCTGTATGGATCATCCCATCATGTACGAGTGGGAGATGTTGGAATATGGGACGCCTATGGATGGGCTGACTCATATTATGGCCCGACCCAAATTGAATGTTTGAGTTTTGAAAAAGTTTGAATTCAAAAGGGTCATTTGAATTTAAAGGGTCGTTTGATATTAGGTAATGATTATCTAATTATCTTTATGATTGAGTTGTTCAACACTTTTTAAGGAGGTGAGAAGTTATTCGTGTTTTAAATTTACAGGAGTTTTCCATGATCTTCACCCCTTTTTTCTCATTTCCCTTCTTCCTGAGAGAAGAAAATATAGAGTTCTAGAGTGATTTGGTTGGATTTGGGTGTGCTTGTTGTGGAAAACACACAAAGATTCGACTTGTGATCTTGTGTAATACTGTTCAGATTTCTAGTTCGTGGTGGAAAAGAGAGAAGCTGATCAATCGGGAGCAAGAACGATCTTGAAAGTTAGATTCCGCTGCAATCTTAAGTTTGTGTTGAGGTAACATCTTCTTCACAACATCTAACACCATCTGACATTATCAATGATAAATCTCACAGGTTAAGGTACTAGAGTTGTACAGAAGAATTACATTCATATTATTGATTAAGGAGGTTGACATAATAACGAATATTATTATTCTTTTGGTATTGCATTATAATACACTATGGTTCTGCTTGTGATTATCTTACCAATTTTAGATGGCTAACCTTGTCTTGCAGGGGATTTAGATGGATTATGTGATAATATTCAGGTTTGGGCCATGGACTGTTGGCATGGTCATGGTCATGTTAATATTCATAAGGATGCAACTATCTGAATTTTCATAAGGATGCAAACCTCTTCCCCACTTTGTTCTTTTCAAAGGATGTCATGGTCATGTTAATATATTGCTAAGCACTGAATTCTCTTTCTTTCAGAAAAATCTGTTTTTCCTCTCTCTTTGAAAACATGAATGGCATTTCCTATTTGCCCCCATTGCTCTCAATCTTCTAAATCTGTCTATAGAAAACAAGATGGTATCACATTTTTGTGGACCAATATTTCTATTTCGCTATAAACATTATGCATGCCTGGAGTTCTAGTTCACATATTATAGCAGGACTTGGGTGTGCAGGGAACTGGAACTATGAAAAGTTAACAGTGTGATCAGTTGGCTACAATTACACTTACAAGTAACCCTTATACAGGAACAACACTGAGAATTAATGTCCACCAAAATTGGAAAACAAAATATTCTCTTTTTTTTTTTAATCTCATCTTCCTAGATTTACTTTTTGGAGTAATGTGAGTTGGCCATAATCAGTGCACCCCGAGGCTGCTTCCTAATGACTTTGTAAAGGTGTAATACATTTACTAGGTGATGTTTTATGTTAATACTTGGATGGTTGTTGGTGAAATACATAGTAGAAAAAGCTGATTAGTTGCAAAAATAGAAAATAATTTCATGAGATTGAATGGAGATGATAATTTCTGACGACAGTGCCTACATAAGGAGAGGGGCTCCTACATGTGCCAGGGGCAAGAAGAGTTGTGCTTGGGTAAACATGCGTTGCATTTGTTTGTGAGCATCTTTTATTTTAATTATGATTTATGTTTTGAAATAGATGGTATTGTAGAACAAAATAAATATGTGAATTTCTATATATGATATTTAAGGGTAAAGTTTGGGGGCTAATAAATATGGAAGGTTGCTGTCAGATATTCTTTCACGTTCCTGTTAAACTGATTTTTGTTGTATATCTTATTTTCACAGTCATCAACTTTAAATGAATATAAGATATATTCTTGGAAAACTTTTGCTATTTTGGAAATTGTTATTACAATTTAAGATCATTCAAGAAAATCATAGCCATGGTATCTCTTAATGATCAATTACGTGCTAAGTTATACTGTAAAATGATAGACAGTGCCTATTGTTCTTCTGTAAGGCTATAGCATTTTGCATTATAAGACATGAAGAATGCTCTTTATTTGCAGGAATTTTATGAAGATCTATTTGAGGAGTTAAGCAAGTATGGTGAAATTGAGAGCCTGAATATCTGTGACAATCTTGCAGATCATATGGTAATTAACTTTTTACCAACCATATTTGATCATTTCTTCCTTTACCTTTTTCTTTATTTGATAGATAGTTATTACACCACAATGGTGTTAGATATATGTGCCCTAGAAGCCAGAATTGGCTGACACTTGTAATACACTTTTAGGGGCAAAATTGTAATTTTGACTAAAATCAATAAATGGATTATTTTCTATCACATATGTGTATTTAGTGTCTGTGATACATCCTTTGAGTTAATGGTAATGATAATTCATATTTTCAAGAGTTGAAAATTTAAGACATGAATAATCATTATTAACTCATAAATTACTCCTGACCATAGGATCATCACGAGGATGGTGATTGATCCGGAAGGTTGGTGTACAATCGCTTCTCTTTAGTAGATGAGTCTTGAGTCTACGGTGTGGAGACACCGGAGCGAGAGTACAGGTACTCGTTAGAGAACGAGGGCACTGAGCGTGACCACCTCGAGTAGTCATTAGGGAGTCTACCTTCTCGTCAATGACTGACTCGATGCTGCAGTAGTGTGTCTGGTTCTTTGACCTGAGATGCATCGGCAGTTCACCTTGAGGGTGTTATAGTTTGACTACACCATTACTCGGTCTCCTAGCCATATGGAACCCTGAGGTGTATGTTGGCTATGACATGTTCATTGTAGGAACTGGATTGCATCAAGATGGAATCTATCTACCTCGGTGGTAGAGGAGTAGCCCTATGATGATCATGAGAATCAAGTCCAGAAATCCATGGCCATGGTAGAGTGAAATAATAGAAAGAGTTTCTATTTAGATTTTCACATTGGACTCGAATCGAATGATTACATCATATGACAGAGACTAGGGTTTGACGAGTTTCACCTTAACCCTAATCTGATCGGGGCTCAAGATAGAAGAACTGAATCACACAGGTAGCTGCACCAAGAGGTTCACATTCAGCTCTGATGGGTTGCCACCATATACTGCTAGGTGTCACTGGATGGATTTTGGGAGCAATTAGAATGATTTAGATGATCGATCATTCTAGCTGTTCGAATCAGAAGAGTTCTGATCCATCGAAAGGAGTTTCGATGATGTCGATGATAGAGATCATGACATATCCCATTACCATACAGAACTGAACCTAACTGGGTCACACAAACAAGGGTTTGAATCTGGTGATCATCAATTGAACTGATCTAGTTCAATTGATCTGAATGAGATTCAATTAGGTTCAAGGAAATCGTGCTAGCACTCGATTGAACCTAACGTTCTTCTTTTGCTATCATAAATAAGTTGTCCTGTCTGAGCCAAAGGAGTTTGTGCTCAAACAGAGGCCTTCATATGGTCTGACAGGAGGTTGTCCAAGTCAGAAAAGGTTGTCTTATTTGTAAGACACATTACCTGCCATTTTTGGTCACCTGCCATTTCTTGTTCTTTGACTTTGGTCAAAAGTCTACCTTTGACTGGTCAAACATTGACCATTGACACTTTGACTTTTGACCACATGTCATGCACCTATTGGAGAGCTGGTGGGGGCCTGTCCCCCTGCCAGAACCTGGCAAGGAGAAGGGCGCACGCCACCCTAGGCGTGTGCCCAAGTTGGAGGCGCCTAGGAGTCCTTGTTGGACAAGGACTCCATCTCCTTTTTGGATTCCAATTAGAGTTCTTCTAAGAACCAACTTTGACTGGTCTTAGGCGCCCTCTAAGGAGGAATCCAGGGGTCTCTATTCCCACCAATCAGATTTAGATCTGATTTCACAAAGGGTTGTGATTGGTTGGGAAGAAGAGGAGTTGGATCACAGCTAGTCTATAAATAAGACCCTGTATCCAACTCAGATTGTTAGAAGCAATTCAATTGAGAAACCCCACGCCCCAAGGCTGCCTCTCCCCTCCTTCTCCATGCCATAGTCTCTTCTCCCCTTGCTCTCCACGTCCAAAAGGAGTTTTGGACCTTGGTTGGTGCGATTCAGATCAAAGAAAGGCGATCAAAAATAAGAAGGCTGCGCTGCTGCAAAGGACGACTGCTCATCTTCAAAAGAGTTTTGAAGATCCTCCAGATCAGATCCAGATCTGATTTTTGGAGGTGTGATAGAGAAGAAGAGGATCTCCAGATCCAACCCGAGTGGATACCGGTAGAGGCCAGGCGCTTGCGTGGCTAAGATCCAGAACCTTCCGCTGCAAACAGGATCATCAACAGGGTAATAGGATTACCCAGATCAGGTAAATTAAATTTGATTTAATTTATCTTTTAATTTTATTTTATTAAAATAATAAGAATCAGATCTGAAACATATCAAGATCTGATTGGGATCAAGAGAAAAATTTTTGAAATATATCTCTTGATCTGATCAGATCTGAACGAACCTGGACCGGGAAATCAGGATTTTCCTTCAACTGGTATCAGAGCCATGGTTCTAAATTGTTTAGATCTGATTTTAAATTTATTTTAATTAGAAAATAATTGATTTCAGATGTCACATGAGATGTGATCAGATCTGAAATCAGAAAAAATTAAAATTAAATAATTTGGATCTAAGATTAGAAGATATGCATGACTAGTTCTAGAATAGAATAGTTCTATAGAATATTCTTGCATATTTTTGATTTAATCTGATTAAATCATGTTTTAGATCTTTTTATTTACTATTTTTTGATATTATAAGTGTTATAATAACATCTAAAAAATAGCAAATAAAAATTATTTAATTTTTGAATATCATATGAGATATGATTGATGCATGTCTAGACTAGTTGTAGAATAGTTCTACATAATTGTCTAGATTAGAATTTATTTTGATTAGATCAATTTAAATCTAATTTTTTAGATTATTATGAGATAATTTAGATCTGAAAACATGCATGATTATGATACATGAGATGTATGCAAAATATGCCATGATTAGATCTACTTTATATATGAGATATATGATATAGATCTGATATTGTTTTGTAGTATTGAATGTTCCTGATTAAGGCGTTCCTCTTGGCCGTCCGGTCATAAGAACGAAGAAGGGTTTAAAGGCCCTCTCTTCCCATTCGATGGGGTGTTCTTATGATGTGTAGGGGTGCTGCGTGTTCGTCCTTAATCAGAAACCCAAAACTTACTTTCTGCAAAACCCTAGATCCTGAAACCCTAGGATTTATTGTGCATATTTTGTTTATGAACCCTACTTAATTAAGAATTAAGTTTATGGAATATTAATTAGGTCTAAAATTGAGAATTTCAGATCTAAGACATATTCATAATACTGGGTTCGGGCTTGGGTAGCTCAATTAGGTCTAAGCGGTTGATCAAACCGAATCAAGAGTTGGTTAGATGGGATCAACAATGCTTAAATTGACCAGCCTAATAGGATTAAGTCTGGGTCAAGATCGAGTCACGATCAAGCAAGACCTAATTAGGCTCAGAGGTTAGAGTCTGGATTGTAGGCTAACCCAATTGGTTCTGACTCAACAATTTGGTGTCTAAGGTAAGTTTGGCATAGACGACCGACTGGTTTTTAATTGGAAGCTACTCGACCTGAATGCGTTCTTGTACGAGTTAATGGCATATTCCTTCCACCGGTCTCACTTACCTGGCCATATCTGTTGACACAGTTCTGATCTGAGGTGGTCAATAATCCGAGCTAACCCATGCCACTAGGTTAGTCATAATTGTTATGACTAAGCCAAGTCTAGTTTAATGAGACCTGAATCAATTCTCCCTAAGAAAAGATTAAGTCTGAGGTCTTCCACCATTGTAGATGTGCGGGCCCTTCCCGGGGTTGATTGTTCTCGGCTGGATACAGTGGCTCAGTTGCACCGGGAAGATGCAACCATGTCTATTAGGCATTGGATGCTATGGGCTGGAGGATGAGTTGGGCTCAATATTTCGGATACGGTGAGAGACTCAATTAGGAACCCAGTCTATGCAAATGGTGGGTCTGACTTAACTAAGGAGTGGATCAATATTTCGGATACGGTGAGATTCATGAATTAGAGACCAAGTTTGGGTGCACCATGATTAGAGAATCATTGAACAAGAGTTGTTCACTCATTGGCTAACCCATCACCAATAACTGTTAGGTGAGGTGATGAGTCAGTTGGTGAGACCGCACCACCCACTAGAAATCATTAATCGTGGAGATTTTTCGCATCTCTACAGAGGGAGTGTAGGGATCCGAGAAAATAGTGGGAGCTAATTTGTTTAAAAATAAAATCCCTAAACAAATTGGTCAAGTCAAAATTACAGTATCTAACTAGAATCTTTGACTCTCTACAGGAATATGTCTGCGTCCAACCCATTGGCACGTATCCTGGACACACATAGACTGACCTGGACCCAATTATAAAGATTGGCTCAGGAACTACAAAATTATTTTGGGTTCCGAGAAGTTAACCCATGTTTTGGACCAGGACCCTCCCACATTACCAGCCCGTCCATCTGTTGAACAGAGAGCGTCTCTGGAAAAATGGATTGACGAAGATAATAAGGCCAGATATTACATGTTGGGCTCGATGTCTGATGAGCTCCAGCGCCAACATGAGGATATCGGGACTGCTCGCCAAATGTTGGCTCACCTGCAGGAGATGTTTGGTGAACAGAGTCGCGCAGCCAAATATCAAGTCACAAAATGACTTTTTAAGGCTAAGATGCGTGATGGGCAGTCAGTCCAAGATCACTGTCTGACAATGATCAAGGACATGGAAGAGCTTGAGAAGCTCGGTGTGAAGTTGGACTTGGACCTGCAGAACGATATCATTCTGCAATCCTTGACTGATGCATATGGGCAATTCATCATGAATTACCACATGCATAAACTTCAGAATTCCTTGGCCGAGTTAATGAATATGCTGGTTACCGCTGAGCTTTCTATGAAAGGTTCTAAAGGCTCAGTTCTTGCTATGGAACGGACTTCTTCCAAAAGAAAGTCTTATGGAAAGAAAAAGAAGTCTGTGAAAAAGCAAAAGGTGGAAGGATCAAAGAAGAAGAAGGCAGAATCGAAGAAAAAGGCCGATGGCAAAGGAAAGTGTTTCCATTGCAACAGCGACGGCCATTGGAAGCGGAACTGCCCTACTTACCTGGCCACCCTGAAGAACAAGAAGGAAGGTCCTTCTGGAGGTATGCTCGTTATTGAGTCTAACCTTACGGTTTCTTCTGCATCCAGTTGGGTGCTTGACTCTGGTTCTAGTGCTCATCTGTGCACTTCTATGCAGGGTCTTGAGGATAGCAGGAGGCTGAGGGATGGAGACATGATCCTACGCGTTGGTAATGGAGCAAGAGTTGCTGCAGTAGCCGTGGGAACATACCCTCTTCGATTACCATCTGGTTTAGACTTAGTTTTGAAAGACTGTTATTTTGTGCCTGCAGCTAGCAGGAATTTGATTTCTGTTTCATGCTTAGCACAAGAAGGTTATGTGATCACCTTCTTTAAGGACCATTGTAACATTCTTTATGAAAGAAATAAAATTGCAAATGGTTTCCTTATTAATGGTCTTTATCAGCTACATATTGATGTACCTGTTCTAACTATCGAGCAAAACGTGAATGCCAAACGACCTAGGGATAGTCCAAACGACAGATATCTATGGCACCTGAGATTAGGTCATATAGCAGAAGATAGGATCAACAAATTGGAGAAAAATGGGCTATTGAGTCCATTGACTTCCGAGTCATATCCAACTTGTGAATCCTGTCTTCAAGGCAAAATGACTAAACTCCCTTTTGTTGGACATGGGGAGAGGGCCACAGATCTCCTTGCCCTAGTACATACTGATGTGTGCGGCCCATTTGATGTGCCGGCTAGAGGCAATTTTGTCTACTTCATTACCTTTACCGATGATCTGTCTAGGTATGGGTATGTGTATCTTATGAGACACAAGTCTGAAGCCTTTTGAAAAGTTCAAAGAATTCAGACATGAAGTAGAAAAACAAACAGGAAAACCCATTAAGGTTCTTCGATCAGATCGAGGAGGTGAATACCTTAGCAGGGAATTCCTAGACTATCTCAAGGATAATGGCATAGTCTCTCAATGGACTCCACCAGGAACACCTCAACTCAACGGGGTTTCAGAATGGAGAAATCGGACTCTATTAGATATGGTTCGATCCATGATGAGCTTCACAGACCTCCCTGATTTTCTTTGGGGACACTCATTGTTAACTTCAATCTATCTACTGAATAGGGTTCCCTCTAAAACCGTTCCTACCACACCGTATGAGATATGGCACGGTAAGAAACCAAGTCTGAGTCATCTCAGAATTTGGGGTTGTCCGGCTCATGTCAAAAGACAACAAGCGGACAAGTTAGAGTTTAGGTCCTTCAGAGCTCGATTCATAGGATATCCTAAAGAGTCATTAGGATACTATTTCTACATTCCAGAAGACCACAATGTGATTGTGAGTCGACATGCCATCTTTCTTGAAAAATAGTTTATTCAAGATAGCGGCATTGGAAAGCAGATCAAGCTTGATGAGAAAGTCTCACAAGCAGAACGAGCTAAGGACCAAGTGGAACCAAATCAGGTTGAGCCAATAAGAACACTACCTCCTCCACCTCGTAGATCGGAAAGAGTTTTTCCATCCCCCTGAAAGATACTTAGGTATTATTTCAGAGGATGTAGAGGAAATGTTCCTCGTAGGTAATGGTGCTCATGGTGATGATCCCAAAACCTACAACGAGGCGATATCAGATATCGACTCCGAGAAATGGCTAGAGGCAATGCAGTCAGAAATTGACTCGATGCACTCAAACCAAGTCTGGACCTTGGTAGATCCACCAGAAGGTATAGTACCTATTGGATGTAAATGGATCTTCAAGAGAAAGATTGGTGCAGATGGGAATGTGGAGACATTCAAGGCTAGATTGGTGGCAAAAGGTTATAGTCAACGCGAAGGCATAGACTATCAGGATACCTTTTCCCCAGTAGCTATGCTAAAATCCATCCGCACATTGCTTGCTGTTGCAGCCTATTTCGATTATGAAATATGGCAAATGGACGTGAAAACGGCATTCCTAAATGGATATCTTGAGGAAGATATCTATATGGAACAGCCGCTAGGTTTCACATCCAGTGATACTGATCACAAGGTTTGCAAGCTGCAAAGGTCCATATATGGACTTAAGCAAGCATCTCGGAGCTGGAACACTCGTTTCAATGATGTGATCAAAAAGTTTGGTTTCATCAAAAATGAAGAGGAACCATGTGTTTTCAAAAGGGTCAGTGGGAGCGCTGTTGTCTTCCTCGTATTGTACGTGGATGACATCCTCCTTATTGGGAATGATATTCCCATGTTGACATCAGTCAAGATGTGGTTGTCCAAGGAATTCTCCATGAAAGACCTAGGTGAAGCATCCTTTATTCTAGGAATTAAGGTCTATAGGGATAGACCGAATAGGATGCTAGGACTTTCACAGAAGATGTACATAGAGAAAGTACTAAAGAGGTTTAGTATGGAAAACTCTAAGAGGGGATTAATACCCTTCAGACATGGTATTCATCTTTCCAAGAAGATGTGCCCCAGCACACCTGAGGAAATAGAACGCATGAGCAAGATCCCTTATGCTTCTGCAATAGGGAGCCTCATGTATGCCATGCTATGTACACGACCTGATATAGCCCATGCTGTGAGTGTCACAAGCAGATATCAGTCAAATCCAGGTGAAGAACACTGGACTTCTGTGAAATGTATCCTTAAGTACTTGAGAAGAACTAAGGATATGATGTTGGTCTTTGGTAACGGAGAACTCCAAGTCCAGGGATACACAGACTCGGACTTCATGTCCGATATAGATGATCGAAAGTCGACATCTGGGAGTCTGTTTGTGTGCAAGATCAGCTGGAAGAGTTTGTGATAGCAGATTCCACCATGGAAAGAATATAGCATTGCAAGCAAACGGATGCCATACTGACCACCATATGCCATCCACGATTACCTCAAGAGAAGGGTTACGTCGAGGTCAAGAGAGTCAACTCCGCAGATAATGTGGCAGACCCACTTACAAAGCCGTTGGGCCAGCAGAAGATCGAAGCCCACCTTGAGAAGATGGGACTTAGACTTGTAGCCAATTGGCTTTAGGACAAGTGGGAGATTGTTAGATATATGTGCCCTAGAAGCCAGAATTGGCTGACACTTGTAATACACTTCTAGGGGCAAAATTATAATTTTGACTAAAATCAATAAAATGGGTTATTTTCTATCACATATGTGTATTTAGTGTCTGTGATACATCCTTTGAGTTAATGGTAATGATAATTCATATTTTCAAGAGTTGAAAATTTAAGACATGAATAATCATTATTAACTCATAAATTGCTCCTGACCATAGGATCATCACGAGGATGGTGATTGATCCGGAAGGTTGGTGTACAATCGCTTCTCTTTAGTAGATGAGTCTTGAGTCTACGGTGTGGAGACACCGGAGCGAGAGTACAGGTACTCGTTAGAGAACGAGGGCACTGAGCGTGACCACCTCGAGTAGTCATTAGGGAGTCTACCTTCTCGTCAATGACTGACTCGATGCTGCAGTAGTGTGTCTGGTTCTTTGACCTGAGATGCATCGGCAGTTCACCTTGAGGGTGTTATAGTTTGACTACACCATTACTCGGTCTCCTAGCCATATGGAACCCTGAGGTGTATGTTGGCTATGACATGTTCATTGTAGGAACTGGATTGCATCAAGATGGAATCTATCTACCTCGGTGGTAGAGGAGTAGCCCTATGATGATCATGAGAATCAAGTCCAGAAATCCATGGCCATGGTAGAGTGAAATAATAGAAAGAGTTTCTATTTAGATTTTCACATTGGACTCGAATCGAATGATTACATCATATGACAGAGACTAGGGTTTGACGAGTTCACCTTAACCCTAATCTGATCGGGGCTCAAGATAGAAGAACTTGAATCACACAGGTAGCTGCACCAAGAGGTTCGCATTCAGCTCTGATGGGTTGCCACCATATACTGCTAGGTGTCACTGGTGGATTTTGGGAGCAATTAGAATGATTTAGATGATCGATCATTCTAGCTGTTCGAATCAGAAGAGTTCTGATCCATCGAAAGGAGTTTCGATGATGTCGATGATAGAGATCATGACATATCCCATTACCATACAGAACTGAACCTAACTGGGTCACACAAACAAGGGTTTGAATCTGGTGATCATCAATTGAACTGATCTAGTTCAATTGATCTGAATGAGATTCAATTAGGTTCAAGGAAATCGTGCTAGCACTCGATTGAACCTAACGTTCTTCTTTTGCTATCATAAATAAGTTGTCCTGTCTGAGCCAAAGGAGTTTGTGCTCAAACAGAGGCCTTCATATGGTCTGACAGGAGGTTGTCCAAGTCAGAAAAGGTTGTCTTATTTGTAAGACATTACCTGCCATTTTTGGTCACCTGCCATTTCTTGTTCTTTGACTTTGGTCAAAAGTCTACCTTTGACTGGTCAAACGTTGACCATTGACACTTTGACTTTTGACCACATGTCATGCACCTATTGGAGAGCTGGTGGGGGCCTGTCCCCCTGCCAGAACCTGGCAAGGAGAAGGGCGCACGCCACCCTAGGCGTGTGCCCAAGTTGGAGGCGCCTAGGAGTCCTTGTTGGACAAGGACTCCATCTCCTTTTTGGATTCCAATTAGAGTTCTTCTAAGAACCAACTTTGACTGGTCTTAGGCACCCTCTAAGGAGGAATCCAGGGGACTCTATTCCCACCAATCAGATTTAGATCTGATTTCACAAAGGGTTGTGATTGGTTGGGAAGAAGAGGAGTTGGATCACAGCTTAGTCTATAAATAAGACCCTGCGCCCAACTCAGATTGTATTAGAGCAATTCAATTGAGATCAAGTTTCTCCATGCCCCAAGGCTGCCTCTCCCCTCCTTCTCCATGCCATAGTCTCTTCTCCCCTTGCTCTCCACGTCCAAAAGGAGTTTTGGACCTTGGTTGGTGCGATTCAGATCAAAGAAAGGCGATCAAAAATAAGAAGGCTGCGCTGCTGCAAAGGACGACTGCTCATCTTCAAAAGAGTTTTGAAGATCCTCCAGATCAGATCCAGATCTGATTTTTGGAGGTGTGATAGAGAAGAAGAGGATCTCCAGATCCAACCCGAGTGGATACCGGTAGAGGCCAGGCGCTTGCGTGGCTAAGATCCAGAACCTTCCGCTGCAAACAGGATCATCAACAGGGTAATAGGATTACCCAGATCAGGTAAATTAAATTTGATTTAATTTATCTTTTAATTTTATTTTATTAAAATAATAAGAATCAGATCTGAAACATATCAAGATCTGATTGGGATCAAGAGAAAAATTTTTGAAATATATCTCTTGATCTGATCAGATCTGAACGAACCTGGACCGGAAATCAGGATTTTCCTTCAAATGGATGTGCTCGCGGCAGTTGCAATATCTTTTTACGTAAATTCTCTTTACATTTGTCATTGTTTACTCATTTAAGGTGGTAATTTACGTCAGTTTAGGATGAAGACAGCGCAATCGCTCGACTAACAGGAATTTTATGCAGGTTAATTTTTGCTTTGGTACTCATATTTTCCTCCATTTTAGACCCTGAAACCATTTTATTTGCAGCAATATAATAAGTTTTTATTTCAATTAATTGTTTAGTTCTTTTTTGAAAAATCTGAAATGAAATTCTTTGTTTCAGGACGTCCGATTATTGTTGATTTCTCTCCAGTAACTGATTTTCGTGAGGCTACATGCAGACAATATGAAGAGAACACCTGCAATCCAGGTGGATATTGCAATTTTATGCATTTGAAGAAGATTAGCCGGTAACTGCCAATCACCTTTTCTACCTTGCATCATCTTATGTTTCAAAATTCGATTTATTCATTTGCTAATGGATATTTTTGTTTGTCACCAGAGAGTTGAGACGCCGATTATTTGGGAGATATTGAAGAAGGCACAGCAGAAGCCGTAGCAGGAGCCGGAGCCCATACAGGCATCGGATTCACGAAGATCGCCATGGAGGTCGTGGCTATGGAAGGCATTATGATGACCGAGATCGGTACCATGAAGAGCGAAGCAGAAGGCCTGGGAGCCGAAGCCCAGGGCATAGAAGGGGCCGTGGTAGGAGTCCTGCAGGGAGAAGGAATAGGAGCCCAGTCAGGGAAAGTAGTGCTGAAAGGAGGGCCAAAATTGAGCAGTGGAATAGGGAAAGAGAACAGGCAGAGTCTGGCAACAAGAGCAATGCAGCTAACAACAGTGACAGTAATGGATATGCTCAGAATGGTCGACAGTATCATGATCAGCCAAAGCAGAATCAAGGACACAGTTATTGATACATATGGTTTTCTGGTTTGTCCCTTACCCTTTCCTTGTCTTGGCATCCTCTGCTGTATACACTGAAATGTTGCATTTTATACAAAATCACCTGATTAAGTAAAAAAATATAGCTTACAGCCATTTTCCACTTTGCAGGTGGTGTGCAGGTTCCAATTCTGTGCTGTGGATTATAAATTTACCTTAAATTTATACTTGTTTTCGAAATCAGCATCCCTTTTTGTACGCATGGTGTGAGTGTTTATGTGATTTCCTTTTCTTTTGTCCCAAAATACTTACCTGTTTTTCTCAATTGACTGTGCATCAAGATTTACTCGGGGATCAAGGAAATAAGTCCTGGTGGAAGAGCGAGGGTCTCACTGTCCCCAAGTTTCAGGACAGTGTGTTGCAATAGGATAGGATGGGCTGGGACATCCATTTTTCGTACCATCAACACATGGCATGTCCGGTTTCACAGAAAAGCTGGGATGGCCTCATCATAGGGTTGCTGAATCCTTGCTTAGGATCATATTTGTCATTCTCATATTTTCTTTCTTTTATAAAGTTCTTTTCTTCTTAGTCAAATATCAGCGGTATATTCTCAAAATTTCGTTGTCATTACTTTTGCATACTCAGACCTCCTACAAATATTTTTTTTTTCCCAAAAAACCCATATTATGGGGGATTTATTGTGGAACTAAAATTTTCCAGCATCATACGAGCAATTTACAGCATGTGAAATTTGAAGGGCAGCCATGATTTAACATTAAGGGCAGGGTGTTGATCGCTTCTGAACTCGGTTTTAGCATTTTACAAGCATTTTACGCAAAGGTAATTGGGACCTGCTGTTCAAGATATGTGATTTGGTTGGATTAAGGAGTTTCTGTTTGTTCTTTCTTTCTCCTTTTCCCTGATTGGCTGGCAAAATCTTGCTTTATATTTCCTGCAGGTTGTTTTTAGTTAATGTTCATCCATGGTAGTTCTTTTTCACATCCGTTTCCCTGATTGGCTGGCAAAATCTTGCTTTTTAGTTCTTCCATGGTGCTTTAGTTATTGTTCATCTATGGTAGATGGTGAATCTTCTATTTCCATTCTCATCTGGCAGTTTTAGGCTTTTAGCCATCTTCTTTCATCGAGTGAAATAACCTAAAGCTATTTTCATGGAGTTTTGCAGGCCAGGTATGGCTGCTTCTGTGTTTTGGCCTCATTTTTGTCTGCTTGTATGGAAATTTTTTACAGGTCAGGCCCGTTAACTGCTGAATGAGTCAACAGGATATGCGTTACTCATAAGTGTCACAGACTCACGGGGATCGTCATAACCCATCAATTACAATGCAAGCTTCTCACTCTTAGTAGACACGCACTTTTGTTCATTTCTAGCTCATCTCAGATGCAGCATCTCTGGTTTGGTCAAATGAAGGGACTTGGCTGCTTCAAGTATTAGATGCATTTGGGTGCTTGCTTTTTGTTAAGGAATGGTTGACCAACCATTTTTAAACGTTATGCTTGACAGTGTACCCAGGTAATGGTTCCCATTTAAGTTGAACTGTTGGTCTATGTGAGGCGTGATCTGTCCTAAATTTCACTTTTCTTTTTTTCACAAATGTATGTCTACTGAGGCATCCAATTTGGTGTCTTGTTTTGTCTTGTTCTAGTGCTGGATCCTCGACTAGTGTAGAATTAAGCTAAATAACATAGGGTCCATCGAACGATATTCTGCAGTAGGTTTGACATGAGAAGTTAACAATACTCTGCAGCAGGGAAAAATACTCTTCAGAGGGCCCATGGAACAAAACTCGGTTCCCGTTACCAAGACCACAGGCTCTCATCTGGGAGAAGTCTGATTTTCTTAATTGTTTTGGCTTCTAAGGGACAAGGCTTGAGCGACAAATCATGAGCGTTGTAATGCATGTGCTCATGAGGAGACTTGCAGTCTCCATATCATCTAACTGTCATATGCTAAGAAAGAAGGCCTTACCACAGGAGTGGAGCTAAACCAACTTCCAGACTGTGCCACAATATCTTGAAAACAATGAAGAGAGAATTCTGTCTGAACCCGAGAATACAAAATTTCCTCAAGAACATGATGACCTTCCTAAATTTTAAAAGTTGAAGACATGCACATGGTTTCTCCAGCGTGCCCTCAATCTCTCTGGTTAACCTGGTTCTCTATGTTGAGCCAAGCATACCTGCAGAAATTGGTGGTTGTGTGGAGTAACCTTGTAATGCATTTGGCTTTCTAGAAACTGTTCTAAAATGTTGCTGATTACTTCAGGCATTTTCTGATCTGGAAATTGTCAAGGTTGATCGCTTCAATCATGCATACTTTTTGACCAAATTAAGAGGGGCCATTGCCAGCCTCGGCCTTTATAGTTGCTTGCTTTTTCAAGGTGACTTGGCCACCGTTGTCTCCTCGTGGCCATCCTCTTCTCAGGGATATCTATAGCTGATTGTCATCCCTTGAGGTCTTTGAGGCCATCCGTCTACAGGGAATGCAACAAATGGGCAGATTGGCTGGCCATGGAGGGTGCTTCTGCCGAGCCACTAAAACTGGATTTCAGATTTCTGGTCTTCCATGCAGATCTAGCAATCTAACAGCTTATCCATAAATTGTCACTTGGCATACTTTCGGATGTGTGGTTGCTTCATAGTGGTTATGTTTAATTTTTGTTGGAGATAAATTCCACTTCCGTCGAAGTTCAATCTAGTGTTTAGTCTGATGTAATTGATAATCGCAGAAGAGCTTCGTTCACGAATTTTTTTTTCTGAGCCTCTCCAGCAGTCGAGCTTCTTCGGAATCTTTTCAGCAGTCGAGCTCCTTCCGGACTTCATCTTCTGTCAGATTTCTCCATCGGATAAACTTTTCTTCAGGTTTTTTCCTCCTGCGGATCTACATGTAGATTCCTCCAGCAGATCTATTTCTGGATCCCCCTAGCGGAACTACGTTCGAACATCTCCAACATACTTCTTTCAAAGATTCCTCCAATCGCAGGACTCTCAAACTCCTCCTGATCGAACTTTCGGCAGTTGTCCAAAAAGATTGGTAAGTCATGATAATGGACACCACTTTCGACTGGCAAGTCGCGATAATAGATACCATCCTCCATAATAAACTTTGTATGGTCTGAGCGGTCCACTATCAGACGGTTATGACTGTCGCTATCAGTTTGTTACAGGCTTCGTCTATAAAGAAGATCCTCCAAATACGTTTTCTAGAAACTCTCTTCTTCTTTTCGAAATTTCGCAACTTTCTCTACTGAGTACTCCATTTCTGTTGGCCGAAAGAGCTAACTTGATCGTCGGAGGATCTTGTCGGAGCTACCCCCGGGCTCTGGATGAGACTTATTCTGTAGGTCACCAACGGCGACCTCATCTTTTCCGACTCTAATGCTTCTCCAACGATGATCAGATTTTGCACCAACAGGATTGACATTAGAGGAAGGACCCATCTTTGGCTTTTGAGATTTTTTTATTCTTAAATGAGTGCTCAACAGAGATCTCTATTTCTTCTCCTCTAGAGTCCTTCTTTTCGAAAAAGATGCCTCCTAAGAAAACTTCGATTCGATGATCAACGGCCTCCGTGGCCAGATCCCATCCAGATCTGTCCGCCCCTATTTCATCCCTGACAACTCAAGCTCCAACTGTAGCAATGGTGGATGTGGAGCAGTTCAACCTGCTAGTCCAGTAGCTTTGCGGCCTTACAGAAGCAGTACAGGCCATGCAGCAGCCTCTGGCACTAATTCAATCGGAGCAGATTTTTTTGGAGTTCAATGATCCGATCTGGAGATGGCCGACTCGGGCTTGCCGGTCGGCGACCTCCAAAAAGGAGAAGCAAAGAGCCGAGAGCTCCTGCTCAGATCATGACTCAATCCCTGGGGGGATTTTGCTCTCGTTCAGTCAGAAGACCTTGGAGATCCACGATTGAGAGGATCTTCTGGATTAGAAACTGTAAGAAATGAATCGACGGATCGAGAAACTCCGTCATGCTCCCTCTCGCATGGTAATGATATATGCACCAACCCTCCTTTCTCTCACCGCATCATACAGGAACCTATCCCGTTGAACCTCAAGCTTCCTCAATTTGAAAGCTACGATAGGACTACTGATCCGATCAACCATCTGGAGGCCTTTTGGATGATGATGCTTCTCTATGGCGTATCAGATGCCATCCTCTATCGAGCCTTCCCATCCACTTTGAAGGAAGCAGGCAAAAATTGGTATCAGTCTTTAAGCCGGATACCATCATTTTCTTTGATCAAATGAGCCATTAGTTTGTAGCTCATTTTGTCAACAGCCGACGTCCTAGGAGAGGCTCAAAATTCCTCATCAACATCAAGCAACAAGAGGGAGAACCAATCCGAGCTTATGTCAACCGCTTCAATGCAGCTGCCCTAGAAGTCTAGAATCTGGACCAATCTATCGCTATGGCTGCACTAAAAGTGGCCTTCAGAAGAATAACCTGCTATTCTCCCTAGAGAAAAAGTATCCTAGGGATTTTGCTGATATGCTAGCTCGGGCTGAAGGCTATGCCCGAGCAGAAGAGGCCTTTAAG
>QRFJ01002000.1:157640-222016 GCA_006176705.1 Cocos nucifera | reverse complement strand
TTTGCGGATGAGGTGTATCGCCGCTCAATTACTTGGATTTTTTGTGAGACCTCAGCTCCTTAGCAAGGGCTATGGCGCCATTGTCGTCGTAATATAGAGGAATGGCAACTGATGGTATTACTCCAATTTCTGCAACAAACTTCTTGTACCAAAATGCTTCCTTCATAGCCTCTGATATAGCGATATATTCTGCTTCTATGGTGGAATCTGCTATCACAGTTTGCTTGGAACTCTTTCAGCTGATAGCACCACCATTACATAAAAATTGACTCTCAAAAGTTGACTTTCGATCATGTACATCGAACATGAAATTCGAGTCTGTGTATCCTTGGACTTGGAGTTCTCCATTACCAAAGAACAACATCATATCCTTAGTTCTTCTTAAGTACTTAAGGATACATTTCATAGAAGTCCAGTGTTCTTCACCTGGATTTGACTGATATCTGCTTGTGACACTCACAGCATAGGCTATATCAGGTCGTGTACATAGCATGACATACATGAGGCTCCCTATTACAGAAGCATAAGGGATCTTGCTCGTGCATTCAGTTTCCTCAGGTGTGCTGGGGCATATCTTCTTGGAAAGATGAATACCATGTCTAAAGGGTATCAATCTCCTCATATAGTTTTCCATACTAAACCTCTTTAGTACTTCCTCTATGTACATCTTCTATGAAAGTCCTAGTATCCTATTCAATCTATCTCTATAGACCATAATTCCTAGAATAAATGATGCTTTACTTAGGTCTTACATGGAGAATTTCTTGGACAACCATATTTTGACTATTGTCAACATGGAAATATTGTTCCCAATAAGGAGGATGTCATTCACGTACAATACGAGGAAGACAACAGCGCTCCCACTGACCTTTTTGAAGATACATGGTTCTTCTTCATTTTTGATGAAACCAAATATTTTAATCACATCATTGAAATGAGTGTTCCAGCTCCGAGATGCTTGCTTAAGTCCATATATGAACTTTTGCAGCTTGCAAACCTTGTGATCAGTATCACTGGATGTGAAACCTAGCGGCAGTTCCATATAGATATCTTCCTCAGGATATCCATTTAAGAAGGCCATTTTTACGTTCATTTGCCATATTTCATAATCGAAATGGACTACAATGGCAAGCAATGTGCGGATGGATTTTAGCATAGCCACTGGAGAAAAGGTATCCTGATAGTCATTGCCTTCGCGTTGATTATAACCTTTTGCCATTAGTCTAGCCTTGAATGTCTCCATCTACACCAATCTTTCTTTTGGAGATCCATTTACACCTAATAGGTACTATACCTTCTGGTGGATCTACCAAGGTCCAGACTTGGTTTGAGTGCATCAAGTCAATTTCTGACTGCATTGCCTCTAGCCATTTCTCGGAGTCGATATCTGATATCGCCTCATTGTAGGTTTTGGGATCATCACCATGAGCACCATTACCTATGAGGAACATTTTCTCTACTTCCTCTGAAATAATACCTAAGTATCTTTCAGGGGGACGAAAAACTCTTTTCGATCTATGAGGTGGAGGAGGTAGTGTTTTTATTGGCTCAACCTGATTTGGTTCCAATTGGTCCTTAGCTCATTGTACTTATGAGACTTTCTCATCAAGCTTAATCTGCTTTCCAATGCCGCTATCTTGAATAAAACTATTTTTCAAGAAAGATGCATGTCGACTCACAATCACATTATGGTCTTCTGAAATGTAGAAATAAGTATCCAATGACTCTTTACGCATATCCTATGAATCGAGCTCTGAAGGACTAAACTCTAACCTGTCCGCTGGTTGTCTTTTGACATGAGCCAGACAACCCCAAATTCTGAGATGACTCAGACTTGGTTTCTTACCATGCCATATCTCATACGGTGTGGTAGGAACAGTTTTAGAGGGAACCCTATTTAGTAGATAAATTGAAGTTAACAATGAGTTCCCCCAAAGAAAATTAGGGAGGTCTGTGAAGCTCATCATGGATCGGACCATATCCAATAGAGTCTGATTTCTTCGTTCTGAAACCCTATTGAGTTAATGTGTTTCTCGTGGAGTCCATTGAGAGACAATGCCATTTTTCTTAAGATAGTCTAGGAATTCCTAGCTAAGGTATTCACCTCCTCGATCTGATCGAAGAACCATAATGGGTTTTCCAGTTTATTTTTTTTTTTACATCATGTTTGAATTCCTTGAACTTTTCCAAAGCTTCAGACTTGTGTCTCATAAGATATACATACCCGTACCTAGATAGATCATCCATAAAGATAATGAAGTAGACAAAATTGCCTCTAGCCGACACATCAAATGGGTTGCATACATCAGTATGTACTAGGGCAAGGAGATCTATGGCCCTTTTCCCATGTCCTATAAAAGGGAATTTAGTCATTTTGCCTTGAAGACAAGATTCATAAGTTGGATATGACTCGAAAGTCAACGGACTCAATAGCCCATTTTTCTTCAATTTGTTGATCATATCTTCTGCTATATGACCTAATCTCAGGTGCCATAGATACATATCATTTGGACTATCCCTAGGTCATTTGGCATTCACATTTTGCTCGATAGTTAGAACAGATACATCAATATGTAGCTGATAAAAATCGTTAATAAGGAAGCCATTTGCAATTTTATTTCTTTCATAAAAAATGTTACAATGGTCCTTAAAGAACGTAATCACATAGCCTTCTAGTGCTAATCATGAAACAGAAATCAAATTCCTGCTAGCTGCAGGCACATAATAACAGTCTTTCAAAACTAAGTCTAAACTAGATGGTAATCAAAGAGGATATGTTCCCACCACCACTGCAGCAACTCTTGCTCCATTTTCGATGCGTAGGATCATGTCTTCATCCCTCAGCCACCTGCTATCCTCAAGACTCTGCATGGAAGTGCACAGATGAGCACTGGAGCCAGAGTCAAGCACCCAACTGGATGCAGAAGAAATCGTAAGGTTAGACTCAATAACGAGCATACCTCTAGAAGGACCTTTCTTCTTGTTCTTCAGGGTGGCCACGTAAGTAGGGTAGTTCCAATTTCAGTGGCCGTCACTATTGCAATGAAAATACTTTCCTTTGACAGCTGCCATCTTCTTCGGCTCTGCCTTCTTCTTCTTTCCTTCTTTCACCTTCTACTTTTTCGCAAACTTCTTTTCTTTTAGAGACTTTCTTTGGAAGAAGTCCATTCCATAGCAAGAACTAAGCCTTTAAGAACCTTTCAATAGAAAGGCTCAGCGTACCAGCATGTTCATTAAACTCTCTCTTTTACCTCGAGAAGGGTTACGTCGAGGTCAAGAGAGTCAATTTTGCAGACAATGCAGCAGACCCACTTACAAAGCTATTGGGACAATAAAAAATTGAAGCCCACCTTGAAAAGATGGGACTTAGACTTGTAGCCAATTGACTTTAGGACAAGTGGAAGATTGTTAGATATATGTGCCTTAGAAGCTAGAATTGGCTGACATTTGTAATACACTATTAGGGGCAAAATTATAATTTTCACTATAATCAATAAAATGGATTATTTTCTATCACATATGTATATTTAGTGTCTGTGATACATCCTTTGAGTTAATGGTAATGATAATTCATATTTTCAAGAGTTGAAAATTTAAGACATGAATAATCATTATTAACTCATAAAATGCTCCCAACCATAGAATCATCATGAGGATGGTGATGGATCCGGAAGGTTGGTGTACAATCACTTCTCTTTAATAGATGAGTCTTGAGTCTATGGTGTGGAGACACCGGAGCGAGAGTACAAATATGCGTTAGAGAACGAGGGCACTAAGCATGACCACCTCGAGTAGTCATTAGAAAGTCTACCTTCTCGTTAATGACTGACTCAATGTTGTAGTGGTGTATCTGGTTCTTTGACCTGAGGTGCATCAGCAGTTCTCCTTGAGGGTGTTATAGTTTGACTACACCATAACTCGATCTCCTAGCCATTTGAAATCCTGAGGTGTATGTTGGCTATAGCATGTTCATTGTAGGAACTAGATTACATCAAGATGGAATCTATCTACCTCGGTGGTAGAGAAGCAGCCCTATGATGATCATAAAAATCAAGTCCAGAAGCCCATGGCCATGGCAGAGTGAAATAATAGAAAGATTTTCTATTTAGATTTTCACATCGGACTTGAATTGAATGATTACATCATATGACAGAAACTAGGGTTTGACGAGTTTACCTTAACCCTAATCTGACCGGGGCTCAAGATAGAAGAACTTAATCACACAGATAGCTGCACCAAGAGGTTCGCATTTAGCTCTGATGGGTTGCCACCATATACTGTTAGGTGTCATTGGTGGATTTTGGAAGCAATTAGAATGATTTAGATGATCGATCATTCTAGCTGTTTTAATCAGAAGAGTTTTGATCCATCGAAAGGAGTTTCGATGATGTCGATGATAGAGATCATGGCATATCTCATTACCATACAGAACTGAACCTAACTGGGTTACACAAATAAGGGTTTGAATCTGGTGATCATCAATTGAGCTAATCCAGTTCAATTAATCTGAATGAGATTCAATTAGGTTCAAGGAAATCATGCTAGCACTCGATTGAGCCTAACGTTCTTCTTTTACTATCATAAATAGTTATCCTGACTAAGCCAAAGGAGTTTGTGCTCAATCAAAGGCCTTCAATTGGTCTGACTGGAGCCTGTCCAGGTCAGAAAAGGGTTGTCTTATTTTGTAAGATAATACCTGCCATTTTTGGTCACCTACCATTTCTCATCCTTTGACTTTGGTCAAAAGTTGACCTTTGACTGATCAAATGTTGACCATTGATACTTTGACTTTTGTCCACGTGTCACACACCTATTGGAGAGCTGGTGGGGGCTTGTCCCCCTACCAGAACCAGGCAAGGAGGAGGGCGCATGCCACCCTTGGCGTGCACCCATGTTTGAGGCGCCTAGGAGTCCCTGTTGGACAGGGACTCCATCTCCTTTTTGGATTTTGATTAGACTCCTCCTAAGAACCAACTTTGATTGGTCATAGGTGCCATCTAAGGATGAATTCAAGGGACTCTATTTTTACCTATCAGATTTAGATCTGGTTTCACAAAAGATTGTGATTGGTTGGGATGAAGAGGAGTTGGATCACGCATAGTCTATAAATAAGACCCTACGCCCAACTCAAAAAGCAATGCAATTCACAATGCCCCAAGGCTACCTCTCTCTTCCTCCTCTATGCCAAGTCCATCATCTCCCTCTCCTCTCCATGCCTAAAGTAGTTTAGGATCCCAGTTGGTGCAATCTAGATGAGATAAAGGCGACAGAAAACTAGAAGGCTGCGCTGCTGCAAAGGACTACTGCTGATCTTCGAAAGCTATTTTGAAGATCCTCCAAATCAGATTCAGATCTAATTTTTGGAGATGTGATAGAGAGGAAAAGGATCTCTAGATCCAGTCCAAGTGGATACTGGTAGAGGTCAGGCACTTGCGTGGCTAGATCCAGAACCTTCCATTGCTTACAGGATCATGAACGGGTAATAGGATTATCCTACATCAAGATAAATTAAATTTGATTTAATTTATTTATATTTTATTTTAAATTATTAAAATAATAAAAATTAGATCTAGGATATTTTAGATCTAATTTAGATCAAAGAAAAATTTTTTTAAAATATATCTCTTGATCCGATCAGATCTGACCAAACCTGGTCCAAAAAATCAGGATTTTCCTTCAGAAACTACCGTAGGATCTTATATATATGAATCCATATTTTGGTTCATACTCATTCATGACTCAGTTAGGTATAGAATAATCTAGATATGGTAGATTATATATAAAGATTGTGAGTAGGTTAACATGGAATCGATCACTCTTGGTAAGAGGAAATAACATCCTACTTGCTTCAAACAAATGATGATTCAGGAAGACTTTGATCAAAGCATGATGAAAATTAGAAATAGTTTCTAATGTTTCATTAAATGAATCATCATCATAAGATTGAAGGAGAAATGAATATGATATTAGGATTGACATATTTTCATATCCAGAGTCATATTTAGGATGCAGGGAGATCGAAGGATCTAGTTGCATGGTAATTTTTCATTGAAGGATATTTTTGGTATTTCTAACAAAATTTTATATCTTTCAAAAAGTCATGATACATTGCTAGACGTCAATCATGTCTTGTGGGTTTGATCAAATTAAAATTTTAATTTGATCATTAAATTAGAAAGTGTTCTAAATTAAGTCAAATTGGGTTGGCTAGTTTTGACCTAAATTAGTTTGGATAAGTTCTAACCAGATTAGGTCAAATCACACCCAGACCCACTACTGGTTAGATGTGGAACCCAATGGATCACACACAAAGAAAATTGATTAAAGGGTCTAATTGGATTATACCATGTTTGCAAGATGAACATGCTAGCATATGTAGCCAACCCTAGCACCTAGATTCGAATTGGATTCGAATCGGCTTTCGATTTGGGCTAATTAAGGTCCGATTTGAGCCAAATAGGATTTGATCTTGAATTGGATTAACCTAGACTGATTGGGCTTCAGTTGGGGTGCCACATACCAGAATCCCATGCACTAGAGAGTCTCTCTCTTGCACGTGAGAAGTCTTTCATGCGCAAAGAGTTTTTGGCACATGGGATTAAGTTGGCGGCTACCTTCTTTGACTTTTCCTATTTTTTATGTCACATAAATTTTTCAAATGGGCATGGACATCAAATATGGGGCACAGAAGAGTCCTTCTGTAGATTAAATGCTCTGTTATTTTTTTGAGAAGGGACTCTTTGTTGCCTAGGATTCCTTGCCGCCCAAGACTCCTTGCCGCCCTCTCATCCTTGATGCCGCTTGGACCAAGTCAAAGTCCCTTGGGACTTTGACTATTCAAAGATCATCTCGATGCCATCTTTGCTAAATGGGCATCCCAATTCAAGGCCATTGGATGGCCTTCTTATCTGATCTAATGGTTATATCTGGGTGGCGCCAAAAATGAAAGCTTGCGACTCTTCGTAAATAACTTGTGTAGAATTAGTCCAAGAGTCTTTCTGCTTTAAGGCACCTCTTAGACTAAGTCTACATGACATTATTATTTGATTAGGCATGAGATAGGCTAAAGAAACATGAAATAATTATATGGAAAGGGTGTGAGAAAATGAGTTGGCACCCCTACATACATTATAAATGGGGGTGCTCACCAAGAGTCTGAGGGTTGTGAAAATTATCTTTCTTTCTTACAAGTATTTTCTTTTATCCAATTTTTTTTTCCCTTCTCTTGTCCAGACTTTGTCCTTATAAGGATTAGAAGTCATCTTAAGATAAAGAGATTAGGAAGAAAAATTAAGAAGACAACGAAAAATAATGATAGGTAAGGAGAGGCAAGGAAGGTGACATAAAGGCTAAGGAAGGTCTTGCCCATTTAATTAAAGTTCTTATTATTAAAATTTTAATTATATAAATCAGAGGTGCTGGTGTCTTGATCATGTCTTTGTATGGATCAACGTTAGAGGATGAACACGTGGGCACCTAGTGGAACCCCTGACGGACTGCTGCCAGTAATTAAGGATAATTTAGGGTTTAGTGATAAGAGGTATGTTCTAATACTTTCTTTTATATTACAAATGTATGTTATATGATTTAATTGCTAATAAGGTGGTCCTAGGGTTCAGGTTTGATTTGTATGATTTCATAATTTTGCTCTGAAATCCATGCTTCCGTCTGTACACCAATCCTATCAATAGAGTCCTAGTCTAGTGGGACTTTCGACCATAGTATCCAAGATTATTAGGACTCATGATTAGAGAGTCCAAGACAAGTAGGACTCAGAGTCCCAGTCCAGCAGGACTCTTTGACCATAGAGTCGCAGACCAATGGGACTCTTGATCAGAGAGTCCAAGATAAGTCGGACTCAGAGTTTCAGTTCAGTAGGGCTCTTGGTCATAGAGTTTCAGTCCAGTGGGACTCTTGACCATAGAGTTCCAGACCAATAGGACTCTTGATCAGCCATCAGATCAAGTAGGAACTCCTAATGTGTGTGACCTCGAAGGTCCGAACCTATGTTGGTAGCAGAAAAACTAATTTCTATGCTAATCGAAGTGACCATCTAGCAATGGTACTCGATGTCTGGATAGATCGAATAATTGCAATCACAACATTCAGAACCTATGCGAATATGGTTACCATATAATTTATTCCTATGATCTCAGTGTAAAAGATGACTCAGGGTTAGACTGTTAATCCTAAAAAATACATCCACGTCGTGTCTCAAAGTAATTAGTCCCGTGACTCCTCACTAAGACTATCTTGGCTAAGATTTTGCTAAATTGAAACACAATTGAACACAGCTCCTAAAATCAGGAGTGGTCAATCCCATCTTGATACATGTACCGACTCTACAAGTACTTGACTATGCCCAGAAGCTTTTCGCTATTGAATTAGAAATTTAGATAGTTCGACACCAAAATATAGTGAGTTGTTTGAAAGTCACCATGGTGATCTCAAGTCATAGGGACATTTATACCCATATTCCATCGAAGCTAATCTTGACAGAAGAAAAGCCCTGAAGTTGGTCATGTTTAGTGCAGATGTACCCTTATATCTCACTTGCATGCCATATCAGTGTCTCAACACTTCTTGGTTATGAGGACAACCAACCTATATGGCACATAATGACCTATACTTGATAAATATTATCGTCCTAAGTAACAACATATCATTTGGTCATGAATTATCTAAGGATTAAATGACAAATCATCCTTTGCTGAATCTAGATAGTCCTAAGGACTTCATCACAACACAGGAGTTCATTAGAAGACAATAGAATTTATGATAAAAAATATCAAAATAACTTTTATTAATTTATAATTCATATATAATTATAAATATATGGCCCAATCATCAACGGACTAACGATTGGCTTTGGGTCATATTCCCAACACCTATGGCTGCTCGGAGCCACAGTCGTAGATCCGATCTCTTGCATGAACCTGAGTGTTAATCCAGCAAACTGAAGAAGATCTAAGAAAGATGAGAGAAGCTAAGGTTTTGGTGTTGGAATCAGAGAGAAGAGAGAAGAGAGTTAGGGAGAAAAGCTCAATTGCATTCCCTTCCTTCTTGTAAGAATTACAATGTCTTGGCTTATATACCCTAGAGTTCCCATATGAACCCTAATAAACCCCAGCTCAAAAACTTCCTTAGGCTAACTCAATACATGAAAGCACTCACTGAACCCAAGTCTCACATGCTTTTATTCCTTAGATCTAATCCCAACCCATACATAAATTAGCCCCCTTAAGACCTCTCAAACCAAGCCTTAAGACCCATAGGATTAACCCAGACCCTAGCCTAAAACAGACCCTCACGTAACTCTGCCCGCACACTAAGCCCGCTCAGTCTCTGCACTGAGCCAGCTAAGTTCCACTGGGTCGGCTCAGTCTGAAACTGAGCTGGCCCAGTTTTGTGCCATGCCTATAGTTTTGAAACTCGACCTTTCTATTTTTTCCATGCTTTGAGACTTAGCCGACCCAGTTTTGGACTGAGCCGACTAACCTATAGAAAATATTCTTTCTACAGTCTTGATTTTTTGGCTTTGATTCTTGCTCCACCTTGAATCCCAAGTCTTTGAAGCACCAACCAAGTCCCTTAAGGCCCTCAATACCCGAACCTCATGCCTGTGAAGAGTTACATGCCGCCTCCATGCTAGGACAACTCCTATCCTAGCCCTAGGACCACACCTGTCCTAACATCCTTGGAGCCCTCACCCTGGCTCTATCCTTGGCCTCCTAAGGCTTGGGAGCACCACACCACCTACAATCTCCACCTTGGTGCTTCCAAGCCTTGGCACACCTAGCAACATCCTCTGCATGATCCTGCTATCCCTGCATGTCCTGATAACCCCTCATGCTCACCTTGCCACTGCCATTCTTCTTCAACTACTGAGCTCCCATTGAGGCCTTTGGGATGACTGCCTCCACTGCTGAAGTCCTTGGCTTGTTTCTCTACACCATCTTTGGAGTTATAGATATCCTTCTGCTTGGCAGCTACATCACTTATCCTGAACTTCCCTGAAGATCATATAATGTTCCTTTATCGACACTCATCGCATATCCTAATGCTCCACCCGACATTGTCCCCTTAGAGCCATGACTATCTTCCTGCACAATCCTCTCCACCTAGATCTGTACAGCCCTTGCACTAGTGCTGGGATATCGGTCCTCCTTCTGCACCCCTCTACTTTGAACCCATGTCATAGCTACCTCCACCCATGAAGCCACCTCTGCTCGATGCTCCACCTGGAACTGAAGTCCCCCTAATGCCATAGAAGCCGACTCTATCTCCAGGTCCTCCAAGGCCAACCACCCAACGCTGCCCTACTGGGCCTATTTGAAGGAAAATCATGATTTTCCGAACCAGGTTTGTTCAGATTTGATCGGATCAAGAGATATATTTCAAAATTTTTTTTCTTTGATCTAGATCAGATCTGGGATATTTTGGATCTAATCTTTATTATTTTAACAATTAAAATAAATTTAGATAAATTAAATCAAATTTAATTTACCTTAACGTAGGGTAATCCTATTATCCGTTGATGATCCTGTAAGCAGTGGAAGGTTTTGGATCTAGCCATGCAAGTGCCTGGCCTCTACCGATATCCACTCAAACTCGATTTGGAGATCCTCTTCTTCTCTATCACTTCTCCAAAAATCAGATCTGAATCTGATTTAGAGGATCATCAAAATAGCTTTCGAATATCAGCAGTTGTCCTTTGTAGCAGTGCAGCTTTCTAGCTTTCTGTCACCTTTCTCTCGTCTGGATTGCACCAACTTGGATCCCAAACTACATTGGGCATGGAGAAGAGAGGGAGAAGATGGTCTTGGCATGGAGGAGGAGAAGAGAGGCAACCTTGGGGCATGGAGAATTGTATTGCTCTTTGAGTTGGGCTCAGAATCTTATTTATAGACTATGCGTGATCCAACTCCTCTTCCTCCCAACCAATCACAATCCTTCGTGAAATTAGATCTAAATCTGATTGGTGGGAATAGAGTCCCCTGGATTCCTCCTTAGATGGTGCCTAAGACCAGTCAAACTTGGATTCTTAGGAGAACTCTAATTGGAATCCAAAAAGGAGGATGGAGTCCCTGTCCAACAAGGGACTCCTAGGCGCCTCCTACTTGGGCTGCACGCCGAAGGGTGGCGTGCGCCCTTCCTCCTTGCCAGGTTTCTGGCAGGGGGACAAGCCCCCACCAGCTCTCCAATAGGTGCATGACATGTGGTCAAAAGTCAAAGTGTCAATGGTCAACATTTGACCAGTCAAAGGTCAGACTTTTGACCAAAGTCAAAGGACAAGAAATGGCAGGTGACCAAAAATGGCAGGTAATTGTCTTACAAAATAAGACAACCTTTTCTGACTTGGACAACCTCCAGTCAGACCATATGAAGGGCCTCTGATTGAGCACAAACTCCTTTGGCTCAGTCAGGACAACTTATTTATGATAGTAAAAGAAGAACGTTAGGTTCAATCGAGTGCTAGCACGATTTTCCTTGAACCTAATTGAATCTCATTCAGATCAATTGAACTAGATCAGTTCAATTGATGATCACCAGATTCAAACCCTTGTTTGTGTGACCCAGTTAGGTTCAGTTCTGTATGGTAATGGGATATGTCATGATCTCTATCATCGACATCATCGAAACTCCTTTCGATGGATCAGAACTCTTCTGATTCGAACAGCTAGAATGATCGATCATCTAAATCATTCTAATTGCTCCCAAAATCCACCAGTGACACCTAGCAGTATATGGTGGCAACCCATCAGAGCTGAATGCGAACCTCTTGGTGCAGCTACCTGTGTGATTAAGTTCTTCTATCTTGAGCCCCGATCAGATTAGGGTTAAGGTGAACTCGTCAAACCCTAGTCTCTGTCATATGATGTAATCATTCGATTCGAGTCCGATGAAAAAATCTAAATAGAAACTCTTTCTATTATTTCACTCTGCCATGGCCATGGGCTTCTGGACTTGATTCTCATGATCATCATAGGGCTGCTCCTCTACCACCGAGGTAGATAGATTCCATCTTGATGCAATCCAGTTCCTACAATGAACATGCTATAGCCAACATACACCTCAGGGTTCCATATGGCTAGGAGACCGAGTAATGGTGTAGTCAAACTATAACACCCTCAAGGTGAACTGCCGATGCATCTCAGGTCAAAGAACCAGACACACTACTGCAGCATCGAGTCAGTCATTGACGAGAAGGTAGACTTCCTAATGACTACTCGAGGTGGTCACGCTCAGTGCCCTCGTTCTCTAACGAGTACCTGTACTCTCGCTCCGGTGTCTCCACACCGTAGACTCAAGACTCATCTACTAAAGAGAAGCGATTCGTACACCAACCTTCCGGATCAATCACCATCCTCGTGATGATCCTATGGTCGGGAGCATGTTTATGAGTTAATAATGATTATTCATGTCTTAAATTTTCAACTCTTGAAAATATGAATTATCATTACCATTAACTCAAAGGATGTATCACAGACACTAAATACACATATGTGATAGAAAATAACCCATTTTATTGATTATAGTCAAAATTATAATTTTGCCCCTAGAAGTGTATTACAAGTGTCAGCCAATTCTGGCTTCTAGGGCACATATATCTAACAATCTCCCACTTGTCCTAAAGCCAATTGGCTACAAGTCTAAGTCCCATCTTCTCAAGGTGGGCTTCGATCTTCTGCTGGCCCAACGGCTTTGTAAGTGGGTCTGCCACATTATCTGTGGAGTTGACTCTCTTGACCTCAACGTAACCTTTCTCAAGGTAATCGCGGATGAGATGTATCGCCGCTCAATGTGCTTGGACTTCTGGTGAGACCTCGGCTCCTTAGCAAGGGCTATGGCGCCATTGTTGTCGCAGTAAAGAGGAATGGCATCTGATGGCATTACTCCAATTTCTGCAGCAAACTTCTTGTACCAGAATGCTTCCTTTGCAGCCTCTGATGCAGCTATATATTCTGCTTCCATGGTGGAATCTGCTATCACAGTTTGCTTGGAACTCTTCCAGCTGACAGCTCCACCATTGCACACAAACAGACTGCCAGATGTCGACTTTCGATCATCTATATCGGACATGAAAGTCCGAGTCTGTGTATCCCTGGACTTGGAGTTCTCCATTACCAAAGACCAACATCATATCCTTAGTTCTTCTCAAGTACTTAAGGATACATTTCACAGAAGTCCAGTGTTCTTCACCTGGATTTGACTGATATCTGCTTGTGACACTCACAGCATGGGCTATATCAGGTCGTGTACATAGCATGGCATACATGAGGCTCCCTATTGCAGAAGCATAAGGGATCTTGCTCATGCGTTCTATTTCCTCAGGTGTGCTGGGGCACATCTTCTTGGAAAGATGAATACCATGTCTGAAGGGTATTAATCCCCTCTTAGAGTTTTCCATACTAAACCTCTTTAGTACTTCCTCTATGTACATCTTCTGTGAAAGTCCTAGCATCCTATTCGGTCTATCCCTATAGACCTTAATTCCTAGAATAAAGGATGCTTCACCTAGGTCTTTCATGGAGAATTCCTTGGACAACCACATCTTGACTGATGTCAACATGGGAATATCATTCCCAATAAGGAGGATGTCATCCACGTACAATACGAGGAAGACAACAGCGCTCCCACTGACCCTTTTGAAAACACATGGTTCCTCTTCATTTTTGATGAAACCAAACTTTTTGATCACATCATTGAAACGAGTGTTCCAGCTCCGAGATGCTTGCTTAAGTCCATATATGGACCTTTGCAGCTTGCAAACCTTGTGATCAGTATCACTGGATGTGAAACCTAGCGGCTGTTCCATATAGATATCTTCCTCAAGATATCCATTTAGGAATGCCGTTTTCACGTCCATTTGCCATATTTCATAATCGAAATAGGCTGCAACAGCAAGCAATGTGCGGATGGATTTTAGCATAGCTACCTGGGGAAAAGGTATCCTGATAGTCAATGCCTTCACGTTGACTATAACCTTTTGCCACCTAGTCTAGCCTTGAATGTCTCCACATTCCCATCTGCACCAATCTTTCTCTTGAAGATCCATTTACACCCAATAGGTACTATACCTTCTGGTGGATCTACCAAGGTCCAGACTTGGTTTGAGTGCATCGAGTCAATTTCTGACTTCATTGCCTCAAGCCATTTCTCGGAGTCGATATCTGATATCGCCTCGTTGTAGGTTTTGGGATCATCACCATGAGCACCATTACCTATGAGGAACATTTCCTCTACGTCCTCTGAAATAATACCTAAGTATCTTTCAGGGGGACGGGAAAACTCTTTCCGATCTACGAGGTGGAGGAGGTAGTGTTCTTATTGGCTCAACCTGATTTGGTTCCAACTTGGTCCTTAGCTCGTTGTACTTGTGAGACTTTCTCATCAAGCTTAATCTGCTTTCCAATGCCGCTATCTTGAATAAACTATTTTTCAAGAAAGATGGCATGTCGACTCACAATCACATTGTGGTCTTCTGGAATGTAGAAATAGTATCCTAATGACTCTTTAGGATATCCTATGAATCGAGCTCTAAAGGACCTAAACTCTAACTTGTCCGCTTGTTGTCTTTTGACATGAGCCGGACAACCCCAAATTCTGAGATGACTCAGACTTGGTTTCTTACCGTGCCATATCTCATACGGTGTGGTAGGAACGGTTTTAGAGGGAACCCTATTCAGTAGATAGATTGAAGTTAATAATGAAGTGTCCCCAAAGAAAATCAGGGAGGTCTGTGAAGCTCATCATGGATCGAACCATATCCAATAGAGTCCGATTTCTCCGTTCTGAAACCCCGTTGAGTTGAGGTGTTCCTGGTGGAGTCCATTGAGAGACTATGCCATTTTCCTTAAGATAGTCTAGGAATTCCCGGCTAAGGTATTCACCTCCTCGATCTGATCGAAGAACCTTAATGGGTTTTTTCAGTTTGTTTTTCTACTTCATGTCTGAATTCTTTGAACTTTTCAAAAGCTTCAGACTTGTGTCTCATAAGATACACATACCCATACCTAGACAGATCATCGGTAAAGGTAATGAAGTAGACAAAATTGCCTCTAGCCGGCACATCAAATGGGCCGCACACATCAGTATGTACTAGGGCAAGGAGATCTGTGGCCCTCTCCCCATGTCCAACAAAAGGGAGTTTAGTCATTTTGCCTTGAAGACAAGATTCACAAGTTGGATATGACTCAAAAGTCAATGGACTCAATAGCCCATTTTTCTCCAATTTGTTTAATCCTATCTTCTGCTATATGACCTAATCTCAGGTGCCATAGATATCTGTCGTTTGGACTATCCCTAGGTCGTTTGGCATTCACGTTTTGCTCGATAGTTAAGAATAGGTACATCAATATGCAAGCTGATAAAGACCATTAATAAGGAAACCATTTGCAATTTTATTTCTTTCATAAAGAATGTTACAATGGTCCTTAAAGAAGGTGATCACATAACCTTCTTGTGCTAAGCATGAAACAGAAATCAAATTCCTGCTAGCTGCAGGCACATAATAACAGTCTTTTCAAAACTAAGTCTAAACCAGATGGTAATCGAAGAGGGTATGTTCCCACGGCTACTGCAGCAACTCTTGCTCCATTACCGATGCGTAGGATCATGTCTCCATCCCTCAGCCTCCTGCTATCCTCAAGACCCTGCATAGAAGTGCACAGATGAGCACTAGAACCAGAGTCAAGCACCCAACTGGATGCAGAAGAAACCGTAAGGTTAGACTCAATAACGAGCATACCTCCAGAAGGACCTTCCTTCTTGTTCTTCAGGGTGGCCAGGTAAGTAGGGCAGTTCCGCTTCCAATGGCCGTCGCTGTTGCAATGGAAACACTTTCCTTTGCCATCGCGACCTTTTCATCTTCGGTTCTGCCTTCTTCTTCTTTGATCCTTCCTACCTTTTGCTTTTTCACAGACTTCTTTTTCTTTCCATAAGACTTTCTTTTGGAAGAAGTCCGTTCCATAGCAAGAACTGAGCCTTTAGAACCTTTCATAGAAAGCTCAGCGGTAACCAGCATATTCATTAACTCGGCCAAGGAATTTTGAAGTTTATGCATGTGGTAATTCATGATGAATTGCCCATATGCATCAGTCAAGGATTGCAGAATAATATCGTTCTGCAGATCCAAGTCCTAACTTCACACCGAGCTTCTCAAGCTCTTCCATGTCCTTGATCATTGTCAGACAGTGATCTTGGACTGACTGCCCATCACGCATCTTAGCCTTAAAAAGTCATTTCGTGACTTGATATTTGGCTGCGCGACTCTGTTCACCAAACATCTCCTGCAGGTGAGCCAACATTTGGCGAGCAGTCCCGATATCTTCATGTTGGCGCTGGAGCTCATCAGACATCGAGCCCAACATGTAATATCTGGCCTTATTATCTTCGTCAATCCATTTTTCCAGAGACGCTCTCTGTTCAGTGGATGGACGAGCTGGTAAGGTGGGAGGGTCCTGGTCCAAAACATGTGTTAACTTCTCTGAACCCAAAACAATTTTGTAGTTCCTGAGCCAATCTTTATAATTGGGTCCAGTCAGTCTATGTGTGTCTAGGATACGTGCCAATGGGTTGGACGCAGACATTTTCCTGTAGAGAGTCAAAGATTCTAGTTAGATACTGTAATTTTGACTTGACCAATTTGTTAAGGGATTTTATTTTTAAACAAATTAGCTCCCACTATTTTCTCGGATCCCTACACTCCCTCTGTAGAGATGCGAAAATCTCCACGATTAATGATTTCTAGTGGGTGGTGCGGTCTCACCAACTGACTCATCACCTCACCTAACAGTTATTGGTGATGGGTTAGCCAATGAGTGAACAACTCTTGTTCAATGATTCTCTAATCATGGTGCACCCAAACTTGGTCTCTAATTCATGAATCTCACCGTATCCGAAATATTGATCCACTCCTTAGTTAAGTCAGACCCACCATTTGCATAGACTGGGTTCCTAATTGAGTCTCTCACCGTATCCGAAATATTGAGCCCAACTCATCCTCCAGCCCATAGCATCCAATGCCTAATAGACATGGTTGCATCTTCCCGGTGCAACTGAGCCACTGTATCCAGCCGAGAATAATCAACCCCGGGAAGGGCCCGCACATCTACAATGGTGGAAGACCTCAGACTTAATCTTTTCTTAGGGAGAATTGATTCAGGTCTCATTAAACTAGACTTGGTCATAGTCATAACAATTATGACTAACCTAGTGGCATGGGTTAGCTCGGATTATTGACCACCTCAGATCAGAACTGTGTCAACAGATATGGCCAGGTAAGTGAGACCGGTGGAAGGAATATGCCATTAACTCGTACAAGAACGCATTCAGGTCGAGTAGCTTCCAATTAAAAACCAGTCGGTCGTATGTGCCAAACTTACCTTAGACACCAAATTGTTGAGTCAGAACCAATTGGGTTAGCCTACAATCCAGACTCTAACCTCTGAGCCTAATTAGGTCTTGCTTGATCGTGACTCGATCTTGACCCAGACTTAATCCTATTAGGCTGGTCAATTTAAGCATTGTTGATCCCATCTAACCAACTCTTGATTCGGTTTGATCAACCGCTTAGACCTAATTGAGCTACCCAAGCCCGAACCCAGTATTATGAATATGTCTTAGATCTGAAATTCTCAATTTTAGACCTAATTAATATTCCATAAATCTTAATTCTTAATTAAGTAGGGTTCATAAACAAAATATGCACAATAAATCCTAGGGTTTCAGGATCTAGGGTTTTGCAGAAAGTAAGTTTTGGGTTTCTGATTAAGGACGAACACGCAGCACCCCTACACGTCATAAGAACACCCCATCGAATGGGAAGAGAGGGCCTTTAAACCCTTCTTCATTCTTATGACCGGACGGCCAAGAGGAACGCCTTAATCAGGAACATGTCAATACTACAAAACAGTTTTAGATCTATATCATATATCTCATATACAAATTAGATCTAATCATGGCATATTTTGCATACATCTCATGTATCAAATCATGCATATTTTTAGATCTAAATTATCTCATAATAATCTAAAAAATTAGATTTAAATTGATCTAATCAAAATAAATTCTAATCTAGACAATTATGTAGAACTATTCTACAACTAGTCTAGACATGCATCAATCATATCTCATATGATGTTAAAATTAAATAATTTTTATTTGCTATTTTTTCAAGATGTTATTATAACACTTATAATATCAAAAAATAGTAAATAAATAGATCTAAAATATGATTTAATCAGATTAAATCAAAAACATGCAAGACTATTCTATAGAACTATTCTATTTTAGAACTAGTCATGCATATTTTCTAATCTTAGATCCAAATCATTTAATTTTAATTTTTTCTGATTTTCAGATCTGATCACATCTCATGTGACATCTGAAATCACTTTATTTTTTTAATTAAAATAAATTTAAAATCAGATCTAAATACTTTTAGAACCTTGGCTCTGATACCAGTTGAAGGGAAAATCCTGATTTTCCGGATCCAGGTTCGTTCAGATCTGATCAGATCAAGAGATATATTTCAAAAATTTTTTCTCTTTGATCTAATCAGATCTAAAATATTTTAGATCTGATCTCTTATTATTTTAATAAATAAAATAAAATTAAGATAAATTAAATCAAATTTAATTTACCTGAATTTGGGTAATCCTATTACCCTGTTGATGATCCTGTTGCAGCGGAAGGTTCTGGATCTAGCCACGCAAGCGCCTGGCCTCTACCGGATATCCACTCGGGCTGGATCTGGAGATCCTCTTCTTCTCTATCACATCTCCAAAAATCAGATCTGGATCTGATCTGGAGGATCTTCAAAACTCCTTTTGAAGATCAGCAGTCGTCCTTTGCAGCAGCGCAGCCTTCTTAGCTTTTGATCGCCTTTTCTTGATCTGAATCGCACCAACCTAAGATCCAAAACTACTTTTGGACGTGGAGAGAGAGGGAGAAGATGGTTTGGCATGGAGGAAGGAGGGAGAGAGGCAGCCTTGGGGCATGGGAAATTGTATTGCATCTTTGAGTTGGGCGCAGGGTCTTATTTATAGACTAGCTTGTGATCCAACTCCTCTTCCTTCCCAACCAATCACAACCCTTTGTGAAATCAGATCTAAATCTGATTGGTGGGAATAGAGTCCCCTGGATTCCTCCTTAGAGGGTGCCTAAGACCAGTCAAACTGGGTTCTTAGAAGAACTCTAATTGGAATCCAAAAAGGAGATGGAGTCCTTGTCCAACAAGGACTCCTAGGCGCCTCCAACTTGGGCACACGCCTAGGGTGGCGTGCGCCCTCCTCCTTGCCAGGTGCTGGCAGGGGGACAGGCCCCCACCAGCTCTCCAATAGGTGCATGACATGTGGTCAAAAGTCAAAGTGTCAATGGTCAACGTTTGACCAGTCAAAGGTAGACTTTTGACCAAAGTCAAAGAACAAGAAATGGCAGGTGACCAAAAATGGCAGGTAATGTCTTACAAAATAAGACAACCTTTTCTGACTTGGACAACCTCCAGTCAGACCATATGAAGGCCTCTGATTGAGCACAAACTCCTTTGGCTCAGTCAAGACAACTTATTTATGATAGTAAAAGAAGAACGTTAGGTTCAATCGAGTGCTAGCACGATTTTCCTTGAACCTAATTGAATCTCATTCAGATCAATTGAACTAGATCAGTTCAATTGATGATCACCAGATTCAAACCCTTGTTTGTGTGACCCAGTTAGGTTCAGTTCTGTATGGTAATGGGATATGTCATGATCTCTATCATCGACATCATCGAAACTCCTTTCGATGGATCAGAACTCTTCTGATTCGAACAGCTAGAATGATCGATCATCTAAATCATTCTAATTGCTCCCAAAATCCACCAGTGACACCTAGCAGTATATGGTGGCAACCCATCAGAGCTGAATGCGAACCTCTTGGTGCAGCTACCTGTGTGATTAAGTTCTTCTATCTTGAGCCCCGATCAGATTAGGGTTAAGGTGAACTCGTCAAACCCTAGTTTCTGTCATATGATGTAATCATTCGATTCGAGTCCAATGTGAAAATCTAAATAGAAACTCTTTCTATTATTTCACTCTGCCATGGCCATGGGCTTCTGGACTTGATTCTCATGATCATCATAGGGCTGCTCCTCTACCACCGAGGTAGATAGATTCCATCTTGATGCAATCCAGTTCCTACAATGAACATGCTATAGCCAACATACACCTCAGGGTTCCATATGGCTAGGAGACCGAGTAATGGTGTAGTCAAACTATAACACCCTCAAGGTGAACTGCCGATGCATCTCAGGTCAAAGAACCAGACACACTACTGCAGCATCGAGTCAGTCATTGACGAGAAGGTAGACTTCCTAATGACTACTCGAGGTGGTCACGCTCAGTGCCCTCATTCTCTAATGAGTACCTGTACTCTCGCTCTGGTGTCTCCACACCATACACTCAAGACTCGTCTACTAAAGAGAAGCGATTGTACACCAACCTTCCAGATCAATCACCATCCTCGTGATGATCCTATTGTCGGAAGCATTTTATGAGTTAATAATGATTATTCATGTCTTAAATTTTCAACTCTTGAAAATATAAATTATCATTACCATTAACTTAAAGGATGTATCACAGACACTAAATACACATATGTGATAAAAAATAATCCATTTTATTGATTATAGTCAAAATTATAATTTTGCACCTAAAAGTGTATTACAAGTATCAGCCAATTCTGACTTGTAGGGCATATTTATCTAACACTATCGCTCGCTGTACCTCGAACATCATCGCTGACCCTTCGGACTCTCTGCACTCTGTAGATCTATCCATAACCATCTCAGATACATCATACCCTATGGGCTCCTCCGAGACCACCAAGAGCTCATCCGAATCTTCATTTTCAACAACTGTATCGATGGAATCCGAGCTTTCTCCTCCCTTGCACTTCTTTCAAAGTGGATACTTCTGCTTAAAGTATCATGCTTCTCCGCACTTGAAGCATCTCTTGAATCTCTTGCTGCCCCTCTATTTGCCCTTCTTCTTCTCTTTCCTATGCTTCTCTAAAACCACAAGACTCTCTTGGAAGACCTCCCTCATCATCATCCATTTCTGCTACTCGTTGGACCTGAGCACTGATATGATCTCCTCGTACAATCGTGTCTCCATACCATACAACAAAGTTGTCACCAATCAATCGAAGCTTTCGGATAGCGAACACAACAACAATAGACTCTTATCCTCTTCTTCTAAATCCACCCCTATATTGAGCAAGTCCATGCTCATCTAGTCGAACTGCTGAATATGCCTTGCAACATCCTCGCCCTCCTGCATCCGAAGGTTATATAGTTGCTTCTTCAGCATCAACTTGTTGCACATGTTCTTTTCCATGTAAAATTGCAGCAACCTCGACCATAATCCCTTGGGTGTTCTCTCCTCCAACACACCATACAAAACCTCATCTACCAAACAAGCCCTAATCATGGCACATGCCCTTTTCTCTAAGGACACCCACTTCTTATCTGTGATCTCCTCCGGCCTATCTTTTAAGGCCGAATCCAACCTCATCTAAACTAGCAGATCCTCCACCCTTACCATCCACATCATGAAACTTTTTTTTTCATCAAACTTCTCTAATCCTACCTTCAACCCACTATTTTTCATGATCAATTCGAATCAAATAACAACAAATGGATAAATCTGAGAAATAGCTTAACTAGCGATGGTGGATAGCAACCCTATGATCTCTTCCTTCCTCACGAAGCCTGGAGAAAGCCTTTAGATCTGAATCTTGCTACTGATCTCTGCTGAAAACTAATCTTCTTCTTCCTTCATGCTCAACCTTGCTCTGATACCAATTGTTGTTCGTACGACTGCTTGGAGCCACAGCCATAGATCCAATCTCTTGTGTAAACTTGGGTGTTAATCCAGCAAACTGAAGAAGACCTAAGAAAGATGAGAGAAGCTAGGGTTTGGGTGTTGGAACCAGGGAGAAGAGAGAAGAGAGTTAGGGAAGAAAGCTCAATTGTATTTCCTTCCTTTTTGTAAAAATTACAATGTCCTGGTTTATATACCTTAGAGTTCCCTCATGAACCCTAATAAATCCTAGCTTAAAAACTCCCTTAGGCTAACCTAATACATGAAAGCACTCACCGAGCCTAAGTCTCACATGCTCTCATCCTCTGAATCTAATCCTAATCCATACATGAATTAGCCCCCTTAAGACCTCTCAAACCAAGCCTCAAGACCCCTAGACCCTAGCTCAAAACGGACCCTCGCACTGAGCCGGCTCAGTCTTAGCACTGAACCGGCTAAGTTTCACTGTGTCGGCTTAATCTGAAATTGAGCCAACCCAGTTCTGTGCCATGTCTGCAGTTCTAAAACTTGATCATTCTATTTTTTTTGTACTCTAAGACTTAGCTGACCCAGTTTTGGACTGAGCCAGCTAACCTATAGAAAATATTCTTTCTACAGTCTTGATTCTCCGACTTTGGTTCCTTGCTTCACCTTAAATCTCTGATCTTCGAAGCACCAACCAAGCCCCTTGAGGCCCTCAATATCTGTACCTCAAGCCCATGGAGAGTTACATGTCGTCTCCACCCTAGGACAACTCCTGTCCTAGTCCTAGGACCACACCTATCCTAGCCTCGTCGGAGCCCTCACACTGGCTTCGCCCATGGCCTCCCAAGGCATGGGAGCACCACACCACCTACATTACTGAGATTTTAGCTCATGGACCTTGAGTCGACTCGAGCCTCTACTCGAGACTGCGTTGAACTTTGCTTCAAAATTTTCACCTTCTATATTTCTCCTAAGACTTCAACTCGAGAACTTTGGTTGACTCAAGCCTCTACTCGAGACCTTGCCCCAAAATCACCATTCTTTGGATTTTCATTGAGAATTCAACTCGAGAACCTTTAGTCGACTTGAGCCTCTGCTCGAGATTGTTTCTTCTGAAACTTCAACGTGCTAGCTTGCATATCAGCTGAAGCTGAACAACGAGTCAAACCTTGACTCGACTCGTGGGCTTCTTATGCTAAAAAATTTTAGTTTGCCCAAAAGTTTTCCTCTTGAATTTTGATTTTGGGATATCTTTTTCAAGCCTTATTTCAGGTATGATTTATGCTCCAAATGCCTCTAACTCTTCTCTATCAATTTTCAAATGCACAAATATGGATGTTTTATTTGATACTTTAAAATACATCTTGAAACATGATCTCATCAACTTCATTAGTTCAAATATATACTCAAATATTTTGTTACTCATCAAAATCAATCCTTGGGGTCAACACAATCAAATTGAGCTAATCAGCAATCAAATTGCTAATTATTCTCCTAATAAATATATAGTTCCAATCGAGCGGGTGTCTAGGCAATAGAGTTCCATCAACATGAAACTTCTAAAGAGTCCCAAACTAGTGGAACTCTTGAATTCAGTATTCCAAATGAATAAAACTCATGATCATAGGTCCTAAACTAGTGAAACTCTTGATCAGAGAGTTTTAGAGAGTCCCAATCTAGTGGGACCCATAAAGATAGAGTTTCAGTCTAGTAGAACTCCTGGTCATAGAGTCCCAGTCCAGTGGGATTCTTGGCCATAGAGTCCCAGACCATCGGGACTCTTGATTAGCCATCAGATCAGATAGGAACTCCTATTGTATGTGATTCCATAGGTTCGAATCCTAAGTTGGTACCATAGGAATCAATTTTTTGTACCAATCATTGTGACCATCTAGCAATGGTACCTGACGTCCAGATAGGTCAAAAAATTATAACGCAATAACGATGAACCTGTGGCATATGATTATCGTATAATTCATCCCCTTGATCTCGATGCTTAAAGGATGATGTAGGATTTAATGCCAATCGTAAAATTCATCCATAGTGTATTTCAAAATTTAGTGTCCATTACATAGACTATCCCAGCCAAGGGTTTGCTAAATTGAAATACAGTGACGCACTTATTTCAACACTTGGAGGGATCAATCCCATCTTGACTCACACACCGACTTCATAAATATTTGACTCTACCCAATAGCCTTTCGTCACTGAATTAGAAATTTAGATAGTCCAGTACCTAAGTGTAGTGAGTTGCTTGCAAGTCACCATGGTGATCTCAAATCTAGGGAACACTTATACCCATATCCTTTGGCAACTCTTGACAGTAGAGAGCTCCATGGTTGGGTTGCGTTCAATAAAATGTACCCCTATACTTCATCTACATGCCATAACAGTATCTTCATACTTCTTGCTTAAGAGGACAACCAATACTTATGGCACAAAATGACCTACACTTGATATATTGTCGTCCTAGGTAGCAATGAATCATTTGGTCGTGAATTGGTTTTAAGGACTAAACGACAAATCCTTGTTTATTGAGTCTAAATAGTCCTAAGAACTTCATCACACAAGAGTTCATTACAGAAAGATGCACAAAAATGATGAAATGCCAAAATAAAAATTTTATTTATTTATAATAATTTAAGTATATTAATAAATTAGCTCAACCATCTACAACCTAGATGATTGGCTTTAGGATTCAATTCTCAACAACACCCACTTAGACTAAAGCCACTTAGAACAGTATCGAATATCCATCTTTCATTTGTGATTGTCAAACTCTTTTATTTTCAGAGCTTTAGTAAAGGGGTTAGTGATGTTCTTCTTTTCATTGATTTTATGAAGCTCGATGTCATCTCGTTCCATGATCTCTCATATAAGATGGTAGCCATGTAGAATGTACTTAGTATGCTGATGTGCCTTCAACTTCTTTGCTTGAGCTATGGCTCCAGTGCTATCATAGTATAGTAGAACCAGAACATCCAAGGAGAGTGCCACTCCCAGCTTGCCGATGAACTTCCATAGCCACACAGCTTCCTTTGCAGTAACAGATGCCACGACATACTTCGCCTCGCACATAGAATCGACCACAGTATGCTGCTTGAAACTTTTCCAGCAAACCACTCCTCTATTAAGGGTAAATAAATAACCTGACACACTCTTTCTGTCATTGTGATCTGACTGAAAATTGAAATTAATGTATCCCACAAGTTTCAAGTCAATATCTCCATAGATGAGCCACTGGTTCAAATACTTCAGGATTGTCTTCACAACCTTTCAATGATTCTCACCTAGATCAGATTGGTATCTGCTCACCACCCCTAGTGAGTATGCCACGTCTGATCTCGTATACATTATGACGTATATAATAGAACCGACTACTGAAGCGTATGGTATACTACTCATATGCTCTCTATCTTGAGGAGTTGTCGGATAATTTCTTTTTGAGGAAAAAATTTCATGGCCTATCAGAAGATAGCCCTTCTTGGAATTCTCCATGTTGAACCTCTTCAGCACAGTATCAATGTACGTGGACTGGGATAACCGAAGCAACCTTTTAGATCTATCCCTATAGATCTTCATCCCCAAAATGTAGGAAGCTTCTCCCAAGTTCTTCATGGAGAATTATGACAACAGCCAAACATTTATTCCCTATAGAGCAAGGATGTCATTTTCGATCAAGAGAATGTCATCGACATACAGTACAAGAAATATAATTAAAGAATCATTAGCCCATTTATATACGCATGATTCTTCTCCATTCTTAATGAAGCCATACGTTCTGATTACCTTATCAAAATGCATGTTCCAATTTCAAAATGCCTGCTTCAATCCATAGATTGATCTCTGAAGCTTGCACACCTTGGACTCATTTATGGATGTGAAACCCTTAAGTTGTATCATATACACCTCTTCGTCTAGCTCTCCATTTAGGAAAGCTATCTTCACATTCATTTGCCAGATCTCATAGTCTTGGTATGCCACTATCGTAAGCATGAACCGAATGGACTTGAGCATTGCAATCAAAAAAATATCTCATCATAGTCAATACCATAACACTGACGATATCCCTTAACAACCAGACAGGCTTTATAGGTCTCCACCTTCCCATCTACATCCCATTTTTTTTTGAAAATCCATTTACACCCAATGGATTTTATCCCTTTAGGTGGATCAACCGGTGTCCATATACTATTGACCTTCATAGACTCCATTTCGAACTTCATGACTTTCAGCCACTTATCGGAGTCAGGCCTCTACATGGCATCCATGTAGGTGATCGGATCCTCATCGTTCTCATCAAGTTCAACAGGATCACCATCTTGGACTAAGAAATCATAGTATCTATTCGACTGATGTGGTATTCTATCGGATCTTCTTGGTGCCTCTTCAACAGGCTCTGAATTTGATCTTATCAAATATAGTTCTACAGGTTCACTAGAATATGTCGGTTCTTCCACCTGTTGAACTTCATTAAGCTCAATATTAGAGGTAGTTGTTCCTTCCATAAGGAACACCTTTTTCAAAAAGACTATCCTATTGCTGGTGAATACCTTTTGTTCTTCAGTAAGGTAGAAGTAATAACCCCTAGTTTCCTTGGGGTATCCTATGAACAAGCATTTATCAGATCTAGGTCCAAGCTTTTCTAGTTGCAAATATTTTACATAAGTCAGACATCCCCAAATCCTATGGTGAGAGAGTATCGATCTACTCCCAGTCCATATCTCATATGGAGTCTTTGCGACAGACTTACTTGGAATATTGTTCAAAACAAAATAAGCAGTCTCTAGTATATATCCCTAAAATAAAATTGGCAGACTCGCAAATCCCATCATGGATCGAACCATGTCTAACAGGATTCGATTTTTTGTTTCAGATATACCATTATGCTATGGTATTTCAGGAGGGGTCCGTTGTGAGAGAATCTCATTCTCTCCTAGATATGTCAAAAATTTATTGAAAAGATATTCACCTCCTCGATTAAATCAAAGAGTTTTAATACTCTTTCCAAGTTATTTTCTACCTCATTTCAATATTGTTTAAACATTTCAAATGAATCGGATTTACTCTTCATAAGATAGACATACACATACCTAGATAGGTCGTCAGTAAATGTAATGAAGTAGTAGAACCTACCTCTAGCATATATCATAGATCCACATCCATCAGTATGTACTAGACCTAAAAGCTTAGTGGCCCATTCATCCTTTCCAATAAAGGATGATTTTGTCATCTTACCAAAAAAGTAGGACTCATAGATATTCAATGATTTAGAATCATAAATGTCAAGGATATGCTCCTTGACTATCCTGTTGATCTTGTTCTTATTTATATGATCGAGCCTACAGTGCCAAAGATAAGCATTAGTGATATTATCTAGTTTTGGGCATTTATTTGACATGTACATTACATTAGTAGGTTATGATAAAATGTAAATGTAATTTCTTAATTGTCCTTGCATTACTATAATACCATTCATAATGATATCACTATATTTTTTTTTATTGACAAACAATAATCATCCTGGGTCAAAAGTCCAACAGATATTATGTTCATTATAAAAGATGGACAATAGTGACAGTCACTTAAAATAATATTTTTATTTTTAAAAAATAACTCAAGAGTTGCCAATGCTAAGACTAGAACTTTGCTTCCATCCTCAACATTAAGAAATCCATCACCATTCTCAAACTTTCTACCAATTTGATGTCCATGCAATGAATTGCATATATGAATCAGACTTCCGATATCGAATACTCAGGTAGATGTATCACATACAGAGAAATTACAAGGTTTTATCATATAACAACCTTGACCAGCAACTACTTGCTGATTTCTCCTGTTCAGCTTATTTAGATCAAGAGGACCATTCCTCTTCGGGTCTACCTTATTAAGGTCAATACTAGACTTCTCGTATTTAGGTCCTAAATGCTTGCCACTATCCAATAGTGGACGGAGTGGACATAGACTAGCCATTCTATTTTTCTGAAAGAAAAATATGAAATCTTATTAGTACCTAAATTAATTAAATCCTAAAAATTTTGACTTTAGTCTAAAGGTCCTTCCATTATTTTTAACAAATTGGTAGCCTCTACCTCCAATTCAAAGAATTACACTAACTCCTTAGCTGGTACTGAAATCCACATAGACTGTAGACGGGCCTAAGAAAAGTTCTAGCTAACCGATGTGTATCTACAGGTAGATTAATAATCAATTATTTTTTAAATAATTTTTAGTATTTAGGTTTTGCCCCAGATGCCAAATCAATAGGCTATGGTCTTCACTGAAAAGATCTGGTTAGGTACAACCATTAATATGATTGACTTTGGTGCATCAAACCAATGATAACCAGACCTAAGGAAAGCTCTAGCTAACCTTATCACCATTAAGAGAGTGTGATCTAATCATCATATGATGAGTAGTAATTTCAATGTCCATCCAGAAAATTAGACTCATTACTTTTCACCTTAATGGAAGGCTATGACTGGTTATCCCCATAACTTAGTCATTTTAAGGACCTAATAATTTAGAGAATTTAGCTTACTTGTGATATAAGGATAGAAAGGACACGAATCAATTTCTCCCACCGATTTTACCAAGTCAAATCCTCCCACTAACTTTACTAAGTCAATAGATTAGGACTAGGATCAATTTAGGTCCATGGGCATCTAATTCAGTCTTACTGATTGAAATCAGTCAAACTGATTCCTAATGACATGGGTCAACTGAAATCACTAAGTGATCTAATCAAATCCTAATCAATCATGTCGGCTAGGTAAGTAAAATCAGTGGAAGGAATATGCCATTAACTCATCAAAAATCAAATCAACGCGAGTAGGTCCCAATTAAAAACTACTGGTCTAGACTGTCAAACTTACCTTAGACACCAATTAGTTAATTAGGTTTAATCCGTTCAACCTAGTAATTTTGGACTTAACCGCGTAACCATGAATCAAGTCCATCTTGGTCTAGTTAAAGACATGGACTTGTCCAACTACAACTATTAAAGTTGAATCTAGAGTGTCCTTGATCTAATCTAATTCAATATTTGATTAGATTTAATCAATTACTCTAGATTAATCCATTCTTTAACTAACCTTAGGTCCAACCCAATTAGTGGACCTAATTCATCTAACTCTTTAACCCACAGTCTTATGACTGTCTTAGAATCTTTAATTCAAAATTCTAGATTCTATAAACAATACTTAATTTTTTTAATTATGTTCTGGACTGATGGATTGGGATTCGGTATTTTGAAAATAATTTTTAAATTTTGAAAGATTTTATTTTTTATTTTCTAAATAGGTCGACTCGTTTTAGAAATGGATCGGTTCATTTCTCAAACAACAACCTATTGCTAGTTTTAAATAGAAAATCAAGTATAATGAAAATTAAAACATGAATTACCTTTTAGATCTAATCTAAACACATTCATGTTTAACTTTCTAATTGAAACAATTTCAATCATAAAAATTCTTTCACTATTGATCTTAATGAATGGATTCACAGTGGCACCTCTACCGCCATATCGGATCCCCACTGAACGGAAAGAGATGGCCTTTAAACTATACTTGTCCCTTATGATCGGACGGCTTGGTGGCTCATTCATCCTTGATTATTGAGTTATCTGGATCTAACATATCATATATAAAAGCATTTAAATTTTCTAATTGACATATTAGAATGTTAAGGATAAACCCTCACCTATCGAAGTCCAATAGGATGCCAGGTCTTGGGATGACCTCGTTCGGCGGCAACAATCATGATCAACTTCAACAAGTGAAGAATTCCCACTTAGCGCCAAGACCGTAGACCTCCAACTTAGAGTTGCTAGCTGACTTTCTCTATTTTGATTGCCAGCTTTTTGATAGAACTCCAGAACCTATAAGGCATTGTGAGTTTCACCTAGACAAGCTTGAACAATGATGACAGCCCTCTAAGCAATTAAGTATTCGGTCCTAGTGAAATATGGCCTGGCTGACCTTGAAGCTGCTCGAACTTCTTTCTAACTAGAACTTTCCCAAGCTATCCAATCATGATCTACAGAGCTACTCCTCGGACGAATTTCTATAATATGCGGAGAGTGGTAGGTCTTTGGATTCTTGCACCAAGAATCTTGAATGTGCAAGCAACAGGACCTCGTCTCCACTTTGTTAACCTTTGGACGACCATGAAAGTAGCTCAGCTTTAAAGGAATGGATGAGTTGCAAGAGTATCATAATTGTTCATCCATCACAACTGCAAACCAAGACCTTATCGGCCGATCTCCTCCTAATCACTAGGAATGTTCCTTTTAGCCAAATTCCTGATCGTCGCCCAAAGGGCCCCTTCTAATTGAGCTTCTCTCCATCATCGGAAGGATCTTGGCATCAATACTTAATACCACGAATGCCAGTCAATGCACAGACAATCTCGAAGACTTTCGAACCTCTTTTGAATTGTTATCTCCTACAAATCGGGCTCCTTCAAGATTCCTTTAGCCTTTTGGACACTTCCACGAGATCTTTTTCCGAACTCCTTCAGTAGATCTCCTTCTGGATGACCTCCTCTAGTCAGACTCCATCTAGACGATCTCTATCGATTGCCCTGCTTCTAGATGACCTCTCTTAGTTAGATTTCCTTCCAGTAGCTAGGCAAACTCCCTTCAGACAACCTCCTTCCGATCGACCTCTTTCGGCCACCCGGAAGGAGCTCATCGCCCACATGAATCTAGCTACCAAATCAGTGTAAACCAACCCACATACGGGCAATTTTGAAAGAGTCCAAATTTCTCTAAAAATGTTATGACTCGATGTTTTTTACGGTCAATGCCTGCTCCCTCCAAACTTCAACTATTAAATTTCAATAGACTGGCACGTCACAACAACGGACATAACTCTTCATAACAAACTTCACGTGGCCCCAAACGGCCTACTATCAGGCAGTTACAACTGTCATCATTAGTTTGTTATACGCTCCATCTATAAAAAGGATCCTCCAATTATATTTTCTTTATGCTTTCATTTTCCTTCCTGTTACTCTGCTTTTAAATTTTCTGACCACTCCATTTTTGCTGGCCAAAAGAGCTAACTTGATCGTTAGGGGGTGTCCTGCCAGAGCCACCACCTCCAATGTTGGATAGAACTTCTATTTTGCATATCCCCGACAGTGATCTTGTCTTCTTCAACTCTAGCTCTGCTTTGACATTAACTAGATCTTGTACCAATAGAATTGGTGCTAAAGGAAGTAAATGCTTGAGCCCTTATTCTAAAAGGAGTACTCGGTTGGTTCTGTTCGCTCTCTCTTTCAAGGCCCATCTCTGTTTGATCTTTTTTTAGTCTTGAGAATGCCTACAAAGAAGACAACCATCCGATGATCCACCATCTCTACTGCCAGATCTGAGCCAAATTTATCTATTCTAACACCATCACCGACATCTCCACCTCCTCCTCTAGTGGCAATGGTGGATCCAAAGTAGTTCAACCTACTAGTGCAGCAAGTTTGATGCCTTATCGAAATAGTGTAGGCCATGCAGCAACCACCGACAGTGGTCCAGCTAGAAAACCCCCCATCAGAGTTTCATGAACCAATCCCAAGGAGACATACTTGGGTCAATAGATCCAATACCTCTAGAAAGGGAAAATAGAAGGCAGGAGATTCCGCCTCAGATCATGATTCTTCTTCGAAGGAGACCTTCTCCATCTATAGTCAAAAATCCTCCGAGATCCACGATTGAGATGAGACCCTCAATTGAAAGCTTCAGGACATGGACTGGCAGATTGAAGAGCTCCACCATACTACCCCGGCTCACCATGACAACATCTGTATTGACCCTCTTTTCTCTCAACGAATCCTATAGGAGTTAATTCTACCAAACATGAAGCTCTCCCAATTCAAGAGCTATGATAGGACCACTAATCCAATCGGCCACCTAGAGACCATTCAAATCATGATGTTACTCCATGGTGCACTAGACGCCATCTTGTGCTGAGCCTTCTCATCCACTCTAAAGGAAGCAGCAAGAAACTGATACTCAATGCTAAAATCGGGTACAATCTTCTTCTTTGACCAAATGAGCCATTAGTTTGTAGCTCATTTCATCAGCAGTCGATGTCTTAGATGAGGTTCAGACTCCCTCATTAACATCAAGTAGAAGAAAGGGGAGTCCATCTGAGCTTACACCAATCGCTTCAACCCTACTACCTTGGAGGTCCGAAACTTGGACCAATCCATTGCTATGGCCGCACTAAAGGGCGGCCTTCAGAAGAATGACCTACTATTTTCTTGAAGAAGAAGTATCCCAAAAATTTTGCTGATCTGCTAGCTCAGACTGAAGGGTATGCTTGAGCTGAAGAAGCCTTCAAACTGAAGGATGAGGAAGCTACAAGATAGCGGCAAGCAGGTGAGTCTAGCAAGACCGTGGTTGAAGAAAAGTCGAATGAAATTTGATCACACTTTTTGGACTTCCCCTGAGTGCAAGCAAGTCTGAACCTCTCCTTGAGCTTGCCGTCAAAGAAGCCCTGATGGGAGGGCACGGAGGAGCCCTTCTCCTAGAAGGTTCCATAACTATTTTCCACTTAATGCTCCAAAAACCCAAGTGTTAATAGAAATCAAGAAGCAACTGCTGAGGTCGAAGAAGATGCGCACTCATCCTGGCAAGCACAATCCTAATAAGTACTATCTCTACCATCGTGACTATAGTCACGATACTGAAGAATGTATCTAGCTCCAAGACGAGATCGAGGAGCTTATCAGGAGAGGTTGGCTTAGCTGATGCTTACGACGTTGGCTTGAGACAAGAGAAGAGTGATCAAGAGCACTGCCACAACTAGAACCACCGAGGAAAGAGGAGCAGCAAGAGGATCGGCCACCTCTTAGCATCATCAAAACCATCTCTAGGGGACTTCAGTAGGAGGAGGCCAATGGATCTGAAGGATCAGCCAAAAGATGGAGAACTGAGTTTACTAAAGAAGATGTGCAAGGAGTTCAGTTCCCACATAATGATGTGATTGTAATAACTTTAAATATTACAGACTATGATGTACATCATGTTTTATCGATAATGAAAGTTTGGTCGATATCTTATTTTATGATACTTTCTCCAAAATGTCTATACCTAATAACTAGCTCGGACCAATGAGTTTTTCATTGATTGGCTTCACTGGTGATGCAATGCCAGTTGAAGGGGCAATAACATTAACTATGGCTGCAAGACAATATCCAAAACAGTCCAAGGCATAAGTGGATTTCCTAGTGGTAAAAGCTCTATCTACTTATAATGCAATTCTTGGTCGATCTGGTCTAAATGCACTTCGGATAGTAGTATCGATCAACTATTTAAAAATGAAGTTTCCAACAAATGGTAGGATTAGAGAAGTCAGGAGAGACCAAGCTCTGGGAAGGCATTGCTATTTGATTGCCTCGTAAAGGGGAGAATAATCTGACCCTTGTCCGGTTGATGGGCTAGATGTCTGGGATGATCTTATAGAAGAATGAGGAGAATCCAAGGAAGATCTTATCTCAATTTCTTTGAATGATAGAAATAAAGAGTACATGGTGCAGATCAGGTCCAATCTGGGAGAAGGGGTACGAGAGCAGCTCATTGAATTCCTATAGAAGAATGTAGATATTTTCGCTTGGATCCCCATGGACATGCCCAAAATTGATGCCAAAGTTATAGAACATCGTCTAGCTATTGATCCCAAACATTGACCAGTGAAAGAAAAGATACGCAGCCATGCCCCAAAGAGATAGAAGGCAATTGCAGAAGAAGTTGATAAGCTTCTCAAGACTAGATTCATCCGAGAAGTCTCCTATCTGAACTAGGTCTCCAATGTGGTCCTTGTTAAGAAGGTGAACAAAAAATGAAGAATGTGCATAGACTTCAAAAAATTGAGCAAGACCTGCCCAAAAGACAGCTATCCCCTATCCAGAATTGATCAACTAGTAGACTCAACTTCGGACCCTAAGCTCCTCACCTTTATGGATGCCTTCTCCGGCTATAACCAAATCTGGATGACTCCAGAAGATGAGGAGAAAATTGCTTTTATTAATGATAGTGGTCTTTATTGTTATAGGATTTTGCTCTTTGGACATAAAAATATAGAAGCAACCTACCAATGCTTGGTGAATAAGATCTTTAAGGAGCAGATCGGCTGCAACATAGAGGTTTATGTAGACGATATGCTTGTCAAGAGTCGGTCTTCAACAAGTCATATAGCCGACCTTAAGAAGACCTTCAGTAGCCTCCGAAGATACAAGATGAAATTGAATTTGACCAAATGCGCCTTTAGAGTGACCTTAGGAAAGTTTATAGAATTTATGGTATCGAGGCATGAAATCGAGGCAAATTCGAAAAAGTGGTAAATTTAGAAAAGATTTAGACCATTCAAGAGATGACTGCTCCAAAATCAATAAAGAAAGTTCAGTACCTGATGGGAAAGGTGGTGGCTCTAAACCATTTTGTCTCAAGGTCAGTCAAATGATGCATGCCCTTCTTTCGAGTTCTCAGACAGCCAAAGAACTTTTGTTAGGATGTTGAATGTCAATAAGCATTTGAAGAACTCAAGAACTACCTTGGCTCACCTCCCCTATTGGTAAAACCCAAACATGGAGAATAACTATTTTATCTGGTAGTCTCCCCAGCAACCCTTGTGGCAGTTCTAGTCAAAGAAGAGATGAAAGTATAGCTGCCGATCTACTACATAAGCCGAGTCTTGAGGGATGCCAAAACTAGGTATACTAAGTTAGAAAAACTAACTTATGGTCTACTAATTATAGGTCGGAGACTCTGACCTTACTTCCAAAGGCACACCATAATCATTCTTACTGATCAACAAATCAAGATAGTTCTCCATCGAACAGATGCCTTCGAAAGAATCGCAAAATGGGCAATTGAACTTATAGAGTTCGACATCAACTTTTAGCCTCAGTCGTCAATCAAGGCTCAAATATTGACAGATTTCATAGTGGAATGCACCATCCTAGATGAGACCGAGCTTGAGCAAAATGAGATCAGCATTTCATGGTTGCAATCGAGCTTCCCTGAAGAAAGAACCAATCTTTCTGAAGGCTTTTGGGCTCTGTATGTGGACAGCTCATCCAATGCTTCGGGCACAGGCACTGGATTGATCTTGGTAAACCTGGGAGGAGTCATTATTGAATACGCATTGCACTTCAAATTTTCTATAACAAACAATGAGACCGAATATAAAGCTTTGATCGTGAGATTATGGATAGCCAAAAAGTTAGAAGCAGATTGGCTCCAACCTTACAGCGACTCTTAGTTGGTAGTGGGGCAAGTTAGTGGCAACTATGAAGCTCGGAAAGAAAGTATGATAAAATATCTCACAAAAGTGAAGAACTTAACTCCAACCTTCAATAGTTTTAACATTCAACAAATTTTAAGAGCAGAAAATACCAGAGCCGACCTTCTCTCTAAGCTAGCAACACTTGCACTGAGTGAATTACCAAAAGAAGTCTTCTTCGAAGTTCTGAAATGCCCAAGTTCGGAGGAGTCACAATTTGTGATGCAGATCAACCATGAACCCTGCTGGATTGACCTAGTAATTGCTTATCTCAAAGATGAAGCTCTTCCCTATGATCCAAAAGTAGCTCGAAAACTAAAAAATCAGGCCTCCTGGTATGTTTTATATGAAAATAAGTTGTATAAAAGGTTGTATTCTTTAACACCATTGATATGTCTCCAACCTTTTGAGACTGATTTTGCATTATGTAAAGTGCATGAAGAAATTTGCGGATGTCATGTAGGGGCCAGATCTTTATCTTATAGACTACTTCAGTAGAGCTACTATTGATCGATAATGTATCATGATTCAATAGAGTGTGTCAAAAAATATTATCGATGTCAAAGAAATGCAAATATTCAAAGACAATTGACTTCTGAGCTAACCCCCTTGAGTGCCCCATGGTCGTTTGCATAATGGAGAATGGACATGCTCGGGCCCTTTCCCATGGCATGGCATCCAGATAGCAGAAATTTCTCCTAGGAGCAATCAATTACTTCATGAAGTGGGTCGAGGCTGAACCTCTGGCAAAGATCATCGAAGCTAAAGTATAGGACTTCATCTAAAAGTTAATTATTTATAGATTCGGTCTACATTATACTCTCATAATATATTATAGGTGACAGTGTGCTGGAGCAAAATTCATCAAGTTCTATGAAGATTTGAACATATCTCATAATTTTATATTAATAGCCCATCCACAGGTAAACGATAAGGTCGAGGTAACTAATCGAATCTTGCTGCAAGATATCAAAGCAAGGCTTGAGAGAGCGAAAGTGACTTGGATAAACAAACACTATCATGTACTCTGGGCATACCAAACTATCTAAAGACTGCCAATTGGAAGACTCCATTTGCCTTGGCCTTCAGAACAGAGATAGTCATCCCAATAGAGCTTAAACATTCATCGATACAAGTTGTGGCATTCAATGAGCAACAGAACTCACATGATCTTAGGGCTAACCTCAACTTGTTGGAAGGAAAAAGAGAAAAAGCTCAAGTTTGGATGGCAACCTACAAGCAGAAAATAGCCCACTACTATAACTCTAAGGTCAGAGGTAAAGTATTCAAAGTGCGGGACTTGGTACTCCAGCATGCGGCTGTTTCACAACCACAGAATCAAAAAAGCTTGCACCAAATTGGAAAGGCCCATATGAAGTTAAGGAGGTTGTCCAGCCCAAAACTTATTACTTGAAGGAACTCGGAGGGGTAATACTCCTGCAACCCTAAAATTCGAAAAACTTGCAAATGTATTACTAGTAATCTTACCTCTATAAAATCTTCTTATTCCAATATCTCTATCCTTTGGTGCAAAACTATGATGATAGGAAACAACCTCCTGAATTTATCAAAACTAATCATGTCGGGAATAGGAGGGTCTCATCCCGACATGAACGAAGACCTCTAGTTGTTTAAGACCGAAGAAGGGGAAAGGCTCTTTCAATGGTCCTTTTGTGCCCTGTTAGAAATAGGAGGAGAATCTCATCCTAATAGGAGCAAGATGAAGACCTCTGGTTGTTTAAGATCGAAGGAGGAGAGAGGCCCTTTCAATGGCCCTTTTGTGTTCCTACCATCTTATTAGGAATAGGAGGAGAACCTCATCCTAACAAGAGTAGGATGAAAACCTCTGATTGTTTAAGACCAAAGGAGGAGAGAGGCTCTTTCAACAGCCCTTTTGTTCCCCTACCATCCTATTAAGAACAGAAGGAGAACCTCATCCTAACATGAGCAAGATGAAGACCTTTGGTTGTTTAAGATTGAAGAAGGGGAGAGGCCCTTTCAATGGTCCTTTTATGCCCCTACTGTCCTGTTAGGAATAGAAGGAGAACCTCATCCTAATATGAGTAAGACGAACACCTCCAGTTGTTTAAGACTGAAAAAGGGCAGAGGCCATTTCAATGGCCCTTTTATGCCCCTACCATCCTATTAAAAATAGGAGGAGAACCACATCCTAACATGAGCATGACGAAGACCTCTAGTTATTTAAGATTGAAGGAGGGGAGAGGCTCTTTCAACGGCTCTTTTCTGCCCCTACCATCCTGTTAGGAATAGGACGAGAATCTTATCCTAATATGAGCAAGATGAAGACCTCCAGTTATTTAAGATTGAAAGTGGGGAGAGGTCCTTTCAACGGTCCTTTTGTGCCCCTAACGTCTTGTTAGGAATAGGAGAAGAATTTCGTCCTAACATGAGCAGGATGAAGACCTTTGATTATTTATGATCGAAGGAGGAGAGAGGCCCCTTCAATGGCCCTTTTGTGTTCCTACCGTCCTGTTAAGAACAGGAGGAGAATCTCATCCTAACATGAGCAAGATGAAGATCTCTAGTTATTTGAGACTGAAGGAGGGAAGAGGTTCTTTTAACGATCCTTTTGTGCACCTCGCATCCTGTCAGAAATAGAAGGAGGATCTCATCCTGATATGAATGAAGACCTTCAGTTACTTAAGATAGGAGGAGAACCTCATCCTGATAAAGAGATAAAGAAAAACCAACCCCATAAGGAACATGAGGAAGACCTCATCCTGACAGGAGAAGAGGGACAAAGGCAACTATATCATGAATGGAAGAAAAATCTCGTCCTAACATAGATGAAGACACCCGACAGGAGGATAACACCTACCAATGATTATTTTGATAAAAAATGAGGTGAAGAAAATGGTGAAGACAATAGATGACGAATTCACGCAAGACAAAGTGACAATTGAGGAAAACTTCATTTTATTAAAATTGGAGTCTGCTACAAAGGTCTGTAAGACCATGTACAAAAAAAAAAACAAGAAGAGAGAAAGGAAAAATAAACAAATTCCTAAGAGGGCCCAAAATCCTCAGACTTTGGGCTGCCAATCCCCGCCATCGCCAAAGATTGCTTCGAACTGATGATTTCTTCTTCGAGTTCTTTCCTTTTCAATAGACTCTCCACAAATAATCTATCAGCTTATTTAAAAATATCCTTGGACTCCTGCAACTATCTTCCTAGGACCTCTGACTCAGCCTTCGCATCCTTAATAGCTTGACACTCATATGTCATTTGGATCTTCAGCTATTGAAGTTTAGCCTTATCCTTCTCATACACCATGGAAAGATCACCGAAGGACTTTCTTAAAAAAGCAAACCACTCTGACTCTCTATTAACACCAGTCTGCTGACTATCGGCTAACTATTTTTGAAGATGAGTCACTTCATCTCTAGCTATCTTAAGCTCACACTCGAGTTTTGACATTTTTTCCACCCAGCACCCTCTATAACTGTTGTGCCAAGCTTCCGTATCCAAAGTTATTTTTGGAGCTTCAAAAGTTTCTTCGATCAATCTCAGTTATACCACGCCTTCTCAGAGGACCAGGGCAAGCTCCCTTCGAATAGTAGAATTTTTTCTTTTGCCGTATCAAGCTTAACTTCAAGGAAGCTGGCTTTGGCCATTAAAGACCAAGTCTTCTCACTAGCATGCTTTTGGTCTTTTGAGGTCAACCTCAAAATCTGTTGAATCCCCTAAGTGATTTTGATGATGACCAAATATTAAAGAAAATAATTACTAATATATTTTATTTTAAGTATTTCAATGTCAGAAGAAAGAGAGCTCTTTGACCAAAATAAGAAAGACATTAAGGGGAAATCAATCAAAATTCAAATCTCCTTGTATGGAGTGAAAATTTTCTCAAAATCATATTGGAGCAATCTTCAAGACATCTCGAAATTTTTTCGAGAGCTCTTGAGTGGATTGGCACACACCAAGCATTGTTCTGGCATGATTTCGATAGGTCTCGAGAGAATCTTGAGAGCTCTCGATCTTAGGTGATAGAAATCTAGTTTCTATGCCATGAGAGTGAGAGGTCTCATAGGATTCTCGAGAGGTCTCATAGTCCCCACGAGATGTCTTATTCAGAATTGAGAGGTCTCGATCTCAAACGAGCCATTTTTTTCAGAAAGATGATTTTTTGTGAGACTGAATGTGAGAGCTCTCTTGTTCAAATCGAGAGGCCCCGTAAGTTGGTAAGATGTCTCAAGACAAATTGAGAAGTCTCAAGACTCGACGATAACTTTTTGATGGGATATTCTAGATCAAATTTGTTTGATTCCAATGGCTAGTTGCTGCTCTCCAATGTTTGGATTTTGCTTTTTCTGAGCTTCAATCATCAGCAGAAGAGAGAGAATGCTGCAGATATAAAAGGAAGAAAGCCTATTCATTATCAATAGAAAAAAATTGAGAGAAAAGAAAAATATACTCTATTCTTGAATGAAAATCTCCATCTTCAATCAATCTATTCTCTCAAGCATTGAAGAATCTTCAAGTGCATTAATTCCATGAATTCAAAGAGGCTTTCAACGAACTGCAAGGATAACTCTTCTGCTCATTCGAAGGAGCCTTTTAAGTTGAAATATTTCCTTTTCTCTTTCCATGTATTTGGTTTCAACAGGAGTTGAAACTTGGATTTTGGCATTTTTCTCTTCTTTTGTTTATTCAGATTGGTTTATCTGATTCTTGTAAGGGTTATGGTTGGTGATCCTAGAAAAAAACCAACTAGGTTATTAGATAGTGAGCCCAAAAAAGCTATCCAGCTATAATCTTGAGGGATTATAGTAAAATTTTTAAGAGTTTGCTTGGAAAGTGGATGTAAGTGTTGGGAGTGCACCGAATCAATATAAAATCCTCTTACTTGTGTGTGTACTCTAGCTTGTGTCTTTTATTTGCTCCCATATTTGATTCACTCAAGATTTAATCTTTAATTGCCACATATATCTATTTAAACTTTTGAAAATCCAATTCACCCCCCTCCTCTTGGGTTGTTTATCTGGGAAACAAAATTCCTTTTCTATCTGATATAATCCATAGACTCCTTTTTGTGCACTTGGCGTAAGCGAGTAACCTCGATTATTAACTCTGAGTAGTTTTGTCTCGACTTTTGAAGTTCAACTTCAACCTTCTTCAACTTATTTTTCAATTGATGAACTTTTTTTTTCAAGATTTTAGCAATGGATCTTAAAAGGATGCCCTCGAATAGCAGTGCAGCTTCGACCGGGGAAGGAGGGTTAGGGCTTTGCTCGTCAAGGGAGTTTTGAATAACAAACACCACAATATGAGTATGAAATTTAACTTACTTTGATTACATTTGACAAAATGTTTGAATACATTGAAAGAACAAAAAGGAAAAGTACAAGTCATCAAAAGTTTTCCACCTCGGTCGGTACCATAGCAGACGAGGTCAGTACAAGAGCAGGTTCGGAGACCGCAGCTATAGGCTCAAGAGCTTTAGGGATGTGTTCGATGGTAGGAGAGGCAGCATCAGTGTTGGAGGGACCGACTTCTTTGCTGGATTCGTCCGTTAGAAGATCAAGGTCTACCTCGGGGAAGTTCTTTGCGACCCTCCTCATGCAGATCTCGAATCCCTCTAGAAAAGCATCCTTAGTGAAAGCGATCTTGATGTCTTCCATGGCTAGAAAAGACTTAAAGGCTTCGACAACTTGCTCCCTCTCAACACCGATCTCCTCTTCAGCCATCTTCCTCTTGTCTTCTAAAAGAGCTAAGGCCACCTTCAAACCCATGCAAGCCTTCTCTTTCCTTTATAATGCCTTCCGAAGGTGCTCGACCTTTGCAGCCTGTATCTCAGAGGCCACCTTCATGCTGTCGACCTCGGCCCAAACCCTCACAGTCTCCGCCTGAGCCTCTTGAAGGACTTCGAAAGCCTCAGCTTGGTGAAAATTAGCTGCCCTTAAATGGGCAAAGAAGTAATGCCATAGCTGTAGAATAGAAAGAAATTAAGTCAAAACCTTGAAAGTACATCCTTCATTCAAACAAGTTTGAAAAAGTTGATTACCTCAACATAGGCAGTGAAGGATTCATCGAACCTCTATGCATTCTTCTTTTGGACCATCCTATCAACGATATGCGGGAGAATGCTGCCCCGCATTAAAGAATGGATGACCTTCCAGTCATCCAAGGAATCCTGCTGCTAGCTAGGGCTCTCACCACTGGAGCGTCCGATCTTCCTCCTGACCTTCTTCACAATGGCATTCTTCTCCTTCTTCTTCCTTTTCCCTATGACTTCCCCCCACTCAAGAGGTGCAGGGGGAGCAACTTTGCCATGCATGTTTGGACTTGACGCTACTGCATCGAACTTTGGGGCAGGCATTGTCTGGATTGGCATGGCCGGGGCTGGCTCTCCAACGCGAGCCTTCTTCGATAGTTTCCTGATGGCGCTGCCCTTCCTTTTAAGAAACTTGATTTCCTTTTCCAAGCGATTCCATTCTTCGAGAGTCATTTCTATGGTAGAAAAATTAAAGTTAGAAAAAGAAAGAAAATAATGTGCAATTGGCAGGTTGCGGAGGACTACTTGCCGGGTCAAGAGGACTGAGACCAAGGTTAAATAAGGTCTGATCATCCAGGAGATTGAAAATCAGGGGAGCTGGGTAGTTATTTAGTCTGTCGATCAAGTTTTGATCTTCTATCTCAAGTCCAAGAGCTCGGTGGATTGAATCCCTTATTCTCCCCAAGAAGAATGTCCTAGTTCTAAGGAAGGACACGAAAGAAAAAGGAATTTCTTCTTCCAATTGTGAATGAAAGAAGGGGCGCCCTTAAGCAACCCTTTCTTGCCGAACTGGAGAGAGACATATCATCAATCTTTGGCGATGGGGTGATGTCTGAAGGTGAAAAAATTATGGAGCAAAGAAATGGTAGGTCGGACATCGGCCATAATACACAAAGAGAAAAATCCTATGACAAACCTAAGTGAGTTCGGTGCCATAGCGATAAAGAAAATGTTCAAGAACTTAAATAGGTTGACTACAAAAGGAGGTGTGGGTAGTCGGAGTCCTACACGGAGGGTTTTAACGTACAAGCAAGTTCGGCTTGGAGGAGGAGATCAGGCTCAGTTGCTAGGACCAGGAAGTTATAGCTTATATTTAGAGGGGATTCTAAACTAGATCCTAATCAAAGAGAGGTCTTCATGCTAAAGTCTACAGGAGATGGTATCAGGAACAAATGGAGGTCGGGACACTTCTATAGGTTCGGGGTCCTTATGGAACGGATCCATCAGTATTAGATGAGCCAAACTCTCGAAACAAGTTGACCAGGATCTTTCGATGGATATATGGATCAAACTAAGTTGGAAAAATCCTCAAAAAATTAAGAAAAATAAGACTCAAGACTTTTTCGAAGAAACTGAACGGATGAAGATGCAAAAAACACATGAATAATCAGCAGGAGGGTTCGGGGACTAATCTAAATTGATGAAGAAGAATGGAGAGATGCTGAGTTTGATGAAAATCGAATGGGAGAACCCCTAAGAATCGAGGAAGATGATGGAAGACACTGGTACTCTAGAGCAGGAAGGAGATGAAGGCTAGAAGGAAAAGAGAGGAAGCCCGAACAAACTGAAATCCTAAAGGAAGAAGGTGAGCTTAAATATTCACAAGAGTCTAAGACAGTTATGATTATAAGTCTCCACCAAGAAAATTTAGGTTGACACATGTCCCTTCCATCATGGTAGAGGGTTGGCAATAGACACAACCATAATTGCATCATACCTTGGGTAGCGCTTCGACGAGAATTTCAAAAATTATCTTTTTGGGTCACCTCGTATTTAAGAAGTTTCAGCGCCAGCATGGTAAATACCAAAATTTTCTTTCCAACAGGCATGAAGAGCAGAAATGAACTTCGACATTCACATTTCTTTACTCCCTTCCTTTGAATTTCAAACTCGGGAGTAGGGGGGCTTATGTTAGGGGTAAACCCTCACCTGTTGAAATCCAACAGGATGCTAGATCTTGGGGTGACCTTGTCTGACAACAACAATAATGACCAACTTCAACTAGTGAAGAATTCTTGCTTAGCGCCAAGATCGTAGATCTCCAACTTAGACTTGCTAGCCAACTTTCTCTATTATGATTGCCAGCATTTTTAGAGAACTCCAAAACTTACACGGTATTGTGGGTTTCACCCGAATGAGCTTGAATAGTGATGACAGCCCTCTAACGAATTAAGTATTCAGTCCCAGTGTAATATGGCCTGGCCGACCTTGAAGTTGCTCGAACTCCTTTCCAGCTAGAACTTTCCCAGGCTGTCCAATCATGATCCATAGAGCTACTCTCCAGATGAATTTCTACAATATGCAAAGAGTGGTGGGTCTTTGGATTCTTGCACCAAGAACCTTGAATGTGCAAGCAAAAGGACCTCGTCTCCATTTTGTTAACCTTCGGACAGCCTTGAAAGTAGTTGAGCTTCAAATGAATGGATGAGTTGCAAGAGTATTATAATTATCCACCGATCACAATCGCAAACCAAGCCCTTATCGGCCAATCTCCTCCTAATCACCCAAAATGTTCCTTCTAGCTGAATTCCTGATCGTCACCCAAAGGGCTCCTTCTAATTGAGCTTCTCTCTATCGTCGAAAGGACCTTGGCATCAATCCTTAATACCACGAATGCCAGTCAATGCACAGACAATCTTAGAGACTTTCAAACCTCTTTTGAATTACTATCTCCTCCAAGTCGGGCTCCTTCAAGATTCCTTCAGCCTTTTGGGCTCCTCCAAGAGATCTTCTTTCAAACTCCTCCAGCATATCTCTTTTCGGATGACCTCCACCAATCAGACTCCATCCGGACGATCTCTATCGATTGCCCTCCTTCTAGATGACCTCCTTCGGTCAGATTTTCTTCTAGATGAATTTCTTCCAGTAGCTAGGCAAGCTCCCTTCAAACGATCTCCTTTCGATCGACCATCCTCCAACCATCTGGAAGGACCTCGTCACCCACATGAATTCGATTACCAAATTAGTGTAAACCAACCCACATATGGACAACCTTGAAGGAGTCAAAACTTCTTTAGAAATATTATGACTCAAAGTTCTTCACTACCAATGCCTGATCACTCCAAACTTCAACTATTAAATTTCAACAGACTGGCATGTCATGATAGAGGACACAACTTTTCGTAACAAACTCCACGTGAACCCGAACGGCCCTCTACTAGGTAGTTACGGCTGTTACCATCAGTTTGTTATAGGCTCTATCTATAAAAGAGATCCTCCAGATATATTTTCTCTAAGCTCTCATTCTCCTTCCTATTACTCTGCTTCTAAATTTTCTAAGCACTCCATTTCTATTGGCTAGAAAAGCTAATTTGATCGTCAAAGGGTCCTGCCGGAGTCACCACCTTCAACTCCGAATAGGACTTCTATTTTGTAGGTACCCGATGGTGTCCTTGTATTCTTCAGCTCCAATTCTATTCTGGCATCAACCAGATCCTACACCAACATAGAACATGTCGAGCAACCCTTGCTCTGATACTACTGAAGGAAATCGAGTAGGATTTTAGGCATGCTTTTTGAAATTTTTTTCAAATTAATTATAGTAGAAGCTAAAATTAATCTAATATTAATTCTATAGCATGCATTGATCTAATTAATTATCCTACTCAGGATCTAGACATGCTAATATATAATTTAAAATTTAAATGTGATTGATCAGCAAACTACATTTGCTGATTGATTCAAGTTCATAACTCAATACCTATGCACGGATAGCTAATCTCGATGATCTGAATCTACTAGAATATGCTCTGGTGTCACGTTGTAGTTGCACATTTATCTCACCTCTATGGTTGGTCCACACGAAGCTCCTGGTCCTGATCAACTCCACTAGAGAGCTAGCTTCTCGTCGGGGCCTTCAATGGCTGATGTCGATCGATCTAATCGATCATCTTTCTTCTGGTCTCTCAGATACTCCAGAAGATCAGATGATGTATATTAGAGGATGATGAGATGATCTACAATATTTGGTGGCAATTCGATGCTCATAGCAGTCGATCTCTCCACACGAACCTAGAGTCCCAACTCTAGGGTTTTGCACTCACTAGAAATCCTGACACCCAAAAACTCTCTCACGCCCACTCTCGGATGAATTTTTCCATGAAACAAATTTTCATGGATAGAGGAGACTCTCTCCTACCATTCACCTTCCTTAAAACAATTTTAAATGGGAGAGTAGAGAAAAAAAAATTCAAAAGCTAGCATGAGAGGTAGTATGGGTGCAAGAGTACAATTCTCTCTTTTTGGACATTTCTCTCGCCCCGGGTGAGTGGACCCCATTCAATTTCTCTTTCTAAGAAATCCTCCTATGGTCCTCCTTAGATCCTTCATGTATACCCATGCACGCCCAAGAGAAACATTTTTAACTTGGCAACAACCAAGGAGAATTCCATGTGGATTAAGATAAGATATGGAGGTTGAACTCATTTCAACCTCCCTCTTGAATTTGAAATTCAAAATGTCTTCTTATCCCTTTCCAATGCCATGTCGTCATGAGAAATACGAAGAGGGACTTCTTATCAGTGTGCCCAATCTTTGAATCATTCAAAGTTGGGAGACAAAACCAAAATGGCATGGGGAGTGGATAAGAAGGAAAGTTAGAGTGCTAACAAAACACTTTGAATTTGAAATTCAAGAGTACCTAATCTAATCCATCACATGGATCAGGTCAAAGGCAGAAGAGAGGAAGGGTGAATAACTATTTCTGCTTGAGAAATCTCATGTAAAAATTCTAGATGAGGTATGGGTAAAGATGGAAAAGTCAAATATGGTGGGCACTAGGGAGAGTTTGAATTCAAATCTTATTTGACTTGGTCCAAATTGATTCATCAAAATCAATTAATTGAAACTAATTAGACTAGGTTAAATTCAACTAAATTAGGCTTAACCCAAACTAATTAATTTCTAATCAAATTAGAATTTAATTAGGTTCAACCCCTAATTAAATCAGGATCAAATCTCCCATAGCGATTAGGTCATCTCATGACCTAATCGGATCAAAATCAATTGAATCCAATTCAACCAGATTTGATCAAATTTTCATCACTCAATCAAATTGAGCTAATCAACATTCAAATTGCTAATTAACCTCTCAATAAATATAGAGTCTCAATCGAGTGGGTGTCTAGATAATAGAGTCCCATCAACATGAAACTCCTGAAGAGTCCCGAACCAGTGGAACTCTTGAATCTAGTATCCCAAATGAATGAAATTCACGATCATAGAGTTCCAGACTAGTGAGACTCTTGATCAGAGAGTTTTAAAAAATTGGACTCTGAGTCCTAGTCTAGTGGGATCCTTAAAGATAGAGTCCCAGTCTAGTGGGACTCCTTGTCACAGAGTCCCAGTCCAATGGAACACTTGATCAGCCATCAGATCAGGTAGGAACTCCTATTGTGTGTGATCCCATAGGTTCGAATGCTAAGCTAGTAGCATAAAAACTAATTTTCTATACCAATCGATGTGACCATTTAGCAATGATACTTGACATTTGGATAGATCAAAAAATTGCAATACAATAATGACGAACCTATGGCATATGGTTATCGTATAATTCACTTCCTTCACCTCAATGCTCAAAGGATGATCTAGAGTTTACTCCAACCCTAAAATCCATCCATAGTGTATTTTAAAATTCAGTGTCCATCACATGGACCACCTCGATCGAGGGTTTGCTAAACTAAAATACAGTGACGCACTTGCTCCAATACTTAGAGGGGTTAATCCCATCTTGACTCACATACTGACTTCATAAGTACTTGACTGCACCCTGTAGCCTTCCATCACTGAATTAAAAATTCAAATAGTCTAGTACCTAAGTGCAGTGAGTTGCTTGTAAGTCACCATGATGGTTTTAGGTCTAAGGAACACTTATACCCATATCCTTTACGAGCAACTCTTGATGGTAGAGAGCTCCATAGTTTGATCACGTTCAGTAAAATGTATCCTTAACTTCACTTGCATACCATAACTATATTTTCATACTTCTTAGTTAAGAGGATAACCAATACTTATCGCACATAATGACCTACACTTGATATGTTGTCTTCCTAGGTAACAATGAATCATTGGGTCGTCAACTGGTTTTAAGGACTAAACAATAAATCCTCCTTTGTCGAGTCTAAATAGTCCTAAGAACTTCATCATAAAAGAGTTCATTATAAGAAGATGCACAAAAGTGATGAAATGCCAAAATAATAATTTTATTTATTTATAATAATTTAAGTATATTTATAAATTAGCTCAATCATCTACAACCTAGATTATTGGCTTTAGGATATAATTATCAACAATATTCATCAGCCAATTTGGATTCTCCCACTAACTTCACCAAGTTAGATTATGTAGGACCTAATTAAAGCTAGCATTAGGAGCACCTAAATCATAAAGGACCTAATTAAATCTAGCATTAGGAGCACCTAAATCAGTCACATTGATTAACCTAATTGGCATGGGTGAGCCCAAATCACCAAGTAATCTAATAAAAACCTAACTCACCAGGATGGCCAAATAAGTGAGATCCATGGAAGGGTTATGCCATTAACTCATCAAAGATTGAATCAGTGCGAGTAGCGCCCAATTAAAAATCACTGGTATGAACTTTCAAACTTATCTTTGACACCATCTGGTTCATTAGTTTCAATTTGACCAACCTAGTAATTTCGTGTTTGACCGCATAGCCATGAATGAAGTCCATTTTATCCTTGTTAAAGGCATGAACTTGACCAACTATAACTATTATAATTGAGTCTAAAGAGTCCTTGATCTAATCTAAATCAATATTTGGTTAGATTTGATTAATTACTCTAATTTAGTCCATTCTTTAACTAACCTTAGGTCTAACCTAATTAATGGACCTAATTTATTTAACTCAATAACTCACATTTTATGATCAATGATTTAGGATCTTTAATTCATAATTCTAGATCCTAATTCATAATACTTAATTCTTAATTAAATTTTTGAACTGAGGGTTGGGGTTTAGCATTTTGAAAATATTTTTTAAAATTTTGAAAAGTTCTTTACAATCTAGAACTATTCACTAAATGGGTTGACTCATTTCAAAAAAGGGTTGGCTCATTTCACAAACAGTACTAGTTGTAGATTTTAATCTAAATCTATGTATGCTACATAAAAATCATAAATCTAAATTTAGTTCTAATCTAACACATTCATGATTAAAATTGGAGGAGTTCACGATGGCACCCCTACCACTATAAGGGATCCCCATTGAATTGGAGGAGATGGTCCTTAAACCATGCTTATCCCTTATGATCGGATGGCTTGGTGGTTCATTCAAGCTTGATTACTCGCCTACTCGAATGAAATACATATCTAATATGTATAAATTTTAAAATTTTAAAGCATATAAATCATATTTAATGAATTTTGCTCTGATACCACTGATACTATATAGTGCAGGATTTTTAGCTCTATTTTTAAAAACTTTTTTAAAAATTAATTAAATAGAATGAAAATAAAATTAATCTAAGTAATTTAGAGCTACTGATCATATCAAAATTCCTACACAATTAAGGATGTAAATGTGATGTACAAGCTTTTAAATTTGAAAAACTAAAAACTAGCAGTAAACATTTTACTACTACACTACGTGTTTAGAACATGATACCTGTGTGGATAGCCAAACACTATAATCCAATCACCATCGGAGAGGTCCACTCATCATGATGCAGCCACATAATATGTCTGGCCTCTGCAGATCATCCACACGAGGTCCTGATCCCGATCGGCTCCTCTCGAATGCTGACTTGACACCAGAACCCTTTGATGGTTGATGTTGATCGAACAACTTCGATCTTCATCCATAGGCTCTTTGGATGTATTGGAAAATGTATCATAAAGCCAATCATCTTAGTGGTAGATGATTGGAATTAGTGTATGAATTATCTAATAATAATAGTTATTTAACTGATTCATCATAGAAGTTCTATCTTTCTTAAATGAACTCCTAAATTATGATGAAGTTCTTAGAACTATAATCAATTGATAAAGAAAAATTTATCGGATGATTCTTAAATTATTTATCATCAAATGATAAGTTATTAATAAGAATGATAATTTATCGAGCGTAGGTTGCTGTATGCCATATGCGTTGGTTGTCCTCGTAATCAAGTAGTGTGGAGACACTGGTATGGCATCTCGATGAGATGTAGGAGTACATCTGCATTAAACAATACTAATGTAGCACTTTACTATCAAGAGTTGCTAGCTAAGGCCAATGGGTATAAGTATCCCTTCGACCTGAGATGACCATGGTGACTTATAAGTAACCCACTGTACTTTGATGCCGGACTGCCTGTATTTCTAAAATAGGTTTGCAAGATTTTTGGATAAAGTTAAGTACTTATAAAGTCAGTATATGAGTCAAGATGGGATTGACCACACCTGATTAGCTTCAGAAAGAGAATAATTCATTGTGTTTCAATTTAGCAAAACCTAAGCCTGGGTAATACTCATGAGGAGTCATGAGATTTGCAAAATTTTGAGACACAATAGAGATGACTTGTATGAGTATTGATAGTGTACTCGAAGTTGTTTTGAGCACTATTAGTCATAGGAATGAATTATACAGTAACCATGGGTCAAGGTTCTAAGAATGTTGCTTTGCTTACATTCGACCTATCTAGACGTCGAGAATCATTATTACTTTGACTAGTACAGAAATTAGTTCCTATGCTACCGAGTTAGGTTTGAACCTATAGGATCACATACAATAAGAATTGTAACTTAATCAAATGGTTAATCGATGATCGAAAATCATTCTAAGGTCAAACATTCAATGTGATTGATGTTTGACCTAATGAAAGTGTTATAGGAGGATTGATTAGCAACTGGATTGCTAATTGACTCAATTTGATTAAGCAATTAGACTGAGATCAAATTTAATTTAATTAGATTCAATTAAAATTAATTTAAACTTAATTAGATTAAGTCTAATTGATTTATTAGATAAGTCAATTGCAAGAAAAAAATAATTCCTAGTTGGACTAGGATCTGAGTGCACCTAATTCATAATTAAGTTAAAATTTAAATTAGATTTAAATATAATTTAAACCTAATTTAATTAGGTTTCTAGTTGAACTAGGATCATCCATAATTTATCTTGCATTATTCTTATTTTAATTGGATTAAAAATTAATTTGACCTATTCAATACATGAGAATCCTAGTTAGACTAGAATTCCTTATTTTCTTCTTTGCACAAATTATCTCCAACACCCATCTAATTTTATTTCTAGATTTTTTCTATGATTTTCATGCCTAAGATTGATTTTCCATGCCCTATATCTAGTTTAACTTGAATCACAGAAAGTGGTTTGGGTTTGTTTCCTTTTAAAAGAGTCCCTCTAGACCAAAACACCTCTTCCCTTATTAAGCCAATTTTCTCCATGCCATATTTGCTTTTTGACACCACTTTTTTCTCTCCTTTTGTGCATGGTTTCCTGGTCTCCATGCAGGAAAAATAGGGGAAGGGGCATCCAAGAGTTGGATGCCCCATTGCTTCCTTGTTTGACTAGGTCATTTTTACCTAGTCTCCCTTATTTTGTGGTGCCTGCTATTAGATAGGAGGAAGGCATCAAAAATTCAATGGTTCCATGAAAAAGAAAGAAAAAAAGAGGAGAATGGTGTGAGGGATGATGGAACCCAACTTCTTGAAGAAAATCCTTCAATTATGACATCAAAGGTTGATGTCTTAAAGAGACAAGGTAAGAGAGAAGATCATCTTCTCTTGTAATTTTGTTTAAAAATCTTTATCCTTTATTTTTAATCTATTTTTATATGATAAAAAATTGAGGGAGAGAGAGAGGATGAGGGCATGGGGATCTATGCTCCAAGATGTTGGGGCATGTAGATCAATTTTCGAAATGATTTGATCACATTTTGATGAGAGAAGGAAAAGAGAAGAAGGTCTTCTCTTAGGGTTTCTTTGAGAACCTTTCTTCTCTATATTTTTGTATGATTTTTTTATAAAAAAAATCAAAGTGTTTGAGATATGGAAATATGAAAAAAGCCTAGGAGAGGTCTTTTCTTTGTCCTAGCATAAGGATGTTTTCAGGACATTAATCGTTGATGACCTGAACGAGAAGATTTGTCTTCTCTTAGGAGTCTTTTCTATTATATTTTATTTTAGATTTATGGGAGATCCCAAGGTTAGATTTCTCTCCTAATCCTTCTCTTATTCATTGACTCTTGGAATGTCCAGGAGATCCAAGAAATAAATTTTAGATTAACCATCCGAAGGGATCCACGAGAAGCTAGCAATTCGAGCAAATCTTCATTCGACGAATCTTCAATTTTGTTGTAGCCTCGTGTGGATCATCTGTAGAGGCTAGACGCATGTGCGGCTTCAAAGACAACAATAAAAATCAATCGTGGAGTTTTTGACCCATGCAAGGTAAGAGATTTGATCTCTTCTCTCACTTAGATGTGATCTAGATTTCAGATTTAGAATCGTTCTAGATCTAGGGTATTGATTTGATCAATACCAAATCATTTTATTTTTTAGATTTTGAATGCATTATGACATATTATAGATCATAGTCGTAGGATTTAGAAATTTGATTACATGCATTTATAGATTAATTGGTTTAATTTACAACTTCCATTATATTATTTTTCAAAAAAATTTTGAAATTCATGCATGAAATCCTACATATTTTTCATCAGTGGTATCAGAGCATCTAGGTTCTTATATAACATGTTCATATATGCTTGAGGATAAATCTAAAACTTAAAATTAACAAAAGATCATACATACTACCATAAGGTTATCCTATTGTAAGGTTAATCCCTTATAATGAAAAGTTAGTCCTAGTTTGTGCTGATCTGAATGTGAATCATGAACTAGTTAGATTAGATCTAAGAAATTTATGATTTAATTTTTTTATTTTAAATTTAAAATTAAATAGATGTTAGATCTATTTTAGATTATTTAGATTAGATCTAAATAATATTGGATTACATATACTGCCATAAAGTTGTCCTGCTGTAAGGTTTATCCCTTATAGTGGAAAGATTATCCCAGTAAGTGCTGACCTGAATAATCTAAATCATAAATATTTTAGATCATATCTAAAGTAATTTATGATTTACTTTTAATTTTTAAATTTAATTTTAAATAATTTATGATCTAATCCATATGATATGTTTTACGTTTAGATCTAGATCATATTATTACATATGTCGATATGTATCTTTTGTTTTGAATCTAGAATGTATGTGAAATATTTGTTTTGTAGAATTTAAATTAAGAACTTACTTTCTACAAAATTCTAGATTCAAAATCCTAGGATATCAAAAAATTAAAATAATTTAGATCTAAAATCATATATTGAATATGATTCAATGTAAACTATTTATAATTTGAAAATATTTTAAATAATCAAATCAAAAATTAGTTCTGAGATTCATAAACCTAAACCCATAAGCTTTGAACTTAATTAATAATTAAGTAATTATTGAGGATCTAGGTTGGTGATTTGAAGATCCTAAGATAATTTCATAAAATATGGGTTAATGGGTAATGGGTTAGTTTTAATCCGGTCCTTAAACTGGGTTAGACCTAGGGTTAGATTAAATATAGACTTAGTTAAGAAATTGATCAAACCTAATTAATAGTTAATTAGGATTAGGTCATTTATATAGATCACTTCAATAGTTGTAGTTGATCAATGTCCATACATCTAATAAATGGGTACTGATCGTGGCTCAGTGGTCGAGCCCAAGTCCTTAGGCAAACCAAATTAAAACTTATAAATTGATTGGTGTCTAAGGTAAGTCTGGCATCCCAGATTGATGATTTTTAATTGGCAGTCCACTTACTTGGCCATTTCTGATGGTGTCTAAGGCAAGCTTTCACAGACCCTTCCATCAATCTCACTTATCTGACCAATGTGATTAATCAGATTTTGATTAGATTACTCATTGATTCATGCTAACCCATATCATATAGAAAATCAATGAGACTAGTTTTATTTAGTAAGACTAATCTAGGTGCCCATGGATCAATATTGATCCTAGTTCTTATCAAAGACTTGAGAAGTCGGTGGAAGGACTTAACTTGGTGAAGTCAGTGGGAGCAAATTGGTCCATGTTCTTTCTATCTTTAAATCATAAATAATTTAAATCTTCTAAAATTATTAGGTTCTTAAAATGATAAAGTTATGAAGGTAACTGAGTCATAGCCTCCTATTAAGTTGGATGATAATGGATCCAATAACTCAATAATCATTGGAGGCCCAAAGGCTTGGTGCTTATTGACTAATGGAATTATCATTCATAATATGATAACTTAGAAAGTGTCCCTCTAATGATGGTTAGGTTGGCCAATCAATGTTATGCTTAATCATTCATTGGTTAGATGCATCAACTATGGTCATGTTAATGGTTAGACCTAATCGGATCTTTATAGTGGAGGCCAAAGCCTACTGATTAGGTTTCTGGGGCAAAATTAAATTACTAGAAGTTGTTTGGAGAAATAATTGGTTAATGAACCTACCCATAGATGCACATGAATTGGTCAACCAAAGTCAGGCTTGTGTATAGTCTATGTGGATTTTAGTACCTACTAGAAAGTTGAAGTAATTTTCTAAATTGGAGGTAGAGGCTATCAATTTGAATAAAATAGTGGGAGAACCTTTATACTAAAGTCCGAGTCTTTAGGCTTAAAATAATTCATATACTTAGGACATTGTTTTCTTTTCTCAAATTAAGGCTAAATCCTAATTGCTCCTATCACTATAAATAGTGATGACTTATATGATCCAACTTTGATAATTAATATTGAAAGTTGAATTTGGTTCAATAGTATGAATGGGTTCGCATTGCTGCTTCACAGCCCATTCAAAATAATTAGTCCAAAATTTACCAAAATCAGGCATAGTGCTTCTACTTTTAGAAGCTGGATCATAGGAAGAAGAATTGTCTTGCTTTTCTTGACTATAACAGACTGAACAAGAGAAAGAAGCAAGAGTTTCTCATCAAGGATGTTATATGATAACACCTTGATATTTTTCTATATGTAATTCTACTACCTGGATATTAGATATCGGTGGTCATATGCAATTCGTTACAAAGACTGTAGGTAAGTGGAATATTTAAAAATGATGAAAAATACCAGAATGTTAGGGATGGAAGTCCTATTTCAATCCTAACTTTAGGAATTATCAAGCTTATTTTCAAAAGATATCATTTTGAGTGATTGTCACCATTGTCCATCATCTATGATAAATGTGATCTCTATTGGCCTTTTGGTTAGAGATAGTTATCATTTATCAATAAAGAAGATTATTGTGATATTATTATGAATAATGTTACAATAATACATGGACAATAAAAAAATGATATTTAATATTTATAAAGTCTGTTAAGCATAATGTACATATTTAATAAACATCCAAGTTAGATTATGTCATGGATGTCTGTCTTTGGCATTATACGCTTAATCATCTTGACAAGAATGGGATAACTGGATAAGCTTGAGAGAAAAATCTTGATATCAATGATTGTGAATCACTGATAGTCGATGAGTCTTGTCTTCTTGAGAAGATGATAAAATCACCTTTTACTAGAAAAGGTGAAGGAGCTGATAAAGTTCTAAGTCTCATATATAGTGATGTATGTGAACCTATGAACTTAAGTGTCAGAGGAAGATATTACTATTTCATTATAGACGATCTATCTAGGCATGAGTGCATCTAGCCTAAATCATTTGAAATGTTCAAATGATTCAATAATGAAATAAAAAAATTCACTAAAAATAGTATTGAAACTCTTCAATCAGATCGAAGAAGTAAATACTTATCTAGTAAATTTATGTCATATCTAGGAGAGAATAGCATTCTCTCTTAGTGGATTTCTTTTCAGAATATAGTGCATCTGAAAGGAGAAATTGAACTTTGTTAAACATGGTTCAATCCATAATAGGGTTCACTTGTCTGCCTGTTTCAGGGTTGTGCTCTTATGATGACTACTTTTACTCTAAAAATACATCAAGTAAATTTATTGTAAATCTCCATATAGGATACGGATCGGGCATAGACCTAAACTCTCTCACCTTCAGATTTTGGGTTGGTCAGCCTATATCATAGGTTTGCACATAGATAAACTTGGATCATGGTCTAATAGGTGTTTGAGGGTTATTAATTTTACCATGCTGAAGAACAAAAGATGATCATCAGCAGTAGGGCATTTCTTTTGGAAAGGAGTTCCTTAGAGAAGGAACTGATGCCTATCAAGTTGAACTTGGAGAAGTTTAACTGGTCAAAATTATTACTGATGCGTGCTAATTTATAGCTATGGCAAGTGCACCAGTCGATCAAGTAATAAAGTGAATGAGTAGAGTATCGTCCCTAGAGGATTGAAAAACAAGTACGGAAAAGCTCTTTCCTATGCTTTATTTAGAAGATCGATTTATGAGAATAAGAAATTAAAGAATAAAATAAAGAAATAATTAAAAATTTTTAAGAGAATAGAGAGAGTGTAAATTATTAGGGTTTTAAACTCAAGAGCAATGGATTACTAAGGCAATCGGTTCACCAACTCAGTCAATATAATATTCAGATTTTTAGATTAATTTTATTTCATGTGACGGTGGAGTCTCCTAATTTATTCACTACCCTTTGGTCTAGGCATAGCAAAACTATTAATATTTATTAATTACCCTTTGGTCTAGGTGTAATTTAAATAAATATTAATGCATTAGGTTTTGTGAAACCCTCTAATTAAAATACGCTACGTCCAAAGCGTACTAAAATTCCCGCATGCATATGAATTCTAATTTGATTCATAATACAAGGTATATAATCAAGAAGCATTAACATAGATGTACTTGGTCCATAATATCTATGTTCATCAGATCAATTAGAAGATGGCCAGTAATCTAAAAGCATTAAGATCAGATTTATATACTCCTCATGAATAAAATTTAAAAATAAATCATACTGAATATTGCATCAAAAGAGTGGCTACACCTTAGCCTTAGTAAAATAAAATTTAGTTCATAATAACAAGTTCAAAAACAGCAAATAAAATAAAAAGCATAGAGAAATTAGACTGTTTGATTGCTGAAATTGATTGTCTGCTACTCTTGATGTGGAGAACTTGGCGAAGATGAAGAGGCTCCTTAATCGATGTCTTGATCATCGAAAGAAATTAAAAAAAATCAAAAATCTTTTTTATTTTTCATAAATCACTCTTACCTCTCTCCTCTCTCTTTCTCTCTCTCCTTCTATTTGTCTCTTTCTCCCTATCTCTCTCTCTATCTCTCTCTCTCTGATTTTTTTTTTCACGGCAACAACATGTTTTTATAAATAAAGAGTTTGATTCCCCCCCAAAATCCATCAAAAATTAGGTTTAAGACTCTCAAAACAACTCAAATTAAGATCTAGATAATTTTGGCCGTTAGATGTTGATCAAACGGTCCAAAAACCACTCAAAAACCCCTTAAAATAACCCAGATCAAGTAGGATTTAATGCCAGCCGTTGGATCAATCATTCGATCGAATTTGGGCCATCCGATCATGTAGAAATAAGCCTTCTGATCTATAGTTTAACTTCAAAATGATTCTTAGCCGTTGGATCTCGATCGGGAGCTATGGATGCCATCCATCAGCGCCTTCATTTCGGCCATCCGATCGAGTTTTAGTGAATGCCGCCCGTTGGATCAACCGAAATTCCCAAATTGCCCTCCATGGACCATGCGTGAGCCCGGTGTTGCATAGACCGCCGCATTCTTCAGCCAATCAGAGCATGCTTTATGTTGTGAAATTCTCGAATTGCCCTTTAGATGGTCCACCGTGCGCCGCGAAAAATGCTGATGTCATCCTGACGTCTGCATTGCGTCGGCGGTTTTTTTTTTTTTGAAATTCAATTCTGGGCTCATTTGAAGTCCATTTTATCTGAAATTTATTTTATCTGAACCAAAAAAATAAGATCTTCACATTGGTTGCCTTCTTTCTTACATAAGATTAATAAAAGTATTAATTTCTAAAGAAATAAATTAATTTTATTTTATAATTCTATACTTTTATTAGTATATTTTTACCACTTATCACATCCCCCAACTTAGTCATTGCTAGTCCCTTAGCAATATTTTATTTAATACCATATTTCAATAAGATTATCTATCATCAAGATAAAATCTAGGACTAAAGGTCAAAAAGTTTAGAAAATACTGCTAACTAAACATTTAGCTTCAGAAGCAAATTTTTCAATCAATACAATTAAAAGCTTTCTTAGAGTACATCAAAGATCTATAGCACTTGTGTTCGTGATGACTAACTTTAGCATTTCAGTATTAAATTAAAAGAATAAAAGTATCTTCTCTTATCACCTATTTTGGTCAATTTTCTATACATTCTCAATTTTATACTCATGAATTAAGGTAGCTTTCACACTGCCTTTCTCTTTTTTTTTTTTTTTTACTATGCTGAGCATCCTGGCCTTCACTTCATTATTTTACATGAATTTTCACACTTGACCTAGGTGCAGAGACCCAGTTACTAGGCTTTGGGCAATCCACATATACTCTGTCTTTTGCACTTTATTTATAGGCAGGTAGCTCTTTCCTTAAATTCAAGTTTCTTTGATTAGAATGTATATTAATTACCAACTTTCAGTGATAATTGAATCTTCAGTTGGTCTTATAATCAATACTTACTTTGCCTTGTTAGTGTGCATGAGCAATAAAAAGTGCTAATAGTCTTTTAATGACCTAAGTAGGCTTGCCAAAAGTTGACCAAATAATCTACTTTTTTAACTCGTTACATTCATTAGCAAATAATTCTATCTTTTATCACTTATCCAGTTTATCTTGCTCAAGATTTTCTTCTTGACACATGATTTTTTTTTTTTTTAACTTATTCTACATTGTCTTAAAGGAGAAAGAAAAATAAAGGGTGCAATAAAAGATAGGAAGGAATACACCTGATTTGGTTTAGTCTGGTTCTTTGGAGCTTTGAAATTTTGGTTGAGTTCTTATTGATTTTTTTGCAAAATTGAAAATACACACCAGAGCAGCAAAAGAGCAACAACAAATTACTAAAAAATAAAAGAAAAGAAAAATGATCAAAACTAAAAAGATAAAAAACAACCTATCTAATAATTCTGATTTATAGTCTTCAGCTTGACTTTCTTTGACTTCTAAAGTGGATCAATCTGGTGCCACTTCAATTGGATTACTTTCATGTTCGATTGCGTCCTCTTTCAATTTGACATTGCTTGCTTTTATAGTCTCAAACTTGTTTTCTGCAGAATTCTCATATAATGGATTGCCAATAATATCAATTAGAAAAAAAGTTTGATTATCATCAGTTTGTTTAGTATCTTTGAAAATATTAAAAGTAACTTGTTCATCTTGGACTCTAAGAATTAATTTTTCTTGTTGAACATCTATTAAAGCTCCTCCAGTAGCTAAAAAGGGTCTCCCTAAAATAAGGGGTACATCATAATCTTCTTCCATATCAAGAACAATAAAATCAACAGGAAAAATAAACTTGTTTACCTTTACCAAGACATCCTCCACTATACCTCTTGGATATTTAATGGATCTGTCGGCTAATTGAAGAGTAATAGTGGTAGGCTTTGGTTCTCCTAGACCCTAGCTTCCTGAAAATAGAAAAAGGCATGAGATTAATGCTTGCTCCTAAATCACATAAAACTTTATCAAAACTACAATCACCAATAATGCAGGGGATAGTAAAACTCCCTGGATCTTTTAACTTCTGTGGTAATTTATTTTGAAGTATTGCTGAGCATTCTTCATTCAAATTTATTCTCTCATGCTCCTTCAGCTTTTTCTTATTTGTTAAGATTTCTTTGAGAAACTTGGCATACCTGGGCATTTGAGTAATAGCATCTACAAAAGGAATATTAATATGTAAATTCTTTAGAATTTTGAAAAAGTTAGAAAATTTCTTATCTGGATGCTGTATTTGTCTCTCTAGGAATGGTAGTGGCGGCACGTAGGGCTTCACATTTGGATCGGCAAATCATATACCTGGAGACCATCCATCTGCTGGTTGTATTGGTGACTGACAAATTTTAGTTGATGGTTTCTTATTTATAGTTGGCTCTTCAGTCTCATTCTTCTGATGTGGCTCCTAAAGGAAAATCCTGATTTTTCGATCCAGGTTCATCCAGATCTGATTAGATCAAGAGATATATTTCAAAAATTTTCTCTTGATGTCAATCAGATCTTGATATATTTTAGATCTGATTCTTATTATTTTAATAAATAAAATAAAATAAGATAAATTAAATCAAATTTAATTTACCTGATTTGGGTAATCCTATTACCCTGTAGATGATCCTGATTGCAGCGGAAGGTTCTGGATCTAGCCACGCAAGCGTCTGGCCTCTACCGGTATCCACTCGGGTTGGATCTGGAGATCCTCTTCTTCTCTATCACACCTCCAAAAATTAGATCTGGATCTGATCTGGAGGATCTTCAAAACTCTTTTGAAGATCTGCAGTCGTCCTTTTGCAGCAGCGCAGCCTTCTTGCTTTTGATCGCCTTTCCTTGATCTGAATCGCACCAACCTAAGTCCAAAACTCTTTTGGACGTGGAGAGCAAGGGGAGAAGAGACTATGGCATGGAGAAGGAGGGGAGAGGCAGCCTTGGGGCATGGGGTTTCTCAATTGAATTGCATTAGAATTAGGGTTGGGCGCAGGGTCTTATTTATAGACCTCTTGTGATCCAACTCCTCTTCCTCTCAACCAATCACAACCCTTTGTGAAATCAGATCTAAATCTGATTGGTTGGAATAGAGACCCCTGGATTCCTCCTTAGAGGGCGCCTAAGACCAGTCAAACTGGATTCTTAGTAGAACTCTGATTGGAATCCAAAAGGGAGGTGGAGTCCTTGTCCAACAAGGACTCCTAGGCGCCTCCTACTTGGGCTCACGCCACCCTTGGCGTGCGCCCTTCTCCTTGCCAGGTGCTGGCAGGGGGACAGGCCCCCACCAGCTCTCCAATAGGTGCATGACATGTGGTCAAAAGTCAAAGGGTCAATGGTCAACGTTTGACCAGTCAAAGGTAGACTTTTGACCAAAGTCAAAGAACAAGAAATGGCAGGTGACCAAAAATGGCAGGTAATGTCTTACAAATAAGACAACCTATTCTGACTTGGACAACCTCCAGTCAGACCATATGAAGGCCTCTGATTGAGCACAAACTCCTTTGGCTCAGTCAGGACAACTTATTTATGATAGTAAAAGAAGAACGTTAGGTTCAATCGAGTGCTAGCACGATTTCCTTGAACCTAATTGAATCTCATTCAGATCAATTGAACTAGATCAGTTCAATTGATGATCACCAGATTCAAACCCTTGTTTGTGTGACCCAGTTAGGTTCAGTTCTGTATGGTAATGGGATATGTCATGATCTCTATCATAGACATCATCGAAACTCCTTTCGATGGATCAGAACTCTTCTGATTCGAACAGCTAGAATGATCGATCATCTAAATCATTCTAATTGCTCCCAAAATCCACCAGTGACACCTAGCAGTATATGGTGGCAACCCATCAGAGCTGAATGCGAACCTCTTGGTGCAGCTACCTGTGTGATTAAGTTCTTCTATCTTGAGCCCCGATCAGATTAGGGTTAAGGTGAACTCGTCAAACCCTAGTCTCTGTCATATGATGTAATCATTCGATTCGAGTCCAATGTGAAAATCTAAATAGAAACTCTTTCTATTATTTCACTCTACCATGGCCATGGATTTCTGGACTTGATTCTCATGATCATCATAGGGCTACTCCTCTACCACCGAGGTAGATAGATTCCATCTTGATGCAATCCAGTTCCTACAATGAACATGCTATAGCCAACATACACCTCAGGGTTCCATATGGCTAGGAGACCGAGTAATGGTGTAGTCAAACTATAACACCCTCAAGGTGAACTGCCGATGCATCTCAGGTCAAAGAACCAGACACACTACTGCAGCATCGAGTCAGTCATTGACGAGAAGGTAGACTCCCTAATGACTACTCGAGGTGGTCACGCTCAGTGCCCTCGTTCTCTAACGAGTACCTGTACTCTCGCTCCGGTGTCTCCACACCGTAGACTCAAGACTCATCTACTAAAGAGAAGCGATCGTACACCAACCTTCCGGATCAATCACCATCCTCGTGATGATCCTATGGTCGGGAGCTGTTTATGAGTTAATAATGATTATTCATGTCTTAAATTTTCAACTCTTGAAAATATGAATTATCATTACCATTAACTCAAAGGATGTATCACAGACACTAAATACACATATGTGATAGAAAATAACCCATTTTATTGATTATAGTCAAAATTATAATTTTGCCCCTAGAAGTGTATTACAAGTGTCAGCCAATTCTGGCTTCTAGGGCACATATATCTAACAATCTCCCACTTGTCCTAAAGCCAATTGGCTACAAGTCTAAGTCCCATCTTCTCAAGGTGGGCTTCGATCTTCTGCTGGCCCAACGGCTTTGTAAGTGGGTCTGCCACATTATCTGTGGAGTTGACTCTCTTGACCTCAACGTAACCTTTCTCTCATCTTTGTATTAAGTTTATGATCTAGTATCTTTAGTTGGTTCTATGAGTTGTATCAAAGTCATGTTGTTATATTTTTTTTGATCTAACTTATGCATTGTGTACTATGGTTTGCTTGGGTCATGGATAGTTGTATCCATGAATTTAGGTATGGCCTAAACTCTCATGAATGCCTTTTGATATCTTTAGCACTTATATATTTTGATGACTTGATGTTATGATTTATTATGTGTGGAATGATAATCATTTGGATATAAATATGTGTATATAAATATGATGATGTCATTTGAATGATGTGAAATGTAACCTTTGTGAATTGGCTAAAATTTCATTATGATATGCTAAAAACATTGTGTTGTATAGAAGTAAATTGAAAGTTTTGTTATAAACTCTTGTCCTAATAGAAACGCATATGGAGTAAATTAAGGGGAAGGCTTTTTCTTTTTCAATTTTAAAATTCCTTAAGATCTTAATTGATGATGTCAAAATAGAGAGTAAGGTAAATAAAATTGGGCTATAAGCAAAATTAAAGTAAAATTGACAAAAGGAATAAGTAAGTCAAACACTTTTGCAAATAATTTGAATGTCTAACCATAAGTAATCTTCAAACTATTCTTTATGCAATATTTTTAAAATAACTAAATATGATATTTTAGTAAGTGATGTAGGCTCACTATACATGCTTTATTTTTGCTTATGCTCAAATATTTCTGTGATGCGATCAAAAAGGAGAGAATTGTTGCTCCAAGAATTGATTTTGATTGATTACAAAAGATTTGAGTGGTATTACTAATGAATTTGGCTTTAAAAAATATATTTTATATTTCAGTGAGAAAAAATCATAATTTTTATCAAGTTTTGATCTGAGAGCCTCAAGAGCAAGAATAGAAGATTTTTGATCTTTTGGAGGTAGTTTCATAATTTTTTGATGCATATTTTTGGAGAAAATAAGTTTGAAAACCAAAGGATCGACCCCCTAGGTCTACCCCTACTGAATCGGCTGGTTTTTGCATGTTATCTCTATCAAGGTCCTCAGGGTTGACCTCTCTGCTTATTCTGAAGCTAATATAGAATAGTAGATTTTTTGAATTCTGTCTTAGAGGTTGACCTTGAGGTCGATCCCTATGCCAGAGGTCGACTCATGAGTCGACCCCTGTGCTGGAAATCTTTTGCAATGGCTAGTTTTATCCCATTTTGATAGCTTTATAATACTTTCTTTAAGATCTCCTGAATGGCTACAATCTTGCTCAGGATGTTTGATTAAGGGAAATCCTGAATTTCCGGTCCAGGTTCTCCAGATCTGATTAGATCAAGAGATATATTTCAAAAATTTTCTCTTGATCTTAATCGATCTTTTATATTTTAGATCTGATTCTTATTATTTTAATAAAAAATATAAAAAGATAAATTAATCAAATTAATTTACCTGATTTGGGTAATCCTATTACCTTTAGATGATCCTGATTGCAGCGGAAGGTTTCTGGATCTAGCCACGCAAGCGCCTGGCCTCTACCAGTATCCACTGGGTTGGATCTGGAGATCCTCTTCTTCTCTATCACACCTCCAAAAATAGATCTGGATCTATCTGGAGGATCTTCAAAACTCTTTTGAAGATCTGCAGTCGTCCTTTTGAGCAGCGCAGCCTTCTTGCTTTTGATCGCTTTTCTTGATCTGAATCGCACCAACTATAAGTCCAAACACTTTTTGGACGTGGAGAGCAAGGGAGAAGAACTATGGCATAGAGAGAAGGAGGAGAGGCAGCCTTGGGGCGATGGGTTTCTCAATTGAATTGCATTAGCATTAGGGTTGGGCGCAGGGTCTTATTTATAGACCTCTTGTGATCCAACTCCTCTTCCTCTCAACCAATCACAACCCTTTGTGAAATCAGATCTAAATCTGATTGGTTGGAATAGAGACCCCTGGATTCCTCCTTAGAGGGCGCCTAAGACCAGTCAAACTAGATTCTTAGTAGAACTCTGATTGGAATCCAAAAGGGAGGTGGAGTCCTTGTCCAACAAGGACTCCTAGGCCTCCTACTTGGGCTCACGCCACCTTGGCATGCGCCCTTCTCCTTGCCAGGTTCTGGCAGGGGGACAGGCCCCACCAGCTCTCCAATGGTGCATGACATGTGGTCAAAAGTCAAAGGGTCAATGGTCAATGTTTGAAGTCAAATGTAGACTTTTGACCAAAGTCAAAGAACAAGAAATGGCAGGTGACCAAAAATGGCAGGTAATGTCTTACAAATAAGACAACCTATTCTGACTTGGACAACCTCCAGTCAGACCATATGAAGGCCTCTGATTGAGCACAAACTCCTTTGGCTCAGTCAGGACAACTTATTTATGATAGTAAAAGAAGAACGTTAGGTTCAATGCGAGTGCTAGCAGATTTCCTGAACCTAATTGAATCTCATTCAGATCAATTGAACTAGATCAGTTCAATTGATGATTCACCAGATTCAAACCCTTGTTTGTGTGACCAGTTAGGTTCAGTTCTGTATGGTAATGGGATATGTCATGATCTCTATCATAGACATCATCGAAACTCCTTTCGTATGGATCAGAACTCTTCTGATTCGAACAGCTAGAATGATCGATCATCTAAATCATTCTAATTGCTCCCAAATCCACCAGTGACACCTAGCAGTATATGGTGGCAACCCATCAGAGCTGAATGCAACCTCTTGTTGCAG